>OAMK01000691.1:6727325-6749405 GCA_900205225.1 Saxicola maurus maurus
CTGCTCAGCCCCAAGCAGCGCCCGAACAAAAGCGGCGCCGCCGCCCCGATCCCCGATGGCGGCGATTCCCCCATCCCCGCTCCCGGCTCCGTCCCCGCTTACTTGTCCAACACGAAGTACATATCGAAGGCTCCGTGGCACGACGGCTCGCCCGCAGCCGGCGCGGCGCCGGCGGGCAGCGGCGGCAGCAGCAGCAGCGGCAGCAGCAGTAAGGGCACGGCCCCGGCCATGGAGCCTGCGGGCGGCGAAGAGCGCAGGCGGGCGCCGCCGTCCTGCCGCTCGCCGGAGTGGCCGCTCCTCTCCGCCGCCACCGCGGCTGGCCCGGCCCGGCCCGGCCCGGCCCGGCCCTGCCTCCCTCCCTCTCTTCCTCCCTCCCTCTCTTCCTCCCTCCCTCTCTTCCTCCCTCCCTCCCTCCCTCCCCGCAGCGGCGGCGGCGGCGGCGGCGGCTGGGGCGGGGGACAGGGCGGGCGGGCTCGCACCGCCCCCGCTCTTCCTCCCTCCCTCTCTTCCTCCCTCCCTCTCTTCCTCCCTCCCTCCCTCCCTCCCCGCAGCGGCCGCCGCGGCGGCGGCGGCTGGGGCGGGGGACAGGGCGGGCGGGCTCGCACCGCCCCCGCTCGCCCGGCCCGTGCGTCCCCCTGGCGTCCCCTCATCCGCGGTAGGCGCGCTCCGCTCCGTGCTCCTGCTGCCAGCGCTGCACGTGTGCCAGACAGCAAGCCCCAAATAAATGCGGTGTTGAGGGGGCTTGGGGGTTGCACAAACGCCACGGAATTGTGATTTTTGAAACAGAAGAAGCCCCGTCCTAACCGTGATCGTGTGTCTCCCACAGGCTGTGGAGGTGAATCAGACTGTACTAAGGATCTTGCTCTTCCCTTCTTAGGAGGAGATGAGGAAGTCAGTCATCCTGCTGGAGAGTTTCCCTTCCATCTCGCTTCGTCCCCGTNCCTGCTGTCTCTGGACGGTTCGCTGTAGCCACAGCACTCTGACCTGACATATCCGTGTCACAGTGCCTTCTCCATGCCGATTCTAACGCCAAGCCTCCCTATGATGCAAGTTGGAAACTTTACCAAAGCCTGTGGACCGGCAAGTGAATAATGTCAGCCAAAGATCTGGCTCACAAAGTTCTTAATGCCCTGGAGCTAGCAAGGCCAAAGGGTAAGCAAGCGGTGTTTTACAGTCTCCGTGGATACACAAAACATGGAAGATTAAGGACAGAGCAGCCTGGGCTTTGCCAAGGACCCAGCCAAAAGAAAGGCTGTGCAGAGGCGTGTGAGACAACAGAGGAAGCTTGCCTGAGCTTCCCAAAACCAGCTGCACTCCAGCTTTCCAAGCTGCACGAGGCCACCCCGAGCCCCAGGAGCACTCGCCTTGCCTGGGAGTACGTGTCATGTTATCCAGATGTTGGAAATCTTGCTTCAAGAGCATGTGACCCAGTGTTTGGAACGACCTCCACTGCCAGTTCACTCTTTACTTGTTTCCACGTGTGTGAATTCCTCTTTTAGCCTGTGGTTTCTGCTGAAGANGCAGATAAATCATGGCTGTTTTGCTGGAATGGCTGGCCAAGAGGGAGATAGGCACGTAGGACATACAGGGCAGGGGCTCATGGCTGTTTGGCTTCATTCACACAAGGGCTGGAGCCTCGTTTCCTGGTTCCCAGAACTGGTTTGCTGATGCTTGGCTCTCTCCCCACCCTCTTNCAGGGGGGACCAGGGAGAAACCGCCCTCAGTCATTTAAAACAGAGCTCTTAAAAAAAGAGAGCTCCAATGTAAGCCAGCAGTAGAGGCAGAAGTTTTCACGTGGACGGTCGATGTGCAAATGAACACAAGTTCACTGCCAAGGTTTCCTGCAGAGAAAGTAGTAAACAGAGCAGCTTACAGCACCTTTGGGGTTATACAGCTCCCTGCTTCATCTCCAGCACTTGCAGATGATTTCCCCACATGTTGTCTCTCAACATCAACCCACTCCCACCTTCTTTTTGGCCTAGGCTGCTCAGAAAGACCTCAGGCAAACGGTGCCAAAGCGAACCTGTCATATTTGGTGAGTAAGCAGNTGGAAGGAAAAGTCATTCTTGGTGTAACCTGGCTGTGAGCCTGGCCCTGACCCTGGGTCCTCAGGAATGTTGCAGCAGAAAGGAGGTGCCTGGGGGGAAGTCCTTCAGTGCCGTGGTGAGATGGCCTCAGGACTGGAGTGGCTTGGTGGCCACACAGACTGCCTTTTGCATGGACTGCAGAGGGTCAGGAAGGCTTTGTTGCTTGATAAATCCAGGTGGGGTCCAGGATACCTCTGCCCAACAGCTGTGAGCCAGCCTGCTTTCTTCAGGATGCTCAGTGATTGCCAGCAGCTGGAAAAATGAAACTTGGGCGTGTTTATGTGTGCGGCTGCAGTGCTGATTAATTAAATCTCCTTTCTGACTCTGGTCTGGGGTTGCCCTTCTGCCAAAGGATCCGGGGGCAGCATGGAACGAGACAGCTCCACATCACTGGCACCAGCCAGCGCTTCCAGACACCCTGAGCTGTGCAAACCCGAGGACAGGTGATGATGATGGGAGGCCTTGAGCCAGGGAAGCTCATAGAAAAATATTTTTCTTCTCCCCTCACAGGATATGAACCACACATGGAAGTGTCACACTTTGTAAAAGGAAAGAGAAACCAGAGGGACTCCAGCAGTTATACAACATGAAGGACCTGTTTGAGAGCTGCTTCCTNGAGGATTAGCTACAAATCCTTGTTCCCTTTACAGCTGTAGCCTTGTGTCTGTGTGCATCCTGTGAAGCAGTGTAGAAATGAATAAATAAAAAGGACAGCATTAAGTAACACAGGAACTCTCGTGTCCATGTGGTATTGCCTGCATCATCCAGATGGAAAGTATCTGTCTAGACAAATCTGGGAATTATGCAAGCTCAGAATTCCTGAATAGCTCTTCCCTTCCAGTATCGTGCAACATTTGCAGTACCCAGTGAAAATACACACAGAAACACAGGGGGGAAAGGAACCCTTTGATTCCAACAGCCAGGAAACCAAAATGCTAGGAGTATGTTGGATGAGAGANGATAAATGTGGGACTGTGGAGCGGTGTCCCTGCTGTGTGCACNCTGACTCATCTCTGAGGAGCCAGGATCTGCCCTGGTGCCCACTCCTGTCTCAGCAGGAGTGGAGCAGGCTCTGTTGAGCTTCTTGTGCTTCTCTGCTGCCCTGGACAAGGCGCAGGGCCGCTTGTTTCCACTTTTCCAGAGCTCTTTGTTTCCACGGTGCTCAGGCAAGCAGAAGGAATGAAAACAAAGAGGCAAAGATGGGCTGTCCTGCTGCAAACCACAACAGCATAAAAATAAATCGCTCTTGGCCTGGGAGAGCAAAAAAAAAGCAGGACAGAAAACATGGAAATCCCGCTCTGGCCCAGGAGCTGCTGCTGGCTCTGAGCAACGCCCAGGGATCACCAGGACTGGAGTTTAGCACAACTCTAGAGTTGTAGTGACCCTTTTTGGTATTCTTGGGAAACAACGGCCCAGCCAGAGGAGACAGAAGAACGGAGCAGGCAGGAACTCTCCCTGCAGAGCAGTGCAGCCCAGGGAAAGGATGACACAATTCTCAATAGTATATGAAAAACCTCATTTTTTAAAAAGCACAGGTCATGATTGTGTGAATTCTGTCCTGCCAGGTTGAGGAAGGAGCAAAGAGCAGCAGGGAGGCTGAGTGATAAAACAGCTGCTTGTCCCACTGTTTGGGGGCAGTCAGGGCAATATTTCTGCAGGGCTGCAGCAGGACATCGTGCCTGAGCCACCGTTGGATCAGCAGCCCGGAAAGCAGATGTGCCAATTTCCTGTCCTTGATGATGATGGGCCCTAATTACGCCAGAGCTGTGGCAATGTCCTTTCTTGTGCATGACCCCTAATTTGGTTTTGTGAAGTCATCTGTGCCAGGTTCTTCCGGCTGCAGGGCTGGGGTGAGTGATAGTCACGAAGAGCTGTGTGCTCTCTCTGCCCAAACACCTGGCCCGTGCTTTGGACAAGCAAAATTCAGCTGGGAACAAACTAAATCCAGACAACCCACTGGGGTTAGGGCCAGTTGCTTGGCTTGCCTTACCTCTTGCAGGTTATCATGCCTACTGACAGGGAGCTGTGTGCTGGGGGGAACATTCCAAGAAAGGTGTCTTGGAGGCACTCAGCAGAAAGCAGCACTTAAGAGAGGCTGTTTACTTGTGGGGGGGTGAATTTTGAGTTTGGGGGGAAAAAACACTCCCCTTTGTTTTTTCACCAGGGAGATCCCTTTCCTGTTATTGCTGCTGGTGCTTTTTTCAACTTTTCATCATTCTTTTCTATGGTTGTGCCAGTTTATTTGGGTTTTTCTTTCCCCTTTTTTTCCTCTTTTTCTTTTCCGCTCATAATTTGAGAAGTTCTCCAATTTTGAAGATTTCCAGCAAAGCATTTATTTAGTTTATGTATTTAAAGAGAGGCTTTTATAAATTTGGAAGGGGCTTTTTGGATGGCTNTGGGGAGAGGTTTTCAGATTTTTTCTTGTGTGACATTTTGAGGAAGCTTCTTGGGGTTTAGAATTTTTATGTCTATTTTTTTCTTCCCTTCTTTTCCCCAGGAGCTCTTTGTGTAAATAGGCATTTGTCTTTTGTATAGATCCTGCTTGCTCCTGAGCCCAGCTGCACCCCCAGGAAGTGTTCCTTGTTCCCTGATTGTGGGACTCTGATTAATCTGTACCAGCTGCCCCCATCCTTGGGATTCCCAAACCTGGACATCACCCAGGCTTGCTGCTGCTGAGAGAGACTGGTGCTGGGGCATTTGGCACAGAGGTGCTGTGGAGGNTTGCAGGGCACTGAGAGGTGGAGATCCTGCTCCCAGGACATCAGGGATGCTGCTGTCCTGAGGGGGATGTGCTGCTGGCACAGGTCTGGCCTGTGGGAACCTGATGGAGGGAAGAGCTGGAGCAGGAGGGTTTGGGGCTGTGTAGCACCAAGAGGAGCGGGTGGAGAGATGCCAGCCTTTTGGTGGAGCTTCTGCAGTGACCTGCCTGCAGATGAGAGCCAGGGCACAAAGGANGAGAGCTGTCTGGAGGTGGTCAGTGCTGCCATGGAAGGGCATGGAGGCTCCACAGGGGGCTAGGTGGCAGCTTGTGCCTCCTGGAAGCTGGAGAAGGGCTCTGAGCGTGCTTTTTGTAGCAAGTGAGGGAGGAGCAACTGTGGAGTGAGGCTCTGAGTGCTGGGCATGCAGAGTAGAGGGACTGGAGAACCCCTGGTAGGGGTCAAACAGCTCCAAGGAATGCATGAGCAGGTCCTTGTGGCATGGCCCGTGTGGGAAGAGCAGAACTTGCAGCTGTCCCTGCTGGTCCAGGATGCCATGGGGCTTGGGGGTGGATGGGTCTGGGACCACTGCCAGAAGGATTGCCCTCCGTGGATGCAAAGCTCCTCAGGGGCAGGCTGGCTGTGTGCCTGAGGCTGGGAGAGGCATGCAGCAGGGTGTAGGGGAACTTTGTCACGCCACAGCTAGAGCTGAGCACTGGGGCAGGACAGCCAGCGTGGTGTTGGGACCACAGTCACAGAATATTCTGAGTTGGAAGGGACCCCTGAGGATCACTGAGTCCAGTTCTTGAGTCAATGGCCCATATGGGGATGGAACCCACAACCCTGGCATTTTAAGCACCAGGCTCTGAAGAGCTGAGCTACTTTGGGGTCAGCTCACTTTGGGGTTTTAAGACATGACTGGCGTTTTGATCTGGTCTTGGTTTTGACCATGCTTTGAGCAGGAGGTAAAACAATCCAAGGTGTTTTTCAATCCAATTGTGTGATTTTCCTTTCTGCCTGTTACACCTGGTGCAGCACCATTCCACTGCCCTGTGTAATTTCAGGTTAGGGAACATTGGTACACCAAACCCTGGCTAGACTGTCTGGAGGATGTGCCTGGGGAAACAGAGCATTCAGAAGGTGGGATGGGATTTTTATTGCAGTCAGCCCTGGTTGTGCTGCTGTCAGACTGTGGGGCAGGAAGGGTGAGTGTGGCAGTGTTTGCAGGCTGACTCACGGCCCTGCCTGCTTATTCACCAGCCAAATCNCGCCGGTGACTTGGGTACATCAGCCTGCCCTGTTTGTGTGAGCTGCTCCCCTGGCTGCTGATGACAAGTGTTTTTGATCATCTCTGTGACTGTGCTGGCCTTATGACAGGAGTGCAGCAGCTGGGATGTGTCCTATCTAGCTGGTGTTTACATCTGTGTGATTCTCAATTACTTTTTCCTCAATTTCTCCACATGTGAAAAGTGTAACTTGGATGCACTCATGTCCTGTTGTCTGCAACACAGGGTTTTATCCTTTTCTCTTCTTCCTATATCTGGGCAGTTAAGNTGGGTGGAGGTGGAACTGTGTTGACTGGATTGCAGGCTTCATTTTCTGCAGTGCTGCTGGCAGAGCAGCAAATGCTGCAAGGGCAGGGAGGGTCATGTCCCT
This sequence comes from Saxicola maurus maurus, assembly GCA_900205225.1. Lineage (NCBI taxonomy): Eukaryota > Metazoa > Chordata > Aves > Passeriformes > Muscicapidae > Saxicola > Saxicola maurus. The sequence continues at coordinate 6,733,765 of OAMK01000691.1, forward strand.
TCCCCCGGGGACAAGCTGGTNAAGCAGCTCAGTGAAGACTTTGTTTTCATGGATCAGGCTTAGCAGGGTGTAGAAGGTGGTGTGCTTGACCTTGCATTTGGGAGACAGAGCTGCCACACAGTAACAGCCAAAGGATGAGAGCTGGGATACTGAACTGTCATCCCCCATGGGGCAGTATTCCCGTGCTCATATTGAATTCTTGTGCCTGTAAGAAGGCCTTTTAAAGGAAATGTTTTGCTCAGCAAACCTAACCAAGAAGCAAAATAGCTCATGCTACAATGGTACCATAGCACCCTAACCCAAGACACCTGTAGTGAAGCAGGTTGAGCAGGAAGGGCCTTCAGTCCCTGCTGAGGAGATGCAAAGATGTGGTTTAGTTCCTTGGAAAACTCATTTCCTGAGTCAGAGACAGAGATGAGTCGGTGTGTGGTCACCTGGGCAGCTCACCTGGTGGCACAGACAAGTCAGCTCCTCAGTAGCTTCCTGCCAGTCCTGTGCTCTTCCTCTGCTCAGGAGCCCTTACTTGTTTTGTTTTCTGTTTCAGGATTTTGTGCTCCTGCCCTCGCAAAAACCANTGGAACCAGCTGCACTTCGGAGAATGAGCCAGAGTCACCGTGGGCTTGGAAAGGTACTGGGAGAGACACAGAGAGCAAAAGAAATGGGACATGATGNCAGCTGAAGTGAGTGGGCAGGCAGTCCAGGTAAGCAGAGTTTGTTTGGAAGAAGTCTAGTGCTCTGCNTTTAGAGTTATGCCCTTAGCTCCCTTACTTGGGAGCTCCTCAGCAAGGATCAGTGTGCCAGTGATGTTTGCTCCCTTCAGGACTGCGTTGCCATCTCAGCCTGTGTTCTCAGCACCTTCCCAGTTCCCTGCCTGCCCCCTGAGTGCTTGCTCAGGCTGGAAGCACGGGAAATGGCAGTGGGTTCACCACAGTTTGACTGGGAGAGGTGAGCAGTGTGCACCCCTGAGTTTGCTGGCTCAGCATGTTTTGTCCCATTCATTTTGGAGCGGCTTTGCAATGCAAGGTTGGCCCCAGGCAGGAGTTACAGAGACAGCACAGCTACTCTGAGCTAGGAACACGGCAACTGTTCGTCAGTGCTGTCTGTCCTTATCTACAGGAAGTAGGGAATAACCCCCATAAATCCTGTCCTATGTATCAAACCCTCCTGAGCTCAGCTCTCGTGAGCCACGTCACGATCCCGGGTGAGCAGCAGGGAAAGGTACAGCTGAGTCACCAGCAGGGAGTCAGCACCTTACAGCCTCAGGGGAGCTGTTTGTGCCCACACATCAGCCTGCTCTGTCCTTGTCTTCAGACACACTGTGCACACCTTCCCAGATGGGCAGGTGACATCAGTGCCAGGTATGACACTGGGTGTGCACATCAGTAACACATTTGAGTGAGGATGCTGAGGGGGGTGGTGCTGTCTGAGGGATCAACAAGAGCATGGCTCTGAGAGATCCAGGTCCCCTAAAGACTGCTATGGGCATGTGTTAGCAGCTGTGGCACTGCTTCCTTGCAGCCAGGGCAGCAAACCTTGGGGGTTAATATTCACTTTTCCAGTTTATACTGGAGTCTCCCAGTGTGATCACTGAGGGAAAGGAGTGCGTGGAGGGAAGTGTGGAGTGNAATGCTGCATGCTGGCAGCACGGGGAAACTGAGTCTGTACAGCACCCCGAGAGTCTGGGTGCATCACCCAAACTCACCTGTAACTGGAAGCCAACATACAAATAATGGCAATTTTCTCTGGGGCCTTGGCTTGGGCTCTTCCCCTGTCCAGCCTTACAGAAATAATGTGCCAACTCTGCTGCTGTGTGGTGAGAGACAGTTCCCATTTTCAGGTGGAGGTTTTGGGGGTGTGCAATAGGAAGGCTCAGCTTTCTATGCCTCTTTTGAAAAATTCCCAGGCATCCTAGGAATAAGATGCATAGCAAGAAACACCAAACAGAATGCTAAGAACACCAAATTGAAACCCAAGCAAAACAGGAAAAAACCTCCAAACCAGTTTTTNAGCTGTTGTGCTGAGGGAATTTTCATTCAGCATCTTGTAGGCAGTGTTTCATGTCTTGCAGTATGAAAGTTACTGAATGTAGCTCATCAAGACAGAATGCTGTGATATAATTTAGAAGCTCATTAGAGATCATAATCACAGTGACAGATGTTGGTGGGAAGTAGGAACTATCACAAAGAAAAATAGAGAGCTGTTTGTCATGAGGGTACTAGATCATGTGGGGGCAACATTTTCTGAGATATCTAAGGGATTTGATTATCACTTGGAGGTTTCCATCTAGGTTTCTTAGTATATAAATCGCTTGGAAAAAAAAGGCACTCAGATATTGAAAGGCCTTTTCAAGACTTTGCTTGTAAGAGCCATAAATTGAAAGTGTGTCTGCTAACCCATGTTGGAGCAGGGCATGCCCTTCTCTTGGGCGAGCTGTGCATCCCACAGCATGTCTGAGTGCCAAATGCTGTGAGATGGGAGAGCTGTGCCTGGGGAGGGAGCAGTGGAAGCAGCTGAAATATGCAGGTAGCTGGAGCACGGGCTGGTGGCAGAGAAAAGGGCTTTTAAGGGTGGCCAAAAGGTGTTACTTGGCCTGTTACTGGGGTAAGCGTGAAATCATCTCCAGATTTGGAGATGTGCACTCTTCCTTTGTGGCACCCACTTCCTCTGGGTTGCACCATCAAGATTGAGACAGATTGTGCAGATCCTGTGCAGGAGGAGTGACTCGGATGTGGCTGCCAGCACGAGCGGTCTGTGCGTGCACAGCTCCGTCGGGACGGAGCGGAAATCCTGCCCTGCCCGAGATCCTGGGTGGCAGATCCTGGCCACAGTGGGGCTGGAGCCCCATTGCTTTTGCTCCNGTGTGATTTGGGAGCGCAGAGATGGAAAGGGGGCTGGTGGCCAGCTTTGGGAAGTGGAACTGCAGGGCCTCAGTAGTGGAAGTAGGTTAACAGAATCATCATTGCACTCTGCTGGCATGTGGGCTCACTGGGGTGTGAAGTCACCTGATGGAAGCATTGCCCAATAACAGAAATCCCCTAGCAGAAAATGAGCTTTTGTTGCTGCAGTGCTGTTCTTCTGAGGTGTTCCATCTGCTTTAGAAAGAGTGTCTGACTGAGCCCAGCGACGCTTCTGTGAGAACAGCATCTCTAGTGACAGCTTCCAGCTGTCTAGCAGATGAGAGCACCCAGGTGTCATGGCAAACAGGGAGGGAATTATAACCATCCCATTTTACTGACAGAGGGATGCTCTTGCAAGACAAGAAGGGACCACCTAGTTGGTCTGTTTGACAGCTGAATGTCCTTAAGTAAGCACTGAAAATGAGGCTGAGTGTGTTCTAAGTTCATACAAGCAAATATAAGAGAATAAGTCCAAATAGTTTGATTTATTTTACCTTTGGAATGTGTTGCTAAGCAATTTTAGATGTTTAAACTTCTGTATTAAAAAGAGGAGAGTCCAGCAGGACCACCTCGGGGCTCAGCCTGGCACAGCTGCCCTGGCTCTTGGTGGCCCTGGAAGGGCAGGAGGGGCTGCCATGTGCCACAGGGCACAGAATGCAGTCAGAGCCCTGAGCTGGTGCTGTGGCACAGATGATCTCCATAAACTGTGATGACATTAATCTAATGTATGCGTTCTCCTACGAATGTGAATACCAACAAATACAAATCCCATGCAAATCAGGCGCTCACGCAGTATGTGCGAGTGCCTGAACATCTGAGGACTCAAATATTATATCAGAAGTTGTTCTCAGACGCGCCTGTTCCAAAATTTGCTGTTACATCGCCCTTCTGTGTTCCCATGGGAACTCTCAGGTGAGGGAGAGATGTGCCTCCTGCTCCCCTTCAGCTAAAAGAAGTTTGTGAAGTGAAACCTGGCTTCCCTGCTGGATTCCTCGTCCTTCCCCAGGCCTGCAGCCCCTTCAGATGCCTGGCTGCCTGGAAAGAGTCACCCAGCCTCTGTGGTTTCCCCTTGGGGTGGGGGAAAGGTGGATGTTAAGCGTTCCTCAGAAAAGGAAGCAGTACCCTCTGCCAACTGGCAAAGAGCAAGTGCTGGCACTAACTGCAGGAGAGAAATTATTCACTCATTCTGCAGGAGCGCGTACTGGGAATCCCTCTTCCAGCCCTTGCCTGGCTGCTCCAGCTGTGCCTGCTGCAACCCAGGTGCCTGAAGGGACTTGGGGGTGTCCCCCAGGGGAACAGGGAACTCCTCAGGATGGTGTCTCTTGGGTGAGAAAGCTTTGCCTCTCTCAACCAAACAAAGAGGGGTGCAGAGGGCAACTGAGAGCTGTGCCAGAGTCTGTGGGAAGGGAAGGAGGGAGTGAATGTACTGCCCCGCAGTCAGCAGCATGGGCTATACAGGTTGGAACAGGAGAGCAAAAACGTAGGAACAAGTGTACAGGAGCACCAAGTGTAAAACCCCACAGTCCATGTTTTGGGGATGTTTTTTTTTTAGCTGCTGGGCAAAGCTCAAGAGTTTCAAAATGGTGCTGGATCTCATAAAATGAAGTCTGATGGATTCAGCAGAGTTCATAGAAACACCCCAGGAAGAACAGGGGGAAAAGACAGGGGGTTTAGGAGAGGGAGCAAGCTTGTCCAGGGGGTTATATCCTACATGCAGACTGTTCTCCCTTAAAAGTGGCCAGATTTTGTGGTGGCACAGGGAGACTGGTGATGGGACTGTCCTGGCAGTGGCAGTGGGTTCTTGCCCTGCTCCAGGAAGGGGNTGCCACCAGAACACAGCAATACAGCTTGGAGGGGCGGCTAGCTTTTCTCTGCCACCTGGAGCTCATGGATGTGATGAGCAATGTACCCTGAGACCCCTTCCAGCCTGCCCCTCACTATCCCCTCTGTGATCTTGACTGCTCAGAGGGTTCCAGGGAACTGCTGACTTGTGCTGAGAGAAAATAATCTGGTGTCTCATAGGCAGTGGCAAATCGTGTGGACTGAGATCACATTTACTCCTAGCCGAAGCCTGCAAGTATTCCATGCATAGCCCCCCTTAATGAAAAGCCTCAACCTCTGCCAGCAGGTTAAGAGTTAGGGCCAGCAACCCCTGGCACATCGATAAATCTTGGTGCTGAGCTCATTATGTCCCCAGCGTGCTCGTTCAAGAGGGATNCACAAGAGGTAATACAGGGGTGACCTTTGCTCTGCCATAAACGCGGCTGCACGTGAAGCAGCTCCATCAGCAGGCTCTGTTTTCAGCTCCCTTCACTCGGGGCAGTTTGTCTCACCCAGCAGCTGCAGCATCACTGCTGCATCCTGGCACCATGGTGCGAGCTGCTTGCGTTTCCCTGTCCNCTCCTTTCAGGTGGCTCCTTCAGGTGGCTTTTTTCAGGCCTTCCTTTTCTGACCCTGTGGGACTGTTTTCCCTGTCCCCTTGACTTCCAACATACTTTGTAATTTTGACAATGTTGATTTTTACTGCAGTAAGGGGAAAATGTGGCCTTTTTTGATAGCCAGATTGCATGTTTGTTTGTTCTTTTATTTTTGGCTTCTTAGAGCTTTTTGCCACTTTTCNCTTTCTAATTGTCTCTTTTTCTAATCCAGGCACTTATGCTCAAAGCCAACATTTCTTATGGCAATTTTCTATCACCTGCTGGCTAGAACAGAATAGAAGGAAAAACAGATTCTGGCTGAAGGGGCTACAAAAGTAAGAAAACACAAAGTCTTCTTCTAAGGATTTCTTCCATGATAGAATACAAAAAACAGCATTTAGAGGTGAAAGGCCTCTAAACTGCTGCATGCAGAGGTCTGGCTTAAGCTTTAGAGCNGAGTATTTCTGTAACTTGAGAGGAGGAAAGTGGGATCCCAGTTTATGTCNCAGTGGAAAAAACCTACCAAAAAGGAATTGCTTGGGCACCCAGATGGTTTGCAGCTCAGGATAATGCTTTGGGGGCTGGCAGGAGACAGGAGGTAATGAGCAGGTCTGATGTGCAAGGGAAGTCAATCAGAGGCAGTGGTGGGCACGGGGCCCTGATGGGAGAGGTTGTGCTTGCTGAAATGGGATGCTGCAGTGCAAGACTGGCAAAGAAAGGAGAAGCAGTCCTCAATCTCCTGGGGAAAAGGCATCTCTGTGTCTTGAATAACACTGTCATGTCTGGAGATGGCTGAATTTTTTCAGACCCTGTAGGGTGACAGTACTTTTCTGAGACGGTGCAGGGAGTCACGGGTTCATTGTTGTTTTTACCAACATTAGCTAAGAAATAGACTGGGAAACCTTGTCTGTGTTCCTTGGAGGCAGTGGTATCTGTCCCCTCCTGCTGAGGTTTCCCTGTTCCCTTGGTGTCACCAGGAGCTGTGGGATGCTGAGCACTGGCTCTGGGGATGGACAGGAGCCCTGCTTGCCTGGCAGGAGTGAGCTGCAGAGGACCTGGGAATGGGCTTGTTCACTCCTGCAATTTCAGTCTCTGTGGACACTGGGAAACCAAAAGACAGAGGTGATGGTGGCAACAGGTAATGTTAACATGTTTGTTGTGAATGGGGAGACTTAATGCCAAATAGCACCATTTGAGAATCCTTGAGCACAGCAAGTTCCCAGACAGAGATGACAAGCTCCCTGTGGATGAGAGGAGCACCGAAGCATCGCTATCAGAGGTGGNTAATGGAATTGGGTTCCTGTTTACCTGGCTCTGGAAGGAGGGCTTCTTGAAGCCTTTAGTGATGCACAAGTGCTCCACGTGAGCCCTGTGCACTGCCCCAACACCTCGATGTTGGGTGCCAGCCCTTCTGGGAACAAGCTCCCAGCCACAGACCATCCCCTTTGTCCGTGGCTGCTGAGTCCCAGCTCAGCAGGACCGAACCCAGCCCAGGCCAGGGTTTGGCAGCCGCTGTCCACCTTGGACCACGTGTATGGAATCCTCTCTTTCCACCCCAGCTATTGTTTCTGAGGGCCTGTTCACAAAGGCTCTGTGTGCCTGCTTGCTTTGCAGTAGCCCGTGAGCAGGGCCAACCCACCCGTGTTCCCTGGGAGGTTATTCCTGGCTGAAAAAGCTTTGCTCCATGCAACTGATCTGCTTAAGTGCACTTGCCTTCCTTGCTTTCACTCCACTAGTCAGGCTGCAGAGAGAACGTCTGTCTTTGTTCTGATGTGAGACCCTTGCGTAGGTACACAATCTTCCCCATGGTGTATGCTTTAAAATAGATAAAGTGCCTTTTCTGAATTGCGATTTAGATTGATTTTGATAGAGAGGATGGCGGAATCATACACAGAAGAAAAAAATCTTCAAAAATGAGAACNGAAGCAAATATAGTTTAGTAGTATACTCGTTACAGAATGAACAGCATATTGTATGTGCTGTGTTAGAGGTATGTTATGAATAACAAAAGCACTGGAGCATTTACATATTTGTTTTCAGAAATCCTGGCAGTTGGATTTCACCATTCTGCGCCTCTTTGCCAGAATCACTAAACAGTGGTACATATGGCTTCTGAAGTACCATATGCCGTGGAAAACGTTAGCTGATGCCTATACTGATGCGACACGCTATAGTCTTTATTTAGATTTTTTTGCAGTTTTGAACAAAGAATATTAGATCATGCAAAACATTGTGCAAGCAGTATGGAGTAGTACATACAGGAAAACATAATGCATTGTGCCCAGAGAAAAGGCAGCTAAGAAAAGGAGAAGAAAGGGTGGTGTTGGGAATTAGAATGTGCACGTGCCAAGAAAGGCATCAAAGGGTGGGACACGGCTTTGTGCGGCCAAGGCAGGAGGTTTTGCTGTGCTTGAGGCAGAGTCAAGAGCTGGAGCTCTGTGGATGTGCACGCTTTCAATCAGGTCCTGTTTCTAAGAGATGCTGCCTGTTACAACAAGTACCACTCAGGCTTAAATCTAAGTACATGCTTGAAATCCTCACACAGCAAGGGAAACCACGTGCATGAGTACTCTCCTAGAGACCTCCGTGTAGAACCAGGGATAACTGCTCTCTCTCCCGTATCCTTGGCTGAAAATAATGATGATGAACACAATGAGTTTTGCGAGGAGCATCTTGAACACAAAACAACATATAGTTTCCAACGCAGCGACCGCAAAGCCCAAGCTGGCATTAAGAAGTGGATCCAGGCTTTTGTTTTGACAAGTTTTTAAAGCACTTTTTCCCCCAGCTTCATCTCACCTCACCATTACTGCACTGACATNGCGGATGTCAGTGGCACCGCCGAACGCTGTGGGGAGCCTGGTGGTGGGGCCGTCAGGAGCACCAGAGGCGAAGGTAACCCTGAGGGGAAGGAGAGCAGGGAGGTGTTTCTTGGCTCGGGCTCCGTGCCTGAGCACTGCCCTGCTCTCCCCTTTCCCTTTTCTTCTGGCTCTTCTGTGTGCAGACCACTGCTCCGTGAACACTTAATAGGCTTAACTTTAAGCACTGGGGTAGATCCAGTGGGATTACTCATGTATTTAAATGAAGGTATAATGTTTGGAGAGGCAGGAGAAGCATCTCATCTGTGTCTCTTGATTTGGCTCCTGCTCTTAAACCCACCCAGTTGTAGTGTCTGAGAATGGGAGGTTATGGGGTTCACGCAGCCTCTGCCAGAAGCATGTTGGGGTGTATGTGGTACAGCAGGTATTAAACCACAAAAAGGAAATTGGGGGAATCTCTTAAAACGTGCAGACATTCATTGGTTGAGGCCGAGCAAGTAACCAGGAGAGAAACAAGTCCNGCGCAGAAACAGAAGGTGGATAAGGCTCCGTCCCGAATGCAGCCGGAGCAGAATGACTTCCTGGGGTAGGTGAGAGCAGAAGGAAAGGGCTCACAGCTGAGCAGTGCCGCAGATGGCCAGGCACAGCATGTCGGGGAAGAGCACGTGTGGTGTCAGAGATGGGCTCCACCGTGGGACAGTTGTGCTGGCCTGGGACAGCTCTCGGTGTATGTGGGCATTTCATAGCACAGGTAAGTACAGAGAGGCCAGTGCTGGGGGACAAGCCTGTCATTCCCTGCCTGGCTGAAAGAAGCATGAAGGTACTGCAAGCTGCCAGTGGTCTTTCATGCCGGTGGTCTCACAAAAGTACTGGAACATTTAACAAACTGAGGCTGTCACAGGAATTATCTGTGAGGCGAGAGCTCTGTGTGTGTATGTAGGTAGGTAGCATCTCACACGTTTTATGAACCACTACCTGAATGGATGGAAATGGAAATAGAAGTCAGAACAGAAGCTAAGGGAAAACAGGGCTGAGGGGAGCTTTCACTGAGCATCTATTTGAGGTTGCCTTCCAGGCTCCCTGGAAAGCACATAGTGGCTCGAATTCAAGCTTCATTATGTGGTTGTAAATTTATTAAATTTATAAGAGGGGAAGAGTAACATCCTTACATCTATCTCCGATCAAGGCGTTTTAATTCCTTTGNAGGAACAAGTACCTTCCCAGAGCTTCTGAGCAGAGAAAAATGGAGCCTCTCTTCCGGGAGAACGATGTTTGTAGCAGTGCCAAGCAGATGCTCCTTCCTTCCACCTCTGGTCTCCACATGTCTCGTAGGGCAGGGCGCTGAGTGCCCAGCCTGCCCTGGGTGTGCAGCTGCCCCTTTGGGCTGTGAACCAAGCTGTCAGGGCCAGCACTGAGCCCACTATGTCACGAGCAGGGCGGCTGTCCAGGCTGCAGCAGGTAGAGCCACAGAGGGGATGGCCATGTGTGCCAGGCTGCCCCCTGAGCAGGTCAGCGCAGCTACCTCACCTGGCCTGGGTGCTTCTCCCAGCTGTCCTGGCATCAATCTCCCTGCCTTGTTCTGTGTGTTCTCCATGAGCACAAGCAGCCCATTTGCTGCATTAGCCTCATTATTCCTTTCCAAAGAGCGTCCACCACTGTCTGCCTTGTGGTTTGGAGAAGGGTTAACGCTTTCCCCTCCCAAACCTCAGCTTACCAGCACATCTCCCTTGTGCTGCAATTATTGAATGACACTTCACAACTTCATCTCTTCTCCTGCTACATCTGCTTGCTGATCCCCTGTGCAACCTCGCTCACATCCCAAACATCTAAATGCATTGTTTCCTCTGTTTCTCCTGCCAGCATGGAAAGGAGCCATCCCTGAAGCAGGATTGCCTGTGAGCTGGCAGCAGACGAGTGATTGGCATTGGGCAGCACTGCTGAGACTCTGGCAGGCCGTTTAGCAGAGAACCTTGGCTAATGAATGTCATCCACACCTAGCAGATGTGGCACTGCCTGCCATGCCANATTTTTGACATAATACAGGGCTCCTGGACAGCACGGTGCTCGGGAAGAGCCAGGGAGCGACTCGTGCCTTCAGCGTGGCGTTTGGTCCCGCTCGTGCTCTGCGAGAGGAACGGAACCTGCGCGGGGGAGGGAGGCACATCCGCGTCTCCTGCTCCTCGGCCCTGCTCTTAGCGGTGCGTAAATTCCGTTTGTGTTCTTTCCATTCGTGTGCCAGGGAATCTTAAAATGAAAACCCACCACCTTTTTTTTTTTTTTTTTTTTTTTTTCTTTTGGTCCCCTGTGCTTCGAGCTTCGGCTCCTGCTTTCAGCCTCCTGTCGTGTCCCAAGACAGGGAACCGAGCAGGGGGCTCAGTGTCCCCCGGGAGCTGGGATGGCTGCGGGCAGGTGCCTGGAACCTGCATCTCGCCGCCGGCAGCATCCCGGGCTTCGTCTTTCCTCTCCTGCCCTCCATCGGAGGGAAGCAGCATTCGCTGGGCACAACGGGGGGCCAGGAGGAGACCGGTCCCCCGTGCGCCCCGAACCCCTCCGGGTCTGCGGGACTCCCCCTCACCCCTCCAGGGCGTGGGAGTGGGAACGGGGCCGCCTCCTAATCCCGGCCTAATCCCGGAGAGCGGCAGCAGAGCGAGCGGCCGCTAATCCCGGCCCGCCGCCGTTAATCCCGGCCCGTGGCCGTGNGTCCCTGCCTGTGTCCCCGCGGGCTGGGAGCGACGTCCCCTCCCCAAAGCGTGCAGTGGGGTCCCGGCTCGAGTCCCCGACTCTCAGGGGCCGTAATTCGGCTAATGACCTGACTCGGTCATTAACCCGCTGTTTGCCGGGCGGGCGGCAGCGCAGGAATGGGCGGGGGCCGCTCTCGGGTGGGCGCTGCACGCCCGCTGCTCCTGCAGCCCCTCCCAGGCTTCTGCACCCCCTCTCCGGTCCGCCGCCCTCCCGCCTCCCCGCGGCTTTTTTGGGGTGACATCGTTGCCGGCTTTTCCCGTGCTCCCGGGAGCAGCGAGGAGGGGGTCCCCGCAAAGCCCTTCCGGGGGGGCAGCCTGGAGGGCCGGGGCGGCTGCGGGCCATGTCCTGCATCACAGGGAGCTCCGGGGGTGTCTGGGGCTTGTTCCCTCGCAGCCGGCTGGAAGCCAAGTTGAGTGCCGGGCCGAGAGGCAGCCGGGGAGAGCGGAGCGGGGGGTCGGCCCCGGGAATCTCNTACCCCAAGCAGCACTGCTCCGCCTCGCTGGCTGCGGGAGCTCGGGCGCCGATGCGCCGTTTAACGCAGGTCGCTCTGCCGCTCTCCCTGGTTTTTTTGCTCGGCCTCTTTATCTTTCAATTGCAAAGCAATTAAAGGTCTGTATGAATCTGCGAGCATCCCTCCCCGCGGGGCCCTCTGATGCCCGCTGTATTGCCCTTTAGATGCCTCTTCCTTTTTTTGTTTTACAATTGTTGTATCAATATAATGCTTCCTTTCTTCCTCTGTCTCTATAGATACAGATATACAAGGCAAACCAAAGGTTTCGGCTGCTATTCAGTGCCTCCTCATTTGTCCCAGAGCCGTAACAGTGGTGCCCTTTCTCTTCTGGCTGCTTTCCCCTGCTTCTGGAGCAGCAGTTATGGGAGAAGCAGATGGCTACTGATTGGGTGAGCTTTGTGGCTTTAATACTGAATACTTTATGGAAAAGGACTTTATCATGCTTGGTTGGTCAGAGGAACAACGGGATGAGATTTATGACTAGAGAAAATAAATCTTTTTAAGTTTCAAGCTCCTTCACACACCCCACGTCAAGTTGCTGCAGCAGAGCTGGAGCTGAAATCCTCTGCATCTTTATTTTTTCCCTCCCCCCCGCCCCGTCTGTCTGTCCTTTCACTGCTCTCCCCACCCCCTCTGCGCCAGGGTTTAGGAAACCTCTACTAACTTCAGGGACTGTCACTCGCTGGAGAAACCAGGGCCCACAGAGCCCCCGGCAGCACCAGGGAGAGAGGGGCTATCCCTGCATGAGGGTTATTCACCTGACAGGAACGTGCTGGGCACTCAGCNCCTGCCAGAGCTTGGCCACGCGGAACTCAGCGGCCACCCAGGGTCCGGTGGGGAGCTCTGAGTGACATCCTCACGGGCCCGACAGCAGAGAGGTGGTGTGGCCGCCAAAGAGATGTCCGGGCCACCGCTCTGAGCTCAGGGCTCCCGAGGGCGGAGCTGGAGCCCAGCACTGCCCGGCCCCAGACGCCGCACGCCGGACAGCGTCGGGCCGAGGGCTTTGGGATCGGCCCTCGGGGCCCGTGCTCTGCGCTGGCCTCCAACTGCAGCGTGCTCTCTGCCCGGCCTTACACCGAGCCATGGCCAGAGTAGGACATGATGCTGGCACACGGGGATAGNACGGCCCGAGGGTGTACAGGAGGAGCAGGCAGATTTCAGTCCTGCGGGGATTCCCCTTCTTCCATTTCTCTCCCTTTTCTGTCCTTCGAGCCAATCATGTCTTCTGTCAGGCTGTTAAACGTTTGAAGGAAGGTGAAGCTAGGTGAAAGCTGTCCAGGTTTTAAACCTTGATGCTGCTGTCGGGCCAAGTAAAAAGGAGAAGCAGAAAGCCTGAGAAAAATAATTTTGAGGTAGAAAGTCAGCAGTGATACTGGGCTATGTAGAAACCGTTTAACCAGCCACCTGTATTAGGTTTGGTGGTCTAGGTTTTGGTCAGTAATAAAAAAATTTCTGTGACCCTTTGGTGAATATGCAAACCAATATTTCTAACCAGACTCTGCTCAGAAGAAAATAGAGGGAAGTTCGGGCACCATCAGGGATGAGGAAAGAGCCGAGATGCCTATGGTGTGTCTGAACCATGAGAAAGCAGGTAGGGAAGGTGTGTCGGGTTCCTGGGGAGCGGGAGTGTTTGCTCCTTGGGGTGAACCACAGCTAAAGCTGCTATCTGGCCCTTTATAGGGATTTGTGGTTTTGTGGCAAGACGGTGACCTGACCCGGGAGTCCAGCATTGGTGAGGTGGGGCCGAAGGGTCGGAGGGAACAGGAAGGGACAGGCACCCAGGTGTGTTTGGGAGCTGGGCTGCAAACAAGACAGAACGTTCCTGGTGTGCCTCGGCTCTGGCAAGGATCTGGAGGTAGGCAAACACTCACCTGCTTGTGGATCTGAGGACTCTCAGTGGGTCCCCGTGCTGCTCAGCAGAATCAGCAGTGGGAGAAGCACTGCTCATGTCTGTAGCATGGTGGGATATCTTGGGCAACCCAGCACAGGGCTTCCCCAGGAAAGGAGCCATCCACGAGCCTGCTGACAAACTGAAAGGATGGTTTCAGTCATTCAGCTGAGGCCCCAATTTATTTCCACTACAGAGGCCTGTCTGTCTCCAGGGAAGGGAACCATTCTGGCTGCATTTCTCCAGGCACCAGGAAAGCTTGTGGCTCCGCATTTCATTTTGAGTGGATTTTCCTTTCCACCTGGTGTGCACCTCCGGGGCACCACAGCTGCCCCTGCCACAGGCAGCAGCAGGCAGAGGGGGTGGCAAGGCAGTTCTGAGCATCCCTTCATGCCCCCTCCCCACGGTGCCCTGGCCCCGCAGAGGTGAGTGTGGCTGGGCTTGTGTGCTTCTGGGGATTCGTGTGTTCTCTCGGTGATTTCATTTTATGAGTGACTTTATTGCAGTCACCTGGGAGCTGGCTCTCAGCTGTGTGTGTGTGTGTGTGTCCTCACAGGAATAACCTCACACCCGTAGGCCTGGTGCATGACACGACCCAGGCAGTGTCTCCCAAAGGATGCTGGAGTGTTTCTGGGCACAGGTTGAGCAGCCTTTCCTGGTCCCTCTGCTCTCCCCTTCCCGCGTGAAGGTCAGGGACGAAAGAGGAGAGTGACACCCCCGGGAAGCAGGTGCTGTGTCCCTTGCAGACGTCCCCACGATAACTGATGGCGGGCAGAAGATGGTTATCACGGTGGTTAGTGATAACGGTGCCCAAGCATCCAGGCATCTCCACTCTGCCATCCCTTCGGTCCTGCAGCCGCCTGGGTCCCCTCCGGCAAGGCAGCAGCCGACCCCGGGCCGCCCCCCCCCCGGGGGCCTTGATGCCCGTCGGGGCTGGCTTCTGTGAGAGTTTGGCTCGCCAGCCCAGCCCCTTCTGAGCTCAGCCTGGGGCTCGTCCGCTGCTCCTGGGGCTTCCTTCCCCTGGCCCGGGAGCTGCTTGTGCCGTCCAGGGCAGAGCAGGGGCTGTGATTTTGGAGGGCGGGGAGCGGCGGGGGTTTGCCGGCTGCGGGCGTCTCCGGGAAAACTGCCGGAGCTCCCCAGCCCGGGTTGCCCCTGGCACTCCGCAAGAGATTTTCTGGAAAAATAAGCGAATAGAAAATCCGTGGATGTACCGAGCTAGGAGCGTGCGGCAGGCGGGAGGCGGCGGGCAGCGATCGCACGGCCCCATGGGGTGACACCGCGCTCGCCAGCGGCGCGGCGGGGCCCGCATCGGGCCCGGCGCACCTCGCCCGTGTCCCCCAAAATCCCGGCTAGGCATTTCCGCGGGGCCGGGAGAGCGCCGCCGGCACCGGGCTCTGCGGGGCTTGCTGTGGGCGCAGCCGGCGGAGGCATCCCCAGCAGAAACTCCAAAAGAAAGACCCCGCATACATCCCAGTGCCGTTCTGCCGCTCGAAGGACGCTGTTCCCTGGCATCCACTTCTAGACTGGCATCAGAGGCTGGATAAAAGCACAGAAATTCCGCCGCGGTTCTTTCCAGTCCCGGGGAATTTCGGTAGCTTGGATCATGCCGAGGCGATTTCGAGATCGTCTACGTGCTGTGGTGTCCCTTAAAATTCTCGCGAATGAAATTAGCGCGTAGGTTTTCTTTCCCCCGACTAATGACAGTCATTCGGACAATTTATATCTTACAGCGAGAGCTGCAACACCGGGGGGAAAAAAATGGAAAAAGAAACAGAAATAGGAAAAAACAACCACCACATTTGAAGCAGGAATTGACATACAAATTTTTCCAGACTCCCATATTTTTAATTTTATGAGAATCTCCGTTTTAGGAGACGCTGCGTTTTGTCGAATTAATAAGATAAATGTTGAAAGCATATTATATGCAGCCTTTAATCCTAATGCAAGGAAAATCGTAATTATGTGGAGGATAAGTGAATTTGAAAGCCAAACATCAGCCCACTCTCTGCAAACCCCGCTCCGTTCGCCCCTGGAAAATGCTTTGTCTCTCCTTTTTAAAAAAAAAAAATTATTTTAAGAGGTTTCATATTCTATTTTTAATTTTTTTAAAATCTGCTTTGTATCCGAAATGACGACGATCAGGGAGGGACNGGTAAACACTTTTCCACGCGGTAAACCCCTTATTTCGGCACAGAGCATCTGCGCGCGTCTCTGCTCCCTGGAGCTGCGCGGGTGTCAGTGGATGCGGGAGTCCCGCGTGTCCAGGAGAGCCCGCGGCCGCCCCCCGGCCCGCAATGGCCAGGGACGGGCGGGGGGCTCCGGCCGGGGCTGCCCCGCGCCCCGCTCCTGCGCCGGCGAGCGCGGGGC
>OAMK01000691.1:6753504-6838069 GCA_900205225.1 Saxicola maurus maurus
CAGAGCCCCTTCCTCTACACCACGGCCTTCTGGCCCAAGAGCTCGGCGGCGGCGGCGGTGGCGGCGGCGGCGGCGGGGCCGCTGCAGCTGCAGCTGCCGTCGGCGCTGACGCTGCTGCCGCCGTCGTTCACCTCGCTGTGCCTGCCGGCTCAGAACTGGTGCGCCAAGTGCAACGCGTCCTTCCGCATGACCTCGGACCTGGTCTACCACATGCGCTCCCACCACAAGAAGGAATACGCGCTGGAGCCCCTCGTCAAGCGCCGCCGCGAGGAGAAGCTCAAGTGCCCCATCTGCAACGAGTCCTTCCGCGAGCGCCACCACCTCTCCCGCCACATGACCTCCCACAACTAGCGGGGACACCCCCNGGCCCCGGGACCCGCCCGGGACCCCCGCGCGGGGAACCCCGGGCCGCCCGCCTCTCCCACCCTTCCCTTTCGATGCACGCGTTTCCACTGTCCGGGGAGGGGCGGGGAGGGCAGCGGGTGAGGAGGAGGAGGTGAAGAAGAAGAAGCAGAAAAACGAAGGTAAAAGTACAAAAAAAAAAAAAAAAAAAAAAGCAAAAAAAAAACCAGAGAAAAAAGAAAACAAAAAAAGAGACAGAGAGAGAGAATCACCCGAGAAAAGAAGAAGAAGAAAAAAAAACTCAAATGACTTAAAAAATACATTTTTTAAAATGTCATATATTGCAACATATTGATGCATTTGTCATACGTTTCTACTTAAATTATTAAGCACTTATGGTTTAGATGTAATAATAATTCTATGTCAGGGTAAATTTTTATTTTGGATATGAAGCTAAGGGCGAGGGGAGCGCGGCGGGGCAGGCGGGCGGCGGGCCGGGGTCCTGCATGCACCGGGCGCTACCCGCGTCCGGCCCCGCCGCCCGCGCCCCTTCCCCCGAGTGTCACTGGTGCCCGTGGAATGGAGTCTCGCTAGTTCCGTGTTACTTTCCCTTTCCCGTTTGGGTTTGGTTTGGTTTTTTTTGGTTTTTTCCTCGCCCCTCTGGAAAAAAAGATTTATTAAACTTTATAGTTTATCCGGGTATGTTGGATGCTTTGACAATAAATGACTTTATTTTCTTCAAAGCAGCTGGACGTTAATCGATGCGGGGGAATGGGCGGTGAGGAAGGGGTGGCCCCTCGGCTCGCGGTGGCAGCGGGGCCCCGGCCGCGCCGCCTCCTCTGCGCGCCCCTTCCCTGCTCGCCCGCCTTCCCTCGGCGCCTCTGACATCTGTCCGTCCTTCCTCTTTTTCCAAGCATCTTTGCTTTTGTTCGGCATTTTATTCAGCCTTTATCCCTCTCCTTCATCCTTCCTTTCCTCTTCCTTTCGTGTTTTGGATTGTCTTTAATTTCTCTCGCTTTGCCTTTCTTTTTTTTTTTTTTTTCTTTTTTGCCTGTCTTTCTTTTTCCTTCTCTATTCCTGTGTTTCGGTATTTTCCCACTTCACCTCTTCCTGGAGCCCGTATCGCCCCCCACCTTTGCCAGGGCTATTGGTGGTCCCCGGCTCGCAGGGTGGGCGTAGCCGCGGAGGTTGCCCAGAGGTTTTTTGGGGTGGCAGGACCCAGGGAAGCCCCCAGCCCGCGGCGTCTTAGGGTGCGGAGCGCTTGAAGGGGCCAGGGGTGGGTGCCCTCTGTGCTGGCATTAGCGGGGTGATGGCACGGCAGCCGGGCACGCACGGGAGGACCAGGACGAGCGGGATACTCCGGGCACGGCTCCGCAGCCTGCTCCGAAGCGCTCCACCCGCAGCGAGCGCGTTTAGTGCCAGCCCCGCGGGCNCTGGGGGCACCGGAGGGCTCTGGGGACGCAGCAGCCCACGGATGGGCACGAAACCCATTTCCACACTCGGGCTGCCATCACCCTGGCTCCGAGGCTGTGCGTGGCAGCAGGTCACTGGCAGGGAGCAGATCCCAAAGCCGGAGCTGTGCGAGGCCGGGGCCCACGGCAGAGCGTGAGAGCCCCACAGAGCCACGTAAATGGGGTCCAGGCGCCACCGGCGTCTGCTGCCGTGGGGCTTGGGGTGTGCACGGAGTACCGGACCTGCTGCAAAGCCTTTCCAGTGCCTGGGGAAGTGCCTGCGGCTTCACGTAGGACAGCCTAGGAAGGTCCCTGCCGCGGACAGTCCGGCTTCCCGCTGGCTTTTCTCACTCCCACAGCGAGCTGACCCCGGCACGGTGCCCAGAACCCCAAGCCGCGCCAGGAGCCGAAGAGACCCCTCGGCTCTCATTCCCAGCCTCAGGAACACGCATAGCTTCACCTGCTGCCGTCAATAGCGAGGACGAGACACTGATCATCCCGTGGATTTTCCTTCAAAGCGGTGCCAGCCCCGCGCGTCCCTTTCCTGAGGGTTCCCGGGATGCTGGACGGGGCCCGGGGGATGCGGGCGGGCTGCGGGGATGCCGGGGGCGGCAGAGGTGGGTGGGCACCGCCATCTAGCGGGGCCGCCGCGGGGCTAGCGGCAGAGCTCGGGCCAGCTCCTTCCCGCGATGATGCTCCGCACTCCTCCTCTTCTCCGCGGCCGCGGGCCGGCTTCGGGACCGGCTCCCTCCGGCCCCGGCGAGGTTCACCCCGAGCGGCGGAGTTAATTCCGCGCTCCCCGACTCCCTGCGCTTGCCCTGCTTCTGCTGGAGGGATGGTGCTTCCCTGAACGAAGGTGCGCTCGGGAACCCATCACACACCTGCAGCTTTCGGAATCCCTTCCATATACCCCAAACATTTTATGGCCTTTCACAGCCGTGCAAGCCGTGCCCTGGCAGCATCCTGCAGCACCTCGCTTTTTAGGTGTTCCTTGTGACTCTCTCAGAAGGCACGGGGCTAAGCCCCAGGGCTTCTCCCATCGGGTTTGGCTCAGCCTGCAGTCAGCTCCCTAAAAACATTGTCAGACTTAATCCAGGGCTTTGTTTTGGTGAAATCGGATATCGAACTCCAAAGTGATAAATCAAGCTCCAACTGATGCTTCCTGCACAAGCCGAATTGTGCCATAATAAGGGCAGGCAGTGGCCATGAACCTGTGGAGTTTGGTGTTGTATGGAGGGGGTTCACAGCAGCTCCCCTTGGGCCGTTTGGGCTCAGGGCTCGGCCACAGCAGGTCCCTCACTCCCCAGAGCCATGCTGGCTCTCCTCAGGTCAGCATGAGCACCGTGGCCACATATTGCTCCTTTGTCACTTTGTCAACATTGCTGCTGTGTGGGAAATAGGGAGAGAATCCCCTCCTTTTTTTTTTTTTCCCTCCCTCTTTTTCTTTTTTCTTTTTTTTTTTTTTTTTTTTTTTTTAACTCTCTTTCCCTGTCGGTGGTTGATACTGTGCTGTGTCTGCAGAGCACAGAAGCTGGCTGGGCTGTGGCACCTGCTGACTTTCCCCTATGCAGGATCCTCAGCCGGTACCACAGCCCAGGAAACCCAGTGCTTGGACATCCCATGGGCATTATTTCTCCGGGACAGAGATGCCCCTGTAAGCTGCATCTCACCTGTAGCTGGGCCACATTGCAAACAACAGCAGTGATAATAACTCCAAAACCAGATATTAATGCTGTTCCTGGGGAGCAGAAGCAGCTTTGCACCCACAGAGGTTTGTGTCTGAGGGTGCAGTAGTCGGGTAGGCAGGGGCAGCAGACCCACAGCCTGTGCACCTTGGGGCTGGAGCTGGGGGCAGCTGCCTGCCTCAGGGCCTGATCCTGCCCTGCAGAGTCCAGCAGGAGCTGTGCCTCCAGCTGCACACGGCAGCAGCTTTGGGAATGGATTAGCACCGGGCGCTGGACACCGGCACCTGAACTCCTGCTCAGCGTGGGCACGGGNTGTGCAGCATTTCACAGGGATTCCTTTCCCTAGCTCTGGGAGAGATGCACAAGCAAGGCTTTCATGAGGTAACCTTTGAGCATCCTCGCAGCGGGCCTGGGGAGGCCGTCCCAAAATCTCTGTGCTGGGTTTTGTGCTGGGCACGAGGATGCAGAGCAGCTGGACAGAAGGAGATCTGCCGCCCGGCGCTGGCTCTGTTTGCTGCCATGGAGGCTGAGCTCCTCTTTGTACCGTGTCTATCTCTAGTTAACCTCTGAGTGGTTCACANTGGAAAAGCAGCTATTAGGATTTCATTGCAATACCCAGCTCTTGAGACTGCATTGCTCAGCTGCGATGTCTAGGAAAGGCTGAAATAGTTCCCTCATTTTGAAAATCATAGAGCTGAAAACAGTATTTCTTCTCTACTTTCCCTGCTGCTAAGGTCTGATTTGGGAGTGGGGAGAGACCTGACGCAGTACAGAATGTGCTGTTTGTGAGTTTAAAACAAATACACACAAACACCAAAAATGCAGGGAGGAAGTTTCTGTGAGATACAGTGTTGTCCTGCAGAATGCTGGAATGGCTGGTGCTCTGAGCTTTATTTTAAAGATTTTTAAATTAATTCGGAGCTTTATATAAAAGATTCTACATTTCATTTGTTAGAATTTGTTTTATTGTATTATCCAGGCTTTTGAGTCTCCTTCAGCCACATCCTCACTCCTGAGGTTTTTTTTCCCAGGCTCTGCTGGCTGGTCTCTTGTCTCCTCATGCTTTGCCTCACATATTTTTAAGTAGCAATTGAACAGCACCAGGCTGGCATTGGGAGGGGGGAGCACTCCTGTCGTGCAACTTGCAGGCCTGGTGCTCTGCAGNAGATCAAACAGGCTAGGAAGAGTCCTTGTCATCTTCAAACGGGGAATTTTACACTTGAAACCCAGCTTATCCTCTCCATTTGCAGAGTTTTGTCTGTAACCGAGCCCTGAATAATTTAAATAACATAACATCAGCATTAGGCTTCCAAAGCTGTTGGTATGTGTGTGAAGGCTGCTGCTGCTGCCAAAGGCAATTACACACAATTGCTCCAGGAAGTTCACTATTATATCTACTTATTTATTTAGATTTAAGTCTTGTGTTTGCTTTGGTTTTATGTTGGTGTTTTTGGGGGCTTTTTTTGTTTTGTTTTGCTTTGAGGTGTGCTACAGGAGCACCTGGAGTATTGAAAATGGATGTATTAGGCAAGTGAACAAATAGAGAGCACCCAAAACCATCCAGGTCATGCCCAGAGCGTCNCCTGTGAGCTCTCCGAGTTTCAAGGTGGAGATGAAAGCATGCTGTGTGCCACAGGAACTTGAGTGAGTCATTTCTCCACAGTGAAGGTGTTTGAGTATTGCTCTGATGGGAGCCCCCAGAGAAGGGGTTCCCTCCAGAAGCAGGACTTGGGGACCAGCCTGGGCAAGCCTGTCTGGCTGGTGTTGCCTTCCTGGTGGCCACCCCCGTCAGGAGTTTGAACTTGCTGGGAATTCTTCTCTGGAGGGGACAAACACAAGTGTGAGTGAGCAGAGGATGCCTGGCAGCAGGGGTGGCACCAGAGCTGCTGTTGCAAACTGTGAGGGTGGCCAAGAGGGTCGGAGTTGGGAGGCTGGACCTGCTGGTGGTGCCCCTCGGGGCACAGAAGCTTTTCTAATGCTGAGTATCTCTGGCCCGGGCATGCAGGTGCCTCCTTCGTGCTCCTGGGCTGCTGCTGTGCCTGGTCAGCCCCAGGATGGTGACTGTAAAGGTTGTTGCATTCCCCTCTAACAGTCAGTGGCAGAAGTGGTTTCTGGTCTCCTGATGCAGATGGAGAACAGGGATTTTGCTGCTGTGATCCTGTACCAGCTGCAGCCTGTTACACCAAGATGCCCAAGAGTAAATCCTCCTGGAGCAATGTGGCCGTGCCTCCCTCAACCGTGCTGACACAGAAAGCACCAACACCCCTTGAGGGGTTCAGAAGTCCTGCANGTCCTAATCGTCCTCATGGATCCGGCTTTGGAATCTGCATGTGTGTGTAATTCAAGAGGAGGTGGCTAAGTGGAAGTTATGGATTTTGCCAGGCTAACCAGTACAGCTGGGAGAAGTAAACAAGATTTGAGTGGCCTGACCTTCCTTCAGGTATGTGCATCTATATATAGGACTGTCTATGTATACATGNCTATATATAACACGTGTGCATATAGCTCCGTGGATATATCCGTGTGCTGAGAAATGGTTTGAGATTGCAGCAATGCTGTGAGATCATCTGCTCGCACAAGGCTGTGCCAGGTGTCAACCAGGCTGGGTACAGCTCCTTAAGCGCGGGTCCCTCTCTGTGCCCCCGACCTTCAGCTTCCTCGGAAGGCGAAGGTCACCCTCCGGCGTGCCAGGGCTCTGCCTCCTTCCTGCCGAACCCGATCCCCGGGCGCGTGGCTGAGCCGAGCCGGCAGCAGCGCCCCTGGGCCGGCTGCTGGTGGCATTTAGGGGACAGCACCTGTGGGCAGGAGGAGCGAGGGCACAGCCTGGGGCTGCAGCCTGGGCGGGGCGGGCTCGGCTCCGCTTGGCTTTTGTAGAGGTGAGGTTTCCGCAGCGGCTTTGAGGAGCTGGAGCGGCCCCAGGAGCTGGGAAAAGCATAATCCGAGTGGAGCTGTGCCAGGGGGATGGACGGGCTGCTGCTGCGGGCTCTGNTCCCTCGCCGCGGTGCCGTGTGGTGCTTGGGAGGAACACGGCCGCTGGCGCTGGGGGTCCTGGCCCGTGTGCGGGTCACCCTGACCANGACGGGGGGCTGGGGCCCGGGTACCCTGCCCGGGAGCCAGGGACGTCCTGCGGACCGACACTTTGCTGCGGGCCATGAGATGCCCTTGGGGCGCTGCGCTGGGCAGCCCCCGCTATCCCCCAGGCCGAGCGGGGCCCNTGAGTGAGGGAGAGCGGCTGTGCCGCTCGGGGGCTGCTCCGAGCCCCCTGCCCGGGGCTGGGCCGGCCAGCAGCTGCCGTGTCACCCCCGAACCCGGGCGGGGGGCTGCAACCCGAGCCCGTCCCCGGGGTCCCGCAGCGCCGCGGCCTCGTCCCGGCGAGGAGCACCAGTTAATTCCCAGATGGATGCACCCCGAGCCCCGCATCTGCCGCGGGCAGTGGGAGGGGGGCGCGCGGGGCCGGGCACAGGTGCGGGGCCGCCGCCCGGTTATAAATAGCGGGGAGGGGCGGCCCGGCTCCCCCCGAGCTCGGTCCCCCCCTCCGGGGCTCGGAGCGGAGCGGGATGCGGCGCCCTCCCTCCCTCCTCCCGCCCGCCGGCAGCATGAGCCCGTCCTTCCTCCTCCTCCTCCTCCTCCTCGCCCTGCCCGCCCGCGCCCGGCGGGAGCAGGTGCCCGGCGGGGCTCAGCGGGGCCGCAACGCCCCCGCGCCTTCCTCCTCCTCTTCCTCCCCGGCGGCGGCGGGGCCGAGCCGCTTCCCGCGGAGCCGCCCGGAGCGGCGGCGGGGCCGCCTCTACTGCCGGGTGGGCATCGGCTTCCACCTGCAGCTGCACCCCGACGGCCGCGTGGACGGCGCCCACGACGCGAGCCCGCTCAGTGAGTGGGGGCCGGGAGGGCGGGGGGCGGCGGGCTGCGGGCTGAGCATCCCTGTCCCCGCGGGCTTCCATCCCCGCCGGGGTGGCACAGCCCCTCGCTGCTGCCGCCCTCCCCGGGGCGAGCTGCGGCCCCGGCGGGCCGGGCGGGGGCGGTCGGGGTGCCGGGGGGGGCTGTGGTTTGCGGGCTCCGTGAGCGCTGCCCGTCCCCTGCCGGGGAGCGGCTCCTGGGGGCTCCCCCGGCCCGGGGAGCGAGCCCGGGGGATGCTGTGAGAGCCTGAGCTCTGCTCTCCCACCAACAGCCCCTTGCCGGGCACCTGGGGGAGAGGATGCTGCCCCTTTTCCGTCCCTNCCCTGTGGGACTTTTCCATCACTCTCTCTGCATTCTCATTCTCCCAGCACAGTGATAGGATATATTCGGTTTAAAAATAGGACTGAGGCTGACGTTCCCCTGAGAGAAAGCTGTGCTAACTCATGGCTTATCCTCTGGTCGGAGTTGCTATGATATCCTGCTAGAGAGAATGAAATGGCAGGTGGGGATGAAAAATCCCTTCAGGAGCCCGAGGGCTCGGGCCCGAGGTGACCCTGGCAGTGTGAGGGGGCTCAGCTGTCGGGAGCGTTCAGGGAGCAGCCGCCACATCTGCCCGGGACCAAAGAATTTGGGGCCCAGACGGTGCCGTGGCCCCGGAGGGAGGGCGGTCCCTGGGCAGGAGTGCTGGGAGCCCAGGAGCTCTGCTCGGGGCTCCGTGGGCACAGCAGGCACGGGGCCTGCAGGGCTGAGGGATGGGTGGGGACACGGGGCACCCACGGCACGGCTGCTNTGGGGGACACGGGCTTGGGAGGGCCAGCAGGAGTTTGGTGCTACAGCTGTNCTGCAGAGACCTGAATCCTGTGCAGCTCCTTNCCCCTCGCCCTGAGCCATCCCCCCNGAAAGGCCACNGCGACACCAGCTCTGCCTGCCAGGGCAGGGACAGGCCCTGCTGAGGGGGCTGTGCCGGGGCGCTGCAGTGAGGANCAAGCCGGCCCTTGGCAGGGAAACCCCACCTTTGGCCCCTGGGAAATAGGGCCTGACCCTGGGCAGCCCCCATAACCAGGGCCACCCCACAAAAGGCAGGAGGTTTTGGGTGCCCTGGAGGACAGCCAGGCGTGGGACAAGGACCTGCCTTGCTGCAGCGGGGCTGCAGAGCCTCACGGCCCGTGGCACATGGGTGAGGGGGTGGCAGCCCATAGCCCCCAAAGTGCCCCCCAGGCCCTCGGTGCTGGGACTTGGCCGCCTCAGGGGGATGTGCTTCCTCCTTAAAATAAACATGGGAAGTGGTGATCCGATACCCAGCCGTGGGGGATTTAACGTGGCTTGTGTTTGCTCCTGGCATGTTAATCCCACGGCCTTTGGGGCCAGGCGAGATGCTCTGCAGGTCCTTCCTCTGGGGCTGGGGCCACGGANCCCCTGGGGCTGCAGCTGGGGGTCAGTGCCACTCCCCGGGGTGCCCCGGGAGCTGGGGACACGGCACTGCCCGCTGCAGCTGGCAGGGGAGGGGGCACCCGGCCCTCTGCCCCAGGTACCCCACAGCACCCGGGCAGGTGATGTGCCAGTGCTGCCGCCGGGGGATGCTCCGAGGCTGCAGCCCTTCTGTCAGACGAGCTGCAGGTCCTACGTGCCCCATCATGCTCTGGAAACTCCTGTTTTCTCCATGTCTGGGCTGCACAGTGCCCTGTCCCCCAAGCCCTGCTGAGAGCATCAGTGGGGGAGCCTCAGTGGCACCTCCAGTCCCAGCTGGCCTGTGTGCCACCGACCTGCCGAGCTCAGTGNCTGGGGGTGAGGGTGGCACCTCTGATCCCAGCAGCCTGCTCTAGCTACAGGGGGCTTCACCCACCCCTGGGGATTGACTTGTTCTACCACTGCCCAGCCNGGAGCTGTGCCCCAAAATGGAGCTNCAANAAAAAAAGAGGAGTCCCAGNCACCACCCTATATCCGTCCTAGAGTGGATGGAGGCTGCTCTGTGAGGCAGAGGGATGGAGTAGGAGCTGGG
This sequence comes from Saxicola maurus maurus, assembly GCA_900205225.1. Taxonomy (NCBI): domain Eukaryota; kingdom Metazoa; phylum Chordata; class Aves; order Passeriformes; family Muscicapidae; genus Saxicola; species Saxicola maurus. Next base: position 6,762,876 of record OAMK01000691.1, read on the forward strand.
TGGAGCCAGGCAGCTGAGGAGCAGGGACGTGGGAGAGGAAATGCAAACCTGTCAGACTGAGTTGTATTTATTTTTTTCTCTGTCACACCAATATGAAAAGAACNGTGATTTATTTTGGGATTTCTGTCATCCTAGGTATTTTGGAAATATTTGCTGTGTCTCAGGGGATTGTAGGAATACGAGGAGTTTTCAGCAACAAATTTTTAGCGATGTCAAAAAAAGGAAAACTCCATGCAAGTGTAAGTAAACCCCCCGTTATGAGTATGTGTTGTTTATTAAAGGCTTTGTGGCACCTCCTCGCCGGGCTGGCACCGCAGACACGGAGGGGACAGGCGGGGCCCGAGCCCCCCAAGCACCTTCCTCCTCCTGTCTGTGCGCGCTCGGGCGCTGGCGTCGGCAGAGCGTGTTCTGGGAGCAGGGCTGGGTTATTTTTAGCCCCGTGCGCGGCAGATCGAGCAGAAGGGCTTAGCCAAATGTCTCCCGGCGAGCAGCACGCGTGGCGCCGGCTGCGCCCGCGGAGACAGCCCGGGGAGGCTCCAGGTGAGGGCTGGCTGTGCAGCTGGAGCGGGAGAATCCTGCCCGCTTTGCTCTGCAGGACGGTGTCCCGAAGGATGAGGNTCCCCGCGGGTCTCACGATGCTTTTTGCAGCTTTGTGGCGAATGAATCCCTTAGTTGATTTCGCTGCTTGTTTCAGCCTCGGGATGTTGCTTCCCTGCTTGTTCTCGTCTGTCCCAGAGGTCATTTAAGCAAACACAGTGACCTCCTGTGCTTGCAGGAAAGGCAGTGCCTTCGGAAGGTGTGTGCACAGGGGCCACCCCAGGAAGGGCATTTCCAGGNCAGCGTGGTTCCCAGTGGTTCCAGTGGGGTGGTTCCCAGGGAGCCTGGTCCGGGCTGATGCTGGGGAAAGCGAAAGGGTGATTGCCTGCCCGCAGCTCTGAGACACGCCTCCCGGTCCCAGAGCGATGTCACGGGTGTACTCGCACTGCCCGAGACCNCAGATCACCGCCAGGGAGATTTACGAACTCCCCTCTCTCTCCTTTAAGCCTTGTTGGAGNGCTGCTCCTGAAGCCTATTGATGCTTAAAGGGCAAGCACGTGCTGGCTTACTTTAGGAAATAAAGCAAGAGCATGAACGGCGTCTAGGGGAAAAGGGGAACGGTTCCATGGAGGATAACAGGAGGTGGGAGCAGAGGGGCGGAGCCGGAGCAAAGGGAAAGGATGGAGAGGAGAGGGAAGCGGGCAGAGAGCAGTCACTGGACCCTCCAGAGCCTTCCTTTCTGGTGTACAANGGGCCTCTTATCTGAGCTGCAGCCGTGATTTATGCCTGGCACAGGCAGAAATTAAATCAAGCCTCGTTGGTGCACGGTTAATTGTCGACACACAAAGGGCAGGGCCAGAGAGGGACCTCAGTCGGGAGGGTCAGGGCAGGGGTGAGGACACGCGATGCCCCGCTCGGGTGAAAGCCACAGATTTGTAGAAACTTGACCCAAACGTCTAAAGATTGCTGGGCTAAACAATGCCAATAATGCAAACCCGGCATCTGTTGTTCTTTCCTGCGCTGGCAGGATTGAAGTTATTTCATGGCCTAATGAGCTCCGAGCAGCTCAAAGCACGTCCTGTGCCCGTCACTCAGGGCAGGGCTTTGATACGGGANTCAGGCCGGGGGCTTCGTGCTGAACCCCAGGCACAAGCCATTCCTGCAGGAATCTGGGCTCCTTCAAAACTCNCTCTTGGCCTCAGCTCCATCCCAGCTCGGTGTTTTACAGGCGCCCTCCTCCTCTTTCTTTTCTTTTCTTTTTTTTATGCCAGCTTAATTAAATTACTGAGTGGTTCATTTTTAGAGGCAGCAGCTTCAGAAAATGACAGTTATCCCAGCAATTATCAGTTGTGTGCACAGATGGCTTTTTCCTCGTTGATAAACCCTCGCTCTCCTGTTTGTCCATTTTTAGCACGGAGCGGGTGGGAGGGTTCTGTGCCTGTCCAGCACGGACCCCGGGGGACAGATTTGCCCAGGTAACTGTGCCTTTCCAGGAGCTGCCACAAAGCTGCCGTTCCTCGCTGGGGCNAATCTGCTCGGTTTCGAGATCTAGGTGACTTCAGGACTGCTCTTGGTGATGGTCTCTGGAGCTCTGCAGAGCAGATCCGATGCCAGCCTCGTGCTGTGGCTGCCCCACCTGCCCCGTGTGGGGGAAAGTGGCTTTTCCTGACGGGAGCGGCGCAGCCATGAGCCGAGAGGCCGGGACGTGGGGAAGTGTGACAGGACCATGGCGAGGCAGCTGTTGTGTGCTTCCCTCCCTGGGTGGGTGTCCTGCCTGNGCACTGGGGCTTCAGGGGGCGCTGGGGGTCACCAGAGCCCTGCTGGGGAAGGTGGAGGCCTGGGGGAAACGGCGGAGAGGGTGGATGGAAGAGGGGAGAGCAGAAATGAGTCACGGAGGTGACGTCCCTCGGAAGCAGCAAGCTAAGGAAGACCTAATTTAGGTGCTGTGAGGCAAAATGTGCGTGGCAGGTTGTGGGCTCTGTCNCTTGTGCTGTGAGGCTCAACTTCCTGGGTTAAATTTGGGCTTTGGAACTCNTTTACTGTGGTTACAAAGCCTTGCTGGGGGTTGGTTCTTGTTCTCTNGTTTTGGAGTGCGAGAGTTCAGCATCTCCCTGTCGGTGGTTTGGAGGCGTTGCTGTGAAACTGAGCTGGGGAAGCTTTCGGGGCACCACGGCCACCATCGGGGTGAAGCGTGGCTGAGGATTTGGGAAGGGCTGCTGGAAGCTGTGGCTGGGGGTCTCGGGGCCGTGGGCACACGGGTGGAGCGCTGGGCTCCGCTCTTTTGTTTTGGGGTGCTTCTTTGGAGACAAGGNAAGGGTACTGCTGGAGGGGAGAGGAGGGAAGTGCGCTGCTGGGGCAGCCAAGCCCTTTTACTGCCAGCAAAGGCCAGACCCGGGCGGCAAGCAGCTGCTGAGCGGGGGGTTTGCGAGCAGAGAGGCGCCTGGCACCAGGGCCCGGTTCTGGGAGATGGCGGGGGACAGGCCGTGCCCGGCCTGGGTGAGCAGCGTGTCCCTGTGTCCCGCAGGCCCGGTTCACGGCGGACTGCCACTTCCGGGAGCGCTTCCAGGAGAACAGCTACAACACGTACGCCTCGGCCGTGCACCGCAGCCCGCGCTCGGGCCGCGCCTGGTACGTGGCGCTCAACAAGCGCGGCAAGGCCAAGCGCGGCTGCAGCCCCCGCGCCCGGCCCCAGCACGAGTCCACGCACTTCCTGCCGCGCTTCGGCCGCCCGCCGCCCCCCGAGCTCGCCTTCACCGTGGCGCTGCCCGACAAGCGGCCCGCCAAGGCCCGGCCCCGGCCGGCGCCCGCCCCGCCGCGCAGGAGCCCCGGCCCGGCCCGGTACCGCCTCAAGTTCCGCTTCGGGTAGAGCCGCCGTGGGCACGCTGGCACCGAGGCGCCGGGCGGCCTGCGGGAGAGCCGGGCGGCCCCGCTCGGGACACGGCCCGGCTCCGTGCCGGGCGCGAGGCCTGCTCTGAGCCGCGCGCTGCGAGGCGACCCCAGCACGTGCCGGGCCAGCAGCTCCTGCGGCGGGCCGAGCGCTGCGCGCACCTCGGGCCACCTCCCGCTGCTGGGGAGCCAGAGAGGAACCTCTACAGCCAACGTGTTTTCTTATCTCCACCAGTGACTCCTCTGACAATCATTTTCACAGGAGAGAGATGTTGGGAGCCAAGCGGTTTTGTTTGTTTTTCTTGCATCTCCTTCTTGCTGCACTTTTTTTCCTCCGACCATACCTCAGGCACCACGTATCCAGGTCCGTCCCTTTCCCTTCTCTTAGAATCCAGCTCTTCCCTTCCTCAGATAAAACAGAGAGACCAAGCCCTGCAATTCCAGTCGCCTTACCTGCGGTGCCAGGTGGTCTTCAAACCCTTTGTTGGCAATAATAGATGTGTGTATATATTCTGTGACAAATGCGTCACGATATGTGATTTGGGGAGGGTGGCTCTTTGCAGCCCGCTCCTGGTAGCCTCTCTCGTTCTTCCCTGGACAGCTGCAGGAGCGAGTCTCTTCCTGTCCGTCCAAATGTGGATTTGAAATACCTCTGCCCTGGTCCCGNGGCGTTCCTGCTCCCTGGAGGAGTCCCTCCACAGGTGTCCCCACAGGATAGGGACTCTGTGGCCCCCAGGTGCCCACTGGCTTTGTCCAACGGTTTTTGCTGCTGATTCATTTTCTCACTCTCAATANGTTTGCAGAGGCAGGGAGCAAGGTTTCTCTTGTACAGTGAGCGTGGCGATGTGGCAATAAATGCTGTTCCAGCTGCTTGTCCCTTGGGGAGTGCTTTTCCCGCCCCGGCCCTGGCCCGAGGGCCCTGACGCTGAGATGTTTCCCTGTCGTGGTGTGATCTGTGGAGTAGCTGTGCACATGGAGTTTGTAGTCAGTGTTTAGCAGTGCTGCTGTATGGACAGGCATGGTAGCATTGAACCTCACCGGTGAAGCCTTAATCGGAGCCCAGGTGGGCTCAGGTTGGCAGGAGCCCTCAGGACCTGAGCCCCTCCAGCGTCCAGCTGCAATAATTAGCCTCCTCTCCGCATCTGATTGTGGTGTGAATGGCTGTTCCCATTGGAATCGTGGTTCTTTGCCTTTGTCACCCTTCTGGCAGCCCCTGGTCGGACGCGTGTGCTCCACGTACGAGGATGGATGGGGACGCTGGAATAAAACAGCTGTGTTCCATTTTACAGCCTGATGGTGTCATCTCTTCACTTGTCTGTGCCCTCTTTTCTTCCCCCGAGGAGAAAACGGGACTGCTGCTAAATTGTCTGCTCCACGTTTCTGTCGGGTTGGGGGTGGCCAGCGCGGTGCTGGTGCTGGGGTGGAGCAGAGCTGAGGGGATGTGGGTGCTCCCTCCGCTGTGCCCCCAAAACNGTGCCCCAGGGGCTGCTCTGGGGCGGCTCTTTGGGCCTGGGTCACGGCAGGGCCCGGTGAACGGGCGTGTCCTGGGCTCCCCACCACTTCCAGCCGGCCTGTCTGACTGTGCACGCACAAAATCCAGGTGATGAGTGCTCAGTCCACCTCGGGAGATAACGCAATCAGAGCCTTTGCAGCTGCTGCCCCAGCCCAGGCACCTGTGGAGCTCCTCGGGCAGGTAAGGGAGGAGCGAATGTGCTGCTCTTGCTGCCACTGCACCCCCTCAGAGGAAGAAAAAAAGGTACTGGTTTCATCTNCTTTTACAGGTAACTCTTATGGGGAAAACCCAGAAGCTGCTGTTTTGCTGCTGTGGTAATATTTAACACATAGTCGTGCTACTGGAACAAAGAGAGACACATGCCAGGGAGTGAGTTGCCCAGCAGGGAGAGGAGGGTCAGGGAATNCAGCAGACACTCCCCGTTCCTGTCAGACGTCCTTCTGCAAGGAAATTCACTGGGCTTGTGTAGCAGCAGGGGACAAAAGGCCTGAGAATATGGCCAATGTGCTTTTTGCATTTCAAATTTAAATGGATTTTTCTGGGGGTGTTTTTTCTCTTTTCCTGTTTTCCTTTTCAGCCACCTCAGAGGTACTGCTGGGGAGAACAAGCCAGAAACCAAAGAAGCTCAGGAGGATTCCCAGGTTCATTTCCAGACACTTGCTGCCCTCAGAGGAGGTGCAAATCCTCGTGGAGCTGAGGAAGGGGATGCGGGGACTACAGCCAAGTGCAGTGAGCTGGCACTGTCCCCCAGCTCCCTGGTTTTGGAGACAGAATGTGAATGGATGAGAGGGCAAAAAGTGTTCTTGTGCTTTTTCCAGCCTGCAGTCACCCCTGCCAGGGATGTGTCTTGTTCCAGNGCCCCCAAAAGGATTTGTGCGTGTCCCGGATGCATAGCTCGGAAGGAGCATCCTTCACCAGGAGCGAGAGGATTTTGCACGGAGCTGGCGCGTTCGGGCAGGTGAGAAGAGAGAAATGAACAAATCCAAGGGTTGAGGGGTCCTTTAGCGCGCCGCCGGGAGAGCCGGGGTGGGGCTGGGACCGTGGCAGGGTGTGCGCAGCCCCGGGTGGGCAGGGGGCGGCCGCGGGCCGGGTTGGGCTGGGCTGGGCCGGGCTGGGCTGGGCTGGGCTGGGCCGGGCCGGGCCGGGCTGGGCCGGGCCGGGCGGTGCTGTGCGCTCCGGGAGAAGCGCTGCCGAGCCGGGGTCGCGGCAGCCCGGGGGCGGCTCTCCGGCCAGCCTGGCCCTGGCAGCCCAGAGGCGGGGAGCTGGGCACAAACAGCTGTCCGGAGCTGTGAGGTGGCCCTTGGCTGGTCCCGGCGGGAATGCCGAGCAGGTCCCCAGCAGTGCGGTTTCGGCGCTGGCTCCTTCCCGCACGGCAGCGGCGCTCAGAGCCGCGCCGGGACTGGCGCCTCTGGAGCCGCGGTGGGCGCTGCTGGCACGGAGGGATGGGCTCTGGGAGAGCGGGGCCGTGCCCAGGGGCTGTGTGTGCCCCCGCAGCTGTGCGGGCCGGGCTCCCGGCGGGGACACAGGGACGGACACAGGGAACACCCCCGGCTGGCACGTCCCTGTTCTTGCCCTTGCTCCACTCTGTTTCCCTGGCGTGTACGTCTTCAAACACACGTGTGCTTTTCTGGCCTCTTAAGGAAAATAAATCAGCAACTACCATAAGTAGTAATTTTGGGGAGACCTTGCTACAGGGAGCTAAAAACCATTTTTGTAGCACTTACNTTGTCAGCTTAGTTGGTGAATGGGTGAGCCACAGAGCAGCTTCCTTGTCCCGTGGAATTTTCCCTTTATTTTGCCAGTGAGATGATTATGGAGTAATTTAGTAGCATGTGTCAAGTGACTTTGGTAGCATTTGTGGGCCAGGAACACGTGTGCTGCATAGTTCAGCTATTATCATACCTCATGTGCTATCCTGTTTCAAGCTCTTAGTTCAGGCAAAACCTGATTATTTTTTTTAAATTTTTTTTAGTGCCATTTTAATTTTTTAATGCTTTTTTTTTTTTTTTTAAACATGCAGTATTGACTGTTCATAGAGTTGTAGAATCCAGAATGGCTTTGCTTGAAAAGGACCTTTAAGACCATCTTATTCCCCTCTCCTGNCATGAGCAGGGACAACTTTNACTAGGCAAGGTTGCTCTGAGTGCCTTGAACATGCCCAAGGCAATTAATGGGAGTCTTCTGGTCCACAGCTGGGACACAGCACTTGGGGTGTTCATCCAGGAAGGGGCTGCTCCTAACAGAGAGGAGTTGGCTGGGAAGTGACCTCTTGTGTCCTCTTTGGGAAGCAAACTTGTGTTTCNTGGTTTTGGACATACTGTGAGTGGCCAGCGTTCATCACAAGGAGGCTCCCACAGCAAGCCCTCGTTCTCCTGAGGAATTGTGTTCACCTCTGCTGTGGCACAACATCATCTTCCAGCCCATTTCCCAGAAAGGACTGAAAGAGCACAGGAGAGTGCCTGGGCTGCCTTTCTGCTCCCCTGTGAGCCAGGGCTGCTGTGCAGCTGCTGCTCACTGGAGGCTTCCCCAGTTCCCATGTTATTTGCAGTGTTGCTCCGTAGGAACCCATCAGAAAGGAAGAAGCCCTTGGAGGACAGTGACAGGATGTGTGGAGCTCAGGGTCTGGGTTGTTCAAGTCTCTCCTGATGTATTTGGCAGAAATAGTGCTGTTGTAGAATATTACAGGCAGTGTGTAGCNTTCCCCTCGAACTTTTCCATGTTCTTTGATGTTACGTGTCTCTGGCAGTGACACAAGTTTGGATCCCAGCCTATGCCAAGAGGCAGGGTTGGAATTTCTTTTTTTTTTTTTTCTGAGAGCATCTTGCCACTGAGAAGCCTCTTCATTTGGTTTTCCCTGCACGCTGATAGTTCTGTTGTGAGCTTTATTTGGAGCTGTGAATCCTTTGTAGCTACACCGAATAACATGATTCAGCAAGGACTTTTAATCCCCCCCAGAGCCTCTCCTGCAAGGGCTGATGGACAGATCTCCTGTGGCTCTGCCACTCGCCTCAGAAGGGTGCCAGCTGCTCCCAGGCTGGTTTGCTGGGCACTGGGACCAGCTGTGGATTGTCCCTCCCCGGCAGGGTGAGGATGTGGTAAGAGCCAGCAGCCAGGGAGTGGGATCTGGGGCCACTTGTGCCTTGGGTGGCTTTTTGAGGAGCAGACGTTCNGGAGCAGCAGGACAGTGTCCACGGATGCTGAGTGGGGTCCTGTGTCCGAGTGCCACGTCACAGTGTTATCCTGCAGGCCCTGGGAGTGCTCCCACAGCCCTAGGGAAGGGTTTGGGAGTCCCTTACTGGTGCACCNAGGCAGGTGTCCCCCTAGTCTGCATTGCCTGCTGAGCCCTGGTTTTTGAGAGGAGAGTCTGGCCTGGTAAATCACCTTTTATTATCTTGGATTTTTCAATCCAGGCTCAGGGCTGGCANAGTTCTCTGAGGAACAGCAATGTTTGAGAGGTTTAAGCCTTAGTAGCTACTCCATCGTGTCTCGACTGCAAAGATTTGGTCCTACAGTCCCAGGCAGACNAGGGGAAAAAGAAACTTCTGTTATTCATGGAAAAGCTTGTGGGGTCTTTTAATGTTGTTGTATGATGTACTGTCTGCTATTTTTCTAACAAAACCTGTTTGAAATGTAGATCAAGAGTGTTCCCTACAGAATCTTGTGAAGCCTGAAGGACCGGGGTGATGGCNGCTCTCAGCAAAGGTTATTTGTTAACATCATGTCAGATTCCCCTCAGCCCTGGGCAGGACAACTCTGGGCTGTGTTGTGGGTCAGATTTAGGGGTGTGTTTAATACTGACCCAGGTCAGGTGTGTATTTACTTGTAGGTGTGGGGTTTGGGCAGAGCTCTGAGCTGAAACAGGATCGGGGTGGCAGACCCTGCATTTTGTTGCATCCTGAGGTTTCATATGCCCCCTTGAGACTTCCCTCTGGGGTGTGGCTGTGGTGGAAGGTGATGCTGCATCACAGTGAGCTGGAGGTGAACCTGCACCTCCCGTGGGCACTGCCAGCCTTGGTCTCTCTGCTGTGCCACCAGTGGGAATTGGCTGCTGTCACCGCCGCGGCCACCCTGCCTGGGGCTGCGTCCTCCGGCAGCCCTTCCAGCCCCAGAGGTGCCCCTGTGCNGCGCTGGGGGTGTTTGCTGGGGCTGTGCCTCGTCCCCGGAGGATCCTGCTGTTCCTGGGCGGCTGGCAGAGTGTTTGGGGCGGCGGTTTCAGGCGGGGCTGCCCGAGGCGCTGGAACCGTGCGGAGCCGCTCTGCAGCGCTGGCGCCGCTCTCGGTGCTGCCGCCTGCCGGCCGGGCTGCGGCACTGCAGCGGGGCGCCGCGCATGCGCGCTGGCTCACCGGGCTCGGTGGGGACCCCTGCCGGCCAGGGCGCGGTACTGCAGCCAGCNGGGCGCGCATGCGCACTGACCGCGGGGACGCCGTGTAGCCCGTGGCCATTGAGGGCGAGGCGGGAGCAGCTGCGAGCATGCGCGGTGGCGCTCCCGCGCGCAGTGCTGCCGCCCTGCGGGGAGCAGCCGGTACTGCGGGGAGGGCAGGGCGCTCCCGCGCGGGTCCCGCCGTGCCCGGAGCGCGGCGAGACAACGGAGGCGGCGAGCGGCTGCTGTGGCTGCAGTGATTCTGAGTTGTACTTCTTCTTCCCAAGGTCCCTGGGAAGCGTGGGACAAGGACTGAAGGACACGTTCTTGTCAGCCTGGCAGAGAAGAAGCAAATTGTGCCTGTGCGAGGGTGATCTACAGTTTTGCAATGAAGCTGGAAACGAAATCGTGTTATTTTGAAGGAAACCCTCAGGTGGAACACACGAGAGAGATTATATGCTTTTCTAGCATCTTAATGAAAATAAATTAATAAATATGGGAACGAAAGACTTCTTTATTTTTTATTTTTNATTTTTTTTCGGTGGGGAGGCGTGGCGTCCTCTAAGGGGCCTAAACCTTACTTTTAGAGAGTTTGCGAGCACAGGTGCTGCCTCAGTCTCCTCTTGCCGTAACTCAGGTACAATCCNGCTGCAAGCTGCGAGTTTAGGCACAAACCGATTAGGAAAAATAAATTTTTCCGAGTGCGAAGAGCAGCCCCGTAGAAGCATGGACTCCCAGAATGGGGCTGGGAGGGTCCCCGTCGCTGAAAGGAGCGGGGAGATGGGGCTGGGGCCGGGGGAGGCGGGCCCGGTGTGGCGCGGGCGGGGCGGGTGCTGAGGGGTGACAGCGGCTCGGGCTGGCCCGGGAATTCCGGTGCTGGGCAGAGCACGGGGCTGGCCCCGACCCGCCATTCCGCCCCCGGCCCCGCCCCGACACCGCCCCGGTACCTCCTCCCGCCCCGTCTCGGTACCGCCTCTCGCCCCGCCCCGGCCCCGCCCCCGGCCCCTCCTTTCGCCCCGCCCCGCTCCGTCACGCGCTCCCCCGTGGGGGCGGGGCCTGGCGCGCCAGTGTCCAATCGGCGCAGTGAGCGGCGCGCGGCAGCAGCCAATGGGGAGGCAGGGCGGCAAACTTGGGCGGTGGNAGCGGAAGGCGCGCGCTCCTTCCGGCTCGGCTGGGGGGCTGCGCGGCCGCCTTCCGCTTTTGGGGGCAAATGGCGAATTTTAACGCGTTTGTGTTCCAGGCCCGTGGCGGGACCGGCGCTGGAGCGCGGATGTGCGCGGGAGCCGGTGCACGGTAAGCGCGGGGAAGCCGCCACAGGACCCTCGAGGTGTTCGTCTCTGGGCCTGGTGGCGGCCGGGTCCCGCCGGGCNGCTGTTGCAGTGCGGAGGAGCTCATTTGTACAGGTATTCTCCGGAGAATAATGTGTTTTATCTGTTCAAGTTTCCTTTGGTGTGCTGAAAACGTGATGTTCTTGCGTACGTGGGAACTGTGGCACTGCGTGCGGAGGTGTAAAATATGCCCTTAGAGTCTCTGGATACATAACAGAAAACGCACTGTAGTAAAAGTTACTTTTGGAGAAACAGCTGATGTATTGTAGATTTGCAGAAGTGNGGAGTCTCAAAGAGTGGCTTAAGGTTTGTACAATTAGAGCAGGGAACAGACAGGCCGAGGATTGCCTCCTTCTATAGGACCCTTAACCCAGTGAACACAAAACCCGTGTAAAACCATTCTAAGTAAGTACTGAGTACTTTTTTTTTTTCTCGAGGTCACTGGGAAGCGTGGGACAAGAACTGAACGATGGCTTCTTGCAGGCCCTAGCAGGGANAGGAGCAGCAAATTGTGTTGGAAGAGTTTCTGTGAGTATCTGTGAAATCANAAATTTAACAGCTTCAAAATTAATCTGAAAAGCAAAACACGTTCTTTCGAAGGAAAACCTCAGGTGGAACCAAGTGAGAAACATTATTTNATGAGAGATTTCTTGAAAGCGAGANATATGTTGATATTAGGCTTTTTAATATACCTTTTGCTTGAAATAGAAGCGTTGTTCCCTTCCATTCTTCTGGGGTCATTTCTTATTCCGTTGTGGCTGGCTAACTGGCAGAGGAAATGCTGCCTCACGTGTGGCTCCACAGCAGANGTGGGCAAGGCTTTGCACGTCCTTCAAACGGGTCACAGTTTGTGCTGCCTGGCACACGCCCTGGAAACTTCTACCTGGGATATTCGGGGCCGGATGGGACTGTGCTGTGGTGGCGTAGCCTGGAAAGGGGAGCCCTCTCTGTCTCGTTGTACATGTCGAGCACGCCGTTAGAGGAACGCTCCGTTCCCGCCTGGCCGCTCTCCAGCTCCCCGGGAAGGCGCTGCGCTTTCTCCAGCTGGGGTCGCCCCTGCCCGAGGCAGAGCCGTCCAGCCGGGAGGGGCTCTCGGGGCCGGCGAGAGATGCTTCTGCCTGTGCGAAGGGCAGCAGGATGAAACTTCTGCAGCCTAAAAACGGCTTTTCCTAGAACTTGCAGTAATTCTAAAGGTTGTTGGGGTAGTTTTTTCCAGTTTATTGTTTGGTTTTTTTCTGCTGCTCTGTTGCACGTCTGTGATCTGTGGGGTTCCCTGCTGTTGGTCTGTGTGTCTCTTTAGTGCTCATATGGAGATGGTCCAAACTCTGTTTCTCCTGCAGTTTGCTGGTTTATAGGAGACCTCATAATGTTTTCTTAAAACACTTCAATGTGGAAAGGAATTTTCACCTGGTGCTTCAGAAGTTACTTTTGGCTGTGATCACAAAGACACATGGGAGACATTTTTGGTTTTCTCTGCTGTATACCTACTGAGCCAACAGAGAGCAGGCATTCCCTGTGGAGCTGTGGGGGTTTTAATCTGCACACTGCCCTTTGTATCAGCAGCAGGGCCACAGGCAGCTGTGTACAGCTTTAGGTGGCTGCAGAGGAGTGGTGCTGGCATGGTGAGGTCCTGGCTGTGCTCTGTGCTCTCTAAGGCACCTGTGTGTTTGCTGCACTTCTCTGGCACTTTGGGGGGAGATCCTTCTCCTGATCTGGAGAAGTGTGTGTGTGAGAAGTGAGCTGTAGGAGGTGGCATTCACCTGAAAGCCACTGCAAGTCTCCTGGCCAGAAGAACTCGGCAGGCAGACAGGTCCTGACTTCTTTACACAGGTGTATGTTTACCCTGTCTAGCCCTAACCTCTACTCTGGTATGCATTAAATATTACTTGTTTATTCAGGGTGATAAAGGCCCTGTGGGTATTGGCACTGGTATTGACAAAAGCCTTAGGAAATTATGCAATAGTCGGGAACTCCTTTTTTATGTCCCAAATCGAGTCTCTCAGCAGCTGTGCTGATCTTTTGGGAGGGGCTTGGTGTGATGGGCCAGAGAGGAAGACCCCAGCCTCACTGATGGGTCTGAGACCCTATAAGCTTGGATGTGGCTTCCAATGCAACTGGAGCAAGTTCTAGTTGTGTGTCTATGGGATCTAGAGTCCTCTGTACCCCAAAATGAGCCGTGGGGCAGCTGGCTGCCCCTTTATGGTGCACACTCATTTCTGGTATTTCACTTACAGGATCATGAAGCAGAAAAGGGAAAAGCAGCAGGAAGGGGATAAGAAAGCAAGCAGAGAATGTTTTTTCACATGCTGGAACCGGCTGAGGCAGGTCAGATGTTCTTTGTAGCTTTTCTTAGTTTTTATCAGCTGTTACTTACAAAAGACCAATTAATAGAATTATTGCTTATCTCCCTCCCTGAGATCCATCTCTTTAAGTCACAGCTGTGACATAGCACAGACAAATCATTCCCATTCAATAGCAGTGCATGAACTGTGGATGGAGTTAAATGCCTAAAAATGGCATGATTTCCTGTAGTGCATGTTCCCCACGACTGGCTGCTGGCTGTGACGCTATGTAGGAAAACATATGGACGACATGGACAATGTTGAGTGTCTTTTATTTCTTCATTCTCTGCTGTAATTTATGGAAGTGAAGCTCACGTTAGGAGACCTGAGTATATTTCATGCAGTATGTGAATTGTATTGTTTCAGTGACATAACAGCTGTAAATAATGGCCAGGTGCTTGTGCTGTGGAGCAAAAGACAAGCTAAGTGTCTTTCCTTTGTCCAGTTTTTGGTCCTAAAGACTGAGAACAGAGTCTTCAGACTGTGGTGGGACTCACACTTTTAGAGATGACTTTCTTGTTCTGTGCCATTGACAGGCTCACAGATTTGCTTCTCTGTCCTGAATTTGCTATCTGCAGCAGCCTTTTGCTGATTAAGTGCTCAATACCAGTTGCTGTGTTTGAGGTCAGTCAGAAAGCTCTTAGTGCACACAGTGGATGGCCAGGTTTCCCTGCAGGCTGATGTTTGTGTGGGGCTGTTGTTCAGGATGCTGCTCACACCAGACACAGACCAGGTCCCTGCTGGCTGTTCCCCACGTGTGGTGCTGGGGAGGGAGGGGGGTGCAGTCCCTGCTGACAGGCCTTAATGGCATTGCAGACTCTGTGTTCATGTACAGCTGAATTTGGGTGCTGCAGAAGTTGGTTGAGAAGCAGTTGTTTCAGTGGGATTTGGGTTATGCTCGTGAGCATCGGGTGAGTTAAAAAGAATTGCTGCTGGTGTGAGGGGATGCCATTGCTGTGGGACCTCTGGACACGGCCTGGCAGTGTCCAGAAATTCCAGATATGCCCTGGTGTGTTTTGGCCAGTTGGAGCCGGCCGAGGCAGACAAAACTAATTGTGATGGCTTCAATGAACCTGGGAAATAGAAGCCAAGTCTAAAAGTCATAGACTGGAGTCATAGAATTGGTGGGGTTGGAGGGGCCTGTAAAAGTCACAAATCCCACCCCCCTGCCACGAGCAGGGACACCTTTCTCACTCTTTCTGACTTGTTCTTCCTTCCTGTCCATGATTATGAGAGAGAAATCCCAGTGTTTGAGGTGGGGGTTCAAATTTGGTTTGCAAGAATGATTATTTGCATCTCTTGCAGCACTAAATGTGCTCCTGGACTGTTTAGGTTGATAAAAGAGAATTTGGTGGCTATAAAGCACATCTTGGTTTTCCAAGAGAAGTCAGAGGGATTACACTGGATTCTGGGGTGGCTCAGTGGAACTGAACTCAACTCCCAAGGACTTTAGAGTGCATAGGAGGTGGCACTATGTTTGGGTATAAGAGGACATAAAGTCAACCCCAGATAATTTAGACCTTCAGAGGCATTAGAAAAATGAATTTTGACGGTCTAGTAGAGACCAGTTACATCCGGGACTAGAAATCGAGCTGAGCAAGAGAGCTCAGGTGTTGCAGGAAGCAATTGAGCCCTGTATGATTTCACTGGAGTGCACCTGCAGCAGAGAGTCTTTTCCTCAGGGACAGTGCCACAGCCTCACACCACCAGGTGCACCTGGGTGCTCCCATCCCAGTGATGCTCAGAACAAAAAGAACGCGTTGCCAGGTGCAGGTCACACCTGTGCTGGCAGTCACAAATGTGCTCCAGGTTCACGTGGGAGCGTGGCAGGTCAGAGCTGGGCCCCAGGCAGGACCCCTGGGAGCTCTGAGGGGTCACTCCTCACCTTTGCAGCGGGGTACAGGAGCCTCTGCAGGCTCCACAGCCCTGTGCCCCACGGGCTGGCAGGGGCAGCAATCCCAGCGTTACAAACAAGGACCTGTTCTCTCCAGTGGTGCAGTAGGAAGTTAAACACTGCTTGGAAGTGTGGCTTGGGTGAGCTGGGACCTCCTGGTCCTCACCTGCCTCATCTGCTCTGTTTGCATAGAAAGGGCTTCTGTAAATAGGGGAGAATGAGCACAGCTGCTGTCAGCAAGAGCTGATCAGGAGATGGCTCTGAAGTATCTGAGAAGGGCGTGTGGCAGAGGGGGATTTTCCAAAGCAGTTCAGCATCCCCTCCATCCTGTGCAGAGCACACTAGCAGGAAGGGAATGTGCACTTGAGGCACA
Source organism: Saxicola maurus maurus (assembly GCA_900205225.1). Taxonomy (NCBI): domain Eukaryota; kingdom Metazoa; phylum Chordata; class Aves; order Passeriformes; family Muscicapidae; genus Saxicola; species Saxicola maurus. The sequence continues at coordinate 6,778,109 of OAMK01000691.1, forward strand.
GCATTCACCATTTCAGAGCACTGTAGGGCACATCAGCTCTCCTAAAGCCTTTGCAGCATGGAGAAAGCTGCGTGCTCCCTCAGCTATGAGGTCTTACCCCGTGTTTCGTTTTGCTGTCATATATCTTGTCTCAAATGCCTGAGGCTGACCCATGGAATGCACTTCCAGCATTTGATTTCCAAATAAGCTGTGATGTCTGAACAATACAGGCTGAGTTTGCACTCAGGAGATGTTCTACAGCCCTTGCTTGCTCTCCAGAAGAGCTGTCCCTAAAGAACACTCCTTGCTTACAGTGACAGTTTGCAAACTTTAGTGTTGCTCTAATGATAATAATAATAATAAACAACCTGGGAAGGACTATTTTGGATTTATGGCTGCACATTGTGTTTTGGCAAAATAAAATGAACTAGGTGCTGCTTTCTAACTAATAGCTATTGCATAAGCCTTGGTTGTTAGCAGCAGAAGTCAAGTACAATATAAGACTTAAACTATTATAAAATAAACGTTATAACTCAGGGCAGGTTTGCTGGGACTGGTGTATGTAAAAGACATTTTCTGGCCTCAGAATGACAGATTGTCTTCCATTGTCCAGAACCCAGCTGGAAAAACTATCCCTTCCTTTGATTTAATTCCCAGGGATGTTGTTTTTCTTTTCAGCTTTTTCCCTTAGAATCTATCCATTAAATGCAGAGCAGTGAAGTTTGCTTTTTATGGAAAATACCTATGAACAATGGAGAAAGGACGAAACCTTACTACAGCAAAAGAATAGTGGCCATTCTATGAATAGTAACATTTTCCAAGGAGTGCTGAATGGCTCTGGTTTCAGGGAGGGAGGCTTTGCACATCCAGTACCAGTGCAGAGGGAAGTGTCTTGTTGTGTGTGAGCAAAGCCCAGTGGATCTCTGTGTGTGATTACAGATGGCAGGCGAGGCAGCACCTGCTTTGTGGGTGTGTGCCTTAGGGGAGGCATGCTGCTCTCTGCCTGCCCCTGGCCCTTAGCTCCAGGAGAGTTCTTGCTGGCCCTTTGGACAAGGCTGATCCCGAATGTCCTGTGATGAACACTCGCTGCCTTGTCGCGCTGATGGCTTAAACCTTGTGAATGAGGAAGGGACTGGAGTGTAGGAGCCTTCTGCTGCCGGTGCTGGTAGTGATTCAAATAGCAGGAGACAGGACAGGTCCTAGCTGGGCAGGATCCTGTCCAGGGTGGGCTCCTGCCCTCCTGGTGGGGCTGGCACTGGAGCTAANGTGGTTCCTGGGGAGGGCTGCATAGCACAGGGACTTTGGTGATGTGTCAGCCGGTGTTCTCGGGTTGCTTCGGTCAGTCCGAGTTCAGTCCATGCATTTCTCCCTTGTCTAAGCTGAAGTTGGGTCTCAGGAAATGCAACCATTTCATCTCAGCATGTCATTAGGTATTTGTTGCCCTCCCTTTATNAAGGTGAGTGCTGCCTTTTTGTTTGCTATGGTGATGTTGTGTCCTGATACTCTGAGTAATGGCTGTTCCTGAACACTGATGCTGAGGACATGACAAATGAGCAATATCACATGTTTTGGAGTTTAGTCTGTTGGGAGACACAATCAGGTATATTGATTCTTTCTTTCTTACATTTCCTTCCTAATTAAGAGCAAGTTTTTGGTTGTGGAATAATTCTGTGTGTTCCTTAGAACAGTCACTTATGGAGACCATGAAAGCTAAGCAAACTCAAGAGGGAAATAATTGCAACAGGGACAAAGATTTTCTATTGGGTGATATCAATACNTAGTGGATGGGAAATGGCCACTGCTCACTAGCCGAGCTAGTCCCACCTTGACTCAATTTCCCTTGAGCTGAGCTAGGAAGAAATTCACATCTGTAGAAGACAGATCAAGAAAACTGTAAGGCCTGGGAGGATCCCTGCAAAGCACAGGTGGTGCTGCTCTGCCTGAGGTGGGTCATGCTCTAGTCTGCAGTCACACCTGGTTCTGAGGTGGCTGCTGGCACTACCCTGGTGACTCGGGGCACCCACTTAGCTACAAATTTGCCTGCTGGCGCCTGTTGGGTTGGGATTGTTACTTCTCCAGTTTCCCCCACAAGAAAATCTGCCTGGGAGACCTGTCCCAGCAGAAGTAATTTGTACTCCAGCATGAGGAAGGCTTTCTAGAAATTATTTGTACCCTGAGCTAATTAAAATGAGAGATCTCCACTGCCAAACCACAACTGCTTTCTAGTGTCTGGAATCTTGCTTTCAACTGATGCAAATACATGTGTTCTGCATCTGTTCTGGAGAGTTCAGCCCTGACATTCTTTCATCCCATGCAATATTTGCGAAATAAAAGTTAAAAAAGAGGATTGGATGTGCTTCATACAAATGGGATATTTAGTCAGCTTGGAGGTGCTTCTACCGTGGTTTCAGTGCTCAGGGACTGCTCCTGTCAGCCTGCAATTGAGGTTNGTAACTAGTTGTGACTGACTCTGCTCCCACTTCAGTTAATTGTTCCAGGCGTGTCGTGGAAAGCAAGATGGAGGGGGAATGTATTGGCAAACATAAACAGCAGTGCCCCTGCAGCCCCTTCTCCTTTCCTTTGGAATGCACCACAGCTGGAATGGACACGGGACTGTCAGTGCTTGCATCAGCTGCCTGCCTCTGAAGGCTTTTCCCTAGGCTCTGCTCCAGGGGGTTTCTCATTTGTAAGTGCTCCTGCTTTGTTTAGCAGCAGGAATCACTGGACACGAGTATCTTAGGGACAGACTCCTGTGTTTGGTGATCAGTAGCAGTGGGATGGTGATTGCACACAAAGCAGCTTCTGTTCTCTGTGGAATTGTAACAGTGGTTGGAGGGTTTTTTTGTTCAACTGGCAGCATTTGAGATAAAAATATTGTCTATCATGTAATTCTGAACTAGTGTTGACAGACTTGTCAAAATAAGGTGGGATAAAATAAAGCAAANTTTTCCTTTTACTGGACACATGAAATTAGATAGATCTGTTAATATTTGTTGAGTCATTCATTTTTCATCCCAGTGGCTGATTTCCTTTCTTCTGGCTCTGAACACAGCTGAGATCCAGAAGCTAAAGATGTTGATGGTGGATATTGCCAGAGTGTCTCGGGCTGTGCCCCTTCAGTGAGATTTGCTCATTCCTTGGCCCTGTGTGCTCCATTCCCTTCTTTTCTGTCCTGTGTGCAGGTCCAGCCTCCAGTGCAGGTGGGAGTACAGTGCTCTGCAGGAGCGGTGCAGGGTCAAATACTGAGTGCTGTGTGGGGTAAGCAGGGGGCAGGAGCCCTGCCCATGTGAGTGGGGGCCCAGCTCAGGGCTCCTGGGCTGCAGGAGACGTGCCACCATTCGCCTCTGGGCTCCAGGGCTCCAGGGCTCCAGCCCAGGAACAGCACCGGGGGCTCCAGGCACAGAGAGGCAGGTCAGAGCTGGCTGCCACACACGTCTAAACACGGGTCAGGGGCACAAACCTCGAGGGTGCAAGTGTGGTCTTGGGAGCCAAGATCTGCTTGTTCCGTTCCGCAGGTGTCTCTGACATACAGCGCTCAGTGGTCGGCTCTTGCCAGGAGGTTTTCCTTTGGCATGTGTCAGGCACAGGCACGACTGTCGCACCAAACTGGTGCAGAGGGAATTTATAGCAACCGCTGTCTGAGGGGGGAGCAAGAATAGAAAAACAGGCAGCGAGATGACAAATTGTCTTCCACCTCAGATCCTAAATATCAGTGGGTGAAGTAAATCTCAGCAGAAAATGACANCTTCCCCCTGTTCAGGCTCCCAAGGGGCCGGGGCTGGGGAGGAACTGGAGGAGGCAGGAGGTGTGCTCCACCAGGCCCCTGCGCTGCCCTAAGGGCTTCTTTCTCCTCCTGAGGGTGTGCAGCCATGACCACGTGCTTTATTGGGAAAACAGATTCTTTGGTCAAATATGAAGAGAAGGTCATGGGAAACATTTGCCACCCTTTCTTTTTTATTTAGATAACCCCCCAGACCGCAGCCCAGGCTTACCTGAGATCCAAAAGCTGTATTTGTAATGCTGTAAAGGCGGATCCCTTGGGGCTGCTCCAGGGAGAGTGCTGCTGTGGAAGGAAGGCTGTAAATTGTTTAGAACAGCAAGTGCTGTATGAGGAAATGGTACCAGTGTATTGGAATGGATTGTGCATGCAGGACAGGAGACTTACATTTATTAGCATAAAATAATGTTGGCATGATAACAGCTTCCTGAGGCTAGGCTAGACTCTGGAAATGCAGAGATGGAGACCAGGAGTGTCCTGGAGCACACAGAGGAAAATGAGCTATAAAGTTATCTGCCCAGGAATTTACCGTAGGAAAAAGGGAAATCTGGGGAGGAGCTCTTGACCCTGTATGTTTTTGGTGTATACTGGAGTCTTTCTCCNGCGTGGGGTGTGCCAGTTTCCAGCAAGGTCTGCAAGGACGTGGTGGTGCCAGCCTGGCTTCGCACACACCAGAGGTCTTGGCAGGTGAAATAAAACACCCGGGAGAGTCTGAGGGGGCACAGTGAAGGAAGTGGGGAGGGAAGGACTGTGCTAACACAATGCAAGTGCATAATTCCACATTCTTGGGAGAGTTTTGCTGAAACGTCCAGTTTTAAAGAAAATATTTGGGGATCATTATTACAGGAAATAAATTTCATGGTGTTTTAAGTTGTATCTATAAAAAGCTAGAAAGGATACTGAGTAGACAGTCCTGGTCTGGTGAGCGGGCCCCACAGCTGTGTTGGCTTCACAAATGTTTTGCATGTGCTGTTCTTAAAGAGCAGAGGAGAACAAAAGGGGGAGGAAGCCCANCACAAAAACCTTCAGTCCCCCCATCGTCCAAACCATGAGAATTGTTCCTGGCTTTTTTGCATAATAACTGTATTGATTATGGTTTGAGTTTTTTCNGCTAGGTGTTTGAAATAATGGGCGAAGGCTTGAGCTCCAAGAGGCGGCAGTTGGGAAAATGAGGCACAGCGAGACCCAGCCGTATTTGCGGACTGAAATTGCGATTATGTAAATTGCAGCTACTGGATGTGCAGGCACGGGGCCCAGGGAGCGGAGCTGGCAGGCTCTCAGTGAGGGAGCAGAGAGGTTCCTGTTGGTGCTGCAGGGCAGGGCAGCTCGCTCCGGGCGTGAAATCGCCTCCGGACCTGCCTGCTCCCTGCTGCTATTGTGGTGTGCGAGTCAAGGGCCGATCTTTAATCATTTCCTCTCGTTCGCTCTAACAACAGCTGCACCGCGTTGTCTGACACCACTTAGAGTGTTTACTCGCCAGTGCTCTGCAGAGACAGAAAGAGAGGCGTTTAATCTAATCTCCTTGGATGTCTCTGGGTTTGCACTGGGCAGTTTTCTGTTCTGCAGTCTTTGGGCAAGTGCCGAACAAGCAAATGTTGCAGTTTGACTCAGGCTGCCCTCTGAGCCCGATTGCTGCCAGGAGCTCCTGAGGCATCCTGAAGAGCTCTTTGCTATAGAGTACAGCAAGTAGGGAAAATGGCTTGTTACTCAGAATTGCCTTTGAGCATCCAGCTAAACAGTTCTGAGGAAAGCCATGCACGGAGCTTCTTCAACTTGGTAACCAGGGATTTAGACCAGAGCATGATCCTCACGAAATAGATGAAAACTAAGGTTTTGTTAGGTCGTTTTTGTTAACTCAAGCCTGCATTGAGGCAGGAAGGATGCACAGATCTGACTGGAAGTGAATTCACAATGCGACATGGGGCCTGAGTCCGGCTTGTGTCAGCTGGAGGAGTGACCCAACCTACAGACAGTCATCCAGGTTCTTGAGAGTCATTGCCAGGAAGTTCCTACTCACCTGCCCAGTCTTTGTGCTCGGGTGGTCACTGCAAGGACTTCAGACTGCTAGGAGGTGTCTTTGCTGGCAATGGACTGTCACAGCTCTTGGTCTTTAGGGAAATTTACTGGGCAATACCCACAGCAGCCTTCTGAAAGGTTGCAGAAATGGATGGTTATTGACAAGACAAACTCAGGTTGCCTTAATGGGCAGCTAAATGTATAACTTNATGCTGTGCTGTGTGCCTGTACTTTATTGCCCAAGGGGTTTCTGCTACACTAAACAAAAATGGGCAGCTAGATCCCTGTGCTTCCCTTTTCCTTCTTGTAAAACTGCTCTTAGTCAAGGTCTTTTTCCCTGTGAGTCAATGAGTTTTTGCCTAATACTGAGAGCCTTGCAGAAGGCTGGACCTGTGCAGTGCCCAGAGACAGCAGTGGGAATCTCGNGACACCGGTGACGGGTCTGTCACCTGCAGGTGTTGCTAAATTCTTGACCCTGCTCACAGTTGTTTGAATATGAGAGCTGCATGAAGTGACTGGTTTTACCCTCAGCTGGTGCCAGTTCTCTTGTCTCCACAGCCAGGTGTGCCAGGCTGGGGGTGAGCCGTGGAGATGGCAGTGAAGCACTGGTGCTGGCTCACACGGAACACGTGGGGAGTTCAGAAACAGAAGGGAGCTCTCCTTAACACCGAGATGTATGCTTTAACAATAAAACAATTTGCTTTCTCCATCCAAATCCCCAGGTGCTGTTTTGGAAGACTATCTAGAGCAGCAACTTTTCATTTGTATCCAGCTTGCATAGCAGACACTGGAGGCTGGGTGCAACAAATCAAGATGGAAATGGCCAGTGCATACGTGTCGGTTTGGCCATATGCTGCAAGCAATGGTTCTGACAGATGCATTCTTCCCTAGAGATTGCCTTTAGTTCATCAGCCTTAGGTTAAATGTGAAGGATCTGAGGTAAAATTCCAGGGCTCTGCCCATCAGCCACCAGGCCCGTAGTGTTTGTGTTAAAGGAGCGCGATGGGAAAGGTGAGCTGGTGCTTGGGAATTGAACTGGTGCCAGTCGTGCTGCAGCGTTGTGTTNATGATGTCATACCACACACGTTTCATAAGGGAGGACATGATGGCCTTGGAGGAGTTCTTGTGCGCAAGGACTCTGCAGGTCATGTGCAGAGGGCTGGTTTTTATTTAATAACCGAGGTATGCAGGTGCTAATTTGAACCAGATGTGTGTGAGGCCANAGTTTGTTACACCACAGTGAAATGATGGCCTTGCATTTCTGGGACTGGAAGGAGGTTTTGGATCAATCTTTATTTACTAAAATATTTAGGCAGCTATGAATTCTAGTGCTTGAACTCCTCATTTCAGTTTTGCTTGAAGAGGTACCTTCCTCTGTTTCCTCCCTTCATTCACAGCCCCTTTGCTACGGTCACAGTTGAGGAGACCTTCCTGGAGCGGCCAAATTGATACTGGAGCATCAGGAGGTCTCACTTCCTGGCCAGTCAGAGGTGTTGGCATTGGTGTCTCTGCAGGGGCAGGGTTTGCCATGCTCAGGGGCTCTGGCACAGGCAGCCTGTGTGTAGTCTGAGATAGTCCCGGCTCGGGTGCCCCAGTCCCTCCAGCATCCTGGGCATCTCTGTGGGTGCTGGAGTGTGGTGGGAGCAGGCAGCTGGTGCAGAGGAGGGGCTGCCTCATTAGGGAATTTATATATATATTTATATATGTGTATAAATNTATATAATATGTTTTCTCTTGCCTACCTTATTATCCTCTTCAGACAGCAGGAAATAAATTGACCGTTTGCATGATGTGATGTATTTCAATTTCATCATGCAAGAGGCAGCAGGCTACATGAGACAGGTGCATGTTCCCTTTGGTCTGCAATGGTGGCCAGTCCAGGAACCCTAATGTGTTCCAGGCTCATGGAAACAGTGAGGAAAAGACTGACAGCTATGGCTTATGCCACGCTCAGTGGTGAATTTCCTGTACTTTGGTTGGAACTTTGGTTGGACCTGTCAGTGCTGTAGGATAAGATGGTGATGTTGAATGAACCATTACCTCTAGTGTACTTGGCCAGCCCAGAGCCTCAGTGGTTAGAAGTTGGTCTGAGCCCTGGAATTGTGGTGTGGCTGTGCCAGAGGGACAGGGGAGGCTGCAGGCTCCACCATGGGAGTGCTCCCAGTCAGCCTGGGAGGCCCTACGCAGACTGGCATTGAGTTTGGCCAGTTCTGTACCTCCTGGTGCAGTGGGTGAGTCAGAGTATTCTACCTGCACATGGGTTATGGACAGGAATTCCAGAGTGAGGCTTCAACATGACTGTTCTGAACAGTGTTTTCTCATGTGGAGACTGCCTGGACTGCTTAGATTTTTGGCGTAACGACAGGTTAAGAGGTCTTGCATACTTGTGAGCTTGAACCTCATTAAGAGGTTTTCTTTATCAGTGCTAACCTCTCGAAATCAAGAGTGTTTTGCTTCTCAGGTTTCTGCTCATCTTTGCTTTTTCTCTGCCTTAATAATATTTGTACNTTCCAGGGATGTGCTTTTGCTGCTGTGTAGCATAATAGCAAGATCTGCTCTAATGCTTGCAGGAAATTTTATTGATCCCATTTCAGTGCTCACTGGGGAGTCTCTTATGGGGCCTGAAATGATTAAATATAGCAATGCTGCTTTCCNTGATGGGTCTGACTTTCCCAGTCAGAGTTCCAGCAGTTACTATAGTTTGGAACTGAGCTGCTGAGACCATGCTTAGCCAAATCATGGATGCACGTGTAAGACTTGTTCAAAATAGTTGTGATTTTACTGTGTAGCAATCACTTTCACCAGAAGAGANCATGGAATTGCTGTAACCCAGGTGCCCTTTTTGTTGTTCTGTGGTGAAGAAGATCCATTGTGTGGAAGCTGTCATTTCCACAGGCAAAAGGAAGTATTTTTATAAGGTGTAATTTTCAGATTTATTTCTGTGCAATGTGCTCAGTGTGATTATTGAAAGAACTAAAAGCTGAACAGTGATGTGAGAGCTGGCAATGGAACTGCTTTTAGTTAACTGTCATGGCCCAGTGCACTTAATGGAGACATAATATGTGTCCAGCTTGATGTGAGGTGTGTTTATTCAAACCATCAACAGGAGGGTGTTTTCAGCTTTGTGATTTACCCCTCCTCAGGTAGCCAGATGTGGAGAAAGCACTTTCTACCTGGGCCAGTACTGCTGTGGAATCATAATATCCACTCTCTGAATCCTGCCAGCTCCATTGCTTCCTTGATCTCCCTGTCATTTTCCTCCTAAACACTCTAGAGTTGAAATAAATAAAGACTGGGTGCTCATGTAGTGGGTCAGGTGAGCTCTTACCAGACAGCTTTGTTAAAATGGCAGTAGCTTGGATTCATATCAAACAACTCTTGTCATCTTTCCCTAGCGTCTGTCTGGTTTACACAGCGAGATGTACACAGGTTCTTGTCTTTTGAAACCTGCTTTGTTGTGGGGTTTTTAGCAGAGTTGATCTTGCTTCGTGCCTTTGCTATGTACACACAGTTGCTGTCTGAACAGTGGTGTGATAATGAACTTGTTTCTCATACAGGTGACCAGCCTAAATGAAAGGGAGTTATGTTACAGTCTTANTTATTTCTTTGGGGTTTTTTCGACCACTCTAGAATCCCTTTCTTCTTTCCCAATGGAAATAAATGATTTTTGTTTCCAAGANCCATCCTGTTTTATTAGAAGCAATTGATAGAAATGGGTCAGAACACAAGTGTGTTTTTAAACTTGGAAGTATCAGTTCCCTGTTACTTCTGCTCTTTTGCTTTAGTCCTTTGTATAGTAACATATTGAATTTGATGGCTGAACTCAGACTCCAGCAGGAACAGCCTAGGTATAATTTTCCAAACTTTGCTTGTGCCTGAGGGACACCAGAGGAACCTTTGCAGAAGGTTACGTGCTGCCAGCCTCGTGCTGCTGGTACCCACTCATGTCAGCCTTGGTGATCTTGGTGATCTTCTTTTACATTTTTTCTTCAGGATGGCAGCTTGATCCATTGCCCAGCAGTACCCCCAGGTGTGTATATCTGGTGAAGCCCACCTTTGGACATGTTTTCTGGGCTTGGGTATTGTTGGTGCTGAGGTGTCTGCACTGCTTTGCTGTATGTGGTGAGCAAAGCACTTCCATAAATTACAGAGTTCTAGCTTCCACCTCTGCTGGTGGTGTTTCACACTGAGCNTAAATTCTCTCCTCTTGAACAAAACCAGTAATTAATAACACAAGCTCAGGTCACTGACTGTGCTGGGATCCCTCCAGCTCCCTAGGCTTTCATGGTGCAGCTACAGCACATAAATTGCCTTTTATTGCAGGCTTGTCCTGTTTATTTTTTCACGAAAAGGTTAGGACAGCTGAAATGATGCCTGGGGGAGCAAAAGCTTATCTCCACCAGGTCTCTGTGTTATTCCCCATGTCCCAGTTAGACTCTGCAGCAATGCAAAACTTTCCCAATTTGAAAGGCTGCTCGAGTTCTGCACTCGGAGGCCCCANATGATAATAATTTTGCTTCTGGCCATCACAAGATATTGCAAACACGGTGTGCTTACAGTGGGGCTGGGGAAGTCACGCAGGGACCGCATTCTTTGGAATCCTCTTGGTTTTATCACCGCGGAGCAGCCCACAGAGACTGGTGTTACTGCACCTGAACAAACAGTGGCGTGCACTTCCCCCAGGAGGTCAGCGCCTGTGCGGGGCCGCCGCTGGCCCTTCCCACCTGAGCAGGTGTCACAGGGCCGTGTGCGCTCCTGCTGCAAGGCCAGCCGCCGGACACCAGGGCTCTTTGTGCAGCGCCGCTTTCCCAGCGGCAGCAGCCTTACAGCCACCGCCTGGCGTTAGCAGTGCCCAGACACCTTCATTTCACTGTCATGCACAATAGCAGGTGTACGGTGTAGCTGCCAGTTTCTGCTTGCTGCCTGCGTGACTAAATTATTGCTTGCAAAATGAGAACGGTGTTTAATTGATATTTGAAGATGGACGTNGCTAATAGCAAGTGCACAAGCTTGAGCTGTGAACTGTTAGAGTTGGGATGCTGGCATTTCCTTGTGGTCGCTAGCTAGAGGAAAACACCTTCCTTGAAAGCCATTCTCAGCTGCATAGAATGGTATGAAATGTGTTACTTCAGAAGTCTGTTTTCCATATAATTCCTAAGGTTTTGATTACAGGTCTCTCTTTTAACCTATTTTCCCCTCTTCTGGAGTCAGTGTTGCTGCTTGAAACTAGCAAAAAGCACTTCTTGTGTAGCTCCACCATGGCTGCTCTGCAAATACATTTTTTAATTTAGAAGTCTGAGCAGACACAAAAACCAGATTTCCCTGGTTTTGGCTGTGGAGGCTTTTGGGGCTTACGTGGTCTGACTACTGCTGAGCTGAAGTCTGATTTCAGAGCCAAACTTCTTTTTTCTACATTGTTCTCGTGCAGACCAGACATTTGTACTAGGCAGGACATATTGCCAAAATATGGAACTGCACCTCCTGCACACAGATATTATGGAAGGAGTCTCAAAATGACTGCCTTCTGCCAGGTCAGATGCTCATGTGAGGAGGGGAGGGGAAGATGGTAAACGTGTTCTCAGAGCTGTGCTTCACTGCCTGTGGGGTCCGCCCAGCAGAGGAGGGGTACAGGCACGGTTTTGTAGCTCACGTTGTGCCTGCAAATCGATGTGGAACTGGAAGCTGCTGCCTACAAGCTTTGCTGATTTATGTTCTTTGAGGGTGCGGTCCCCTTATCCTGTTATCTGCGCAGTCTGGAGTTGTAGGTTCCATGTTTTGAGCAGAGCTTGTGCTCTGGACCAGTGTGAACATCAGCATTTCCTCAGTCAGAAAGGCAGTTGACATNCTTTTCAGCAATTCTTTCTCCAGAGGGAGAGTCCAGGATTTCTCTCTTACACNTCGTGCAATATTCGTGTTTGGAGGAGGATTTGGGGCCTTAATGTTCAGTTTCTGAGGGCTCTTTCAGGTTTCCTGCATAATCCCTTTTATGCACATTTCAGAAGGACTGTGCTGGGGGCTGCAGCCAGAGTTTGCCTCTNAACGACCTTAAGAGAGGAGGCTTGTGAGAATAGCTGTGGTCAGCACCACTGTCTTCAGCAGGTGGGCAGCACCCAGAAAAGAGACCTGCCTCTTCCAAGTCTGGAAGCACCTTTTATTATCCCTGATGCTGGGATGGGCAGCACCTCCCCTGTTGCAGGTGGGAACAGACTGTTGGTGCTGCCAGAATCTCTGAAGAAACACCTGCAGAAAATCCCCGATGCATCTGGAGGTCAGGGCACTCTGACAGAGGGATTAATCACTCTGAGCATCCCGCAGGCCTATCTGGGGGCTTTGGACTTGGCTTTGCTGTGTCTCTAACAAAACAAGGGACCTTGCATTTAATAGCTAGGGATAAGGCTTTTGTTTACACAACGTAGTATTTCATCAGATACTACATTCTTTAAGTGAAAACAGTGAAAACTGCAGGTTTGGAAGATGCTTATGCTGGATTCTTGGCTGAGGGGGAGTGAGGCAGCAAATTAATTTCCAGCAAGATGGCTGCTATCAGCCAGAAATTAAGGGAGGGTGGAGCCTGGAGAGGCCAGGAACTAATCTCGGGGCAGGGCTGCTGTGCTGAGGGGACACCAGTGCCCCACTGTTCCACCCCTCTCCCCCAGCCCCTGGAATTCCCCATTTGGCAGTGTATCAAGGGGGGAGAGACAGCCTGCTGGCTGGTGGGTCTCTGTGCTCAGGGAAAGCTTCTCTGAGCTGGGAATCAAGGTGCTCATGGGTCCTGTGTCTCAGCACACTCACCTGANTATGCAGTCCCTGCTGCTGCCTTGAAGTTGTCGCATTCATAGGCACAGATGGAAGTTTAGAGTTTACCTTTTAGTACTGGAAGGTTTTCAGTTTTGAAACCTTTGCTCTCAAAGAACCACATAAAGTGCTGCTGGGGGAAGAAGGTGGTACCAGACCCATGATTTTTGTTGTGGGAATGACACAACTTGCTTGTTTAAGAAATTCACAAACTGTGCTGTGTTTATACACTGAGCATAGGGAGCTTATACCAGAAATAGGAAAAGAGCACAACGAAATACACAGATCCCATTCCAATCCACAGTCTCGAGTGAAATGAAGCTGTTTTGGGGTAATTATCCTGAGGGAGCCTGCAGCCATGCAGCCTGCCATGGTGGAGCAGGAGCTGTGGGAAGGGCAGAGAGATGGATGTGAGCCTTGAAGGGCTCAGCTTCAACCTTCCTGTCCAGCCACAGGTATCGCTTTTCATGTTGGGTGAATTGTTTAACNCTGTTAATGGATCTGTAACATTGGGTTACTTCCAAGTGTAGGAAATTCCCCTCTATGATTTCCCATAGGTGTCAGGGAGCAGCAGGAGTCGGGAGCACCTCTGCCAAGGCTGGGAGCNGGAGCTGAGGTGGCACCAGCTGGGGTCAGCAATAACCCTGTGGTGGGGATGGGGCAGGTCAGAGGTTCAGGTGGAAAGGTCGATAGGTACAAGGCCCAGCAGCGTGCCAGTCCCATGGCCTGGGCCCAGGCAGAGCTCCCACCAGGGCGGTTGGGCAGCTGGTGCTTGGAAGAGGGCTGGCATCTCCAGAGGGCGGCAAGGGGCTGCAGGTGCCTCGATGCTGGGCTCTGGCCTGGAGAGCTGCTGTTTTAGTGGCTGTTTGCTTTTTACCAACATTGGTTTGGTCAGAAATCAGTGGTTTTAGACTCTCAGTCTCTCAGGACGTGAGCAGGTTTAACAGTGTGATCAAAATAACAAGGGAAACCAATGGCTCATTGCTGGGGTGCCCAGGAGGGAGCCCCCAAAAGAGGAGCGCGCTGCCAGGGCCGTGCAGGGAGGAGGCAGATGCTGTGGCTGAGGGGCACTGGTACCTGCAGAGTGTGTCCGGGCACTTGGCTGCTTAACTCGGTGTTGTGGAGCTGTGAAACTCGGCACTCTGCCAGCCTCACCGGAGGAGGCGATTTCTGTGGGAATACAAGTGGAATTCACCTTTTGATGGAGGCAGCACGCGGGCCGNGGCTCTGTGCGCTGGTTTCTGTTGGCACCAGCGCTGGGGAGGCTGAGCTGGGCACGGGCTGAGTGCCAGCGCTGCTCCCGTGCCCAGGACAAGAGCTCTCAGGGGCTACAGGCAGCGGGGAAGCTGTGGCCACGTGCTGAGGTGGCCTTGGTCAGCGGCGTGTGTGCAGACACCAGGTGTCTGGCAGGAGGGGCACTGTAAACAGCGCAGCCCACGGACTGGGCTGGAGGCACGCAGGTACTTTCCAAAGGAGCCGAGTTCCTGGTTGCCCTGGTTCTGTGTGGAAAGCCTGCCTGCCGTCCCACAGGCTGTTTGTAGCCCGAGACAGCCGCAGAGCGTGTCTGCTGGTGTCATTCCCAACCGGCAGCAGGGGGAATTTCTGCTTTGCACCTTCGTTTTCATCTGAGCATCTAGGGGCACGGAGCTGGGCAATCCCAGTATCTGGATGTGTGTATGGTACTGATCTGTGCAGTCCCAGTTTCTGGTTGTGTAGGGGGCACTGATCTGTGCAGTCCCAGTTTCTGGATGTGTAGGGGGCACTGATCTGTGCAGTCCCAGTATCTGGATGTGTATATGGTACTGATCTGTGCAGTCCCAGTTTCTGGATGTGTAGGGGACACTGATCTATGCAGTCCCAGTATCTGGAAGTGTAAGGGCACTGATCTGTGCAATCCCAGGCTGAGGATGCTCTGGCAGTGTGGCNTGGATGGACACATGGATGGTAGCAGCCCCGAGCACTGCAGCCTGGCACGGGTCAGGCTCTCCCCACGCTGCCAGGACCTGCAGGGAGCTGTGGTGTTGGCAGCACACGGGAGCTCCGTGTTCCTGAATGGCCCCGGGCTGGCCAGGAGGGCTCCTGCCCCTGATGGAAGCACATTCCTGCACACAGCACGCTGCTCCGAGCAGGCAGAGCATCTCCAGACACCAGATGTGAGGATGGAGCACCTACTGTGCTTCAACACTCAATTACTCAAGCCCATAATACTTGTGCTTCTGAAATTAACCACTTTATGAATTATACAAAAGGAAATGATCGGTGTTGACAGCTGATCCTTCAAATGGAGTGTAACCAAAAACATCATTAAAAATACGTCTGGGCTTCACCATTCCACAGTGCTGACTCTCATCAAGTTGTGAACTGCTATTAGCAGTGGCATGTCTTCCCTAAGATTCTTAATTTTCCAGGTATTGCCCTGTCTTATNAAATCTGCATTTCTCCTCCTCAGAAGTAATTATGATTCCTGGGCAGTGCACCAAAACTTGCAGATGTTTTGAAGATGTCCTGATCAGCCAAGATTAGGACATGAGTTTTAAACTTTATTCTGTAGGCAGGGCATCCTTGATAGGTGACTCCATGAATGGGTTCATTCAGTCCAGGACAAGAAACTGTGAATGGTTGCCTGTTCATTAACAACTTGGTTTCAACACTGGCTGTTGAAAGAATCCCACACAAATCCATGTTAATCTCTTAAGAGAAATCTCTGCATTTCTGCTGACAACTGACCACACCAGAGGTATTGCTCACCTCTGGTTTTTGTCAGCTTTGGTTTTAGCTTTGTGGTGAGGAGACCGCATTCCCTGTGGAGGGGAAAAGAGCTTTCTTCATGCGTCAGTCAAGGTGACCCAGCTGTGCTTGGTAAGCTCCTCTCTTGGTCTGTTTCCTTGGAAGCTCCTTGGGAGTACTGCAGGCTGGCCAAGGTACATACTTTTGAGCCTCTGGTTAAGGCAATCCCTTGCCATGCTTTTCGTTTGTAAGATGTGCTGCACATTCTCCCCTTAGCTGTGACTCTTTAGAGCATTCCTCCAGCTTTCCTTTTCCTTCGAGGTTGTGTGGGTGTTGCTGAAGTAAGTATCAGCTTCATGTTCAGGAGTCATGACCTTTTGTGAGCTGTTTGACTGTTCTTTCCTTTCTCCGCATCTCTGGATCTTTATTCTCAGCATTTAAGTTGTTTTTTATTTGTTTGGTTTTTTTTTACTTTTTTTTTCTGTTTGCCCATAAAGCCAACTAATGATGCAGAGCCTGCTTTGCTTGAGAATACAGAAAAAGCAGTTCTGCTTTCAAAACCCAGTGAGCATAGGAAAGGAATATCAACCACAGCTACAAGGTGGGAAGTGCCTGGAAACCACAAAGCTTCATTAGTGGCAGAAGTGATCCAAGTGGCAGAGAGCAGCTCCCTGAAAATAGGTCCAGATGGTTTTCTGCACCCAGCCAGGTTTGGCTGCCAGTCTCGTGATGGCAGGGATGTGATCAGTGATTCTGTGTATAAGGAATTCCTTTCTTCCCTTGCCTCATCCTGCCCCAGCTTTGCTGGGAAAGGGTCACTGCAGCCTGCACATCAGTTTTGCAGCTTTGTCATTTCTTTCTACCTTCTTTTGGTCTAATTTTGACTTTACCATCTGCCAGCATTTTCCTGGGACTGTTTGGTCTTTGAAGAGCTGCACCTGTTTTTATATGTGTGAAAAATACTTGAATTGCTTTCCTAATGGAAATCAGTGTTTTGTTTTCACCCTGGATTCAGTAAGTACTGCTCATTGCTCTTAAGTAGTATTTACAAGCTCTGGTTGTTAAAATCTGTCACACNGTGACATGCAGTTGAGGCAGCTGATTAAATGACAAACTCTTACAAATGTAAACAAGAGAAGAGGAAATGTAAACAGAATACTGACTGGCACACGGGTATGTCCGAGGACATAGAGCTGTACATATCAGACTCACATGACAGTGGATTGTAAAAAGTGGGTTTCATACTCCAGTGATCCCAGCTGAGTTACCTGTGTCCCATTCTGAGGTCAAAGGCCTGTAGGCTCAGGGCTTTTTTTGACTAGTCAATGTTTTGTTGTGGCTGGAAGCACTCCTTAGTGGCTTTTCCAGATGCCAGCTCCTTTCCTGTGCTTGTGTCATCCTCCTGTTCTTTCTGCAGCCGCTGGGATAAATCCAACAGCCCTGGATCTGTAGGAAGGAAACAGTGGCAGGTCGTTATGCTACATTTTTATGTTTGTGTGCCTAGTGATTCCAAAGGCACAATTAGGAATAGCTCCTGTATTTTCCATGTAGCATTTCTGTTTTGTGGGGTATTTTTTTCCTTTTTTGTAGTGCTGTCTACCATATCTTTGTGCATGAGCAAGGATCCTTCTGAGTGAAGTGTGTGCCAGTGCAGTTGATAACATCTGATCGATTTGCCTTTGGTACTACACTTTAAATCTTTGATTTGCAAGCACATTCCCGTATTTATAAAGAAGAGCATCNGCAGTGAGTCTTCTCCTTGATTCTCCAGGTGGCCCGTCAGAGTCCCATGCATGGTGTGCAGACACATGGGGCAGGAAGCTGGGAAGGAGGCTCCTCTGGTTGGAAAAGGGCCAGAAAAAGGCAGAAAACTTGAAGGAAAGGATTGGATTTCAGTGNTTTCCCTTATAAATCTTAGTGCTGCTTTGGAAGACTGCCATAGGTGCTCAGAGTCTTGTTCTTCAATGGTGGCACCATTCCATCCACCCTTGGGAGGTGCAGGGTGGCTCCTGCCATTCATCCCAGATGGTCCTGCCCCTCCAATCCTGGCATTCTGCTGGCAGTTCAGTGGGGTTGGCACTTCACTGCAGCATCCACAGCTGAGCTGCTTGCACTAGGTCCCTGGGCTGTTTTGTGGATGTTCTAAAAGGATTTAGATTGCACTTGTCAGGAGTGACTTTATCTGTATAGCTCTGCTGTAATCCTTCAGAAGAAAACTCTTATTTCCTTTCATGTCATCTTTTGTTGACTTGCATTTACACTTTTTAAGGTTCATATCCTTGTGGGGAAATACATTGAGTGTAAAGGTATTGGAAGGGGAGGTGTCCGTGGCAGGACAGGAAAAGCAAATAGCCTGTTTCTCCAGCTCTGCCTAGGTACAGTGTACCATGTCTGAGTATCCCTNTGTTTCCTGGGAAATATCACCAGCCTCACACGCCTGGCTCACTGACATCCTGGACAAGGAGGATTGTGACACTCAGATGATAAAAAGTGGAGGTGAAGTATATGGGTCTGTCTTAGTTGAATAATTGGGATACATCTGAAAGGGTCATTGAGACTCTGGAGTTCTTGGCCGATCAGGAGGGCCAGGAGATGATAACAATAATTGTTCCTTGCTCTGTGTGTGGCAGTACTTGGCTGTGCTCTGGATCAGTCTGTTGCAGGGGAAACGGGGCTTCAGCCTTCCCGTTGGAAAGGTGACAAAGCAGACACTGTTATCGAGGTTTTATTGTCTGTGTGGGCTTGATAAGATCAATTAGTGTATTGAATCCTGCAACAGTAAACAAGAAGGTGCTTGGAGGAGGAGGTTTACACCTCCTNTGCTGTATTGTAGCAACTGATGTGCTGCTGTAATGATAACTAAGAAGGACTTTGTGTCCCACAAAGTTTATGGCTTGATATGAATGTGTGTTTTAGATACTGCATCTCAAAATCTTTGGAAAGTGTTTCTGGGAGAGTTTCTTTTCCAGAGCTGGTTTGGTTTTTTTTGNTTTTTTTAGTGGTGGTTGCCAAGGCTTTTCTTTTTAGAGAATTTGCTTTAACTTGCAGTTTTATCCCCGTGAAATTCTGATGGTGGAAACAATTTCCAAAATGATGATGAATTCCCAGAATTCCCAAAATGGAAGCGACAAGGGGGTGTACTAGCCCTGAGATCTCATGCCGGGCTCAGCACGAAGCTTGGCTTCCTTGGCTCTCGTGGATATTTTACTGGATTCACAGCAGAGAGCAGCTCAGGAGACAGCAATGCCCGGCGAGGCTGTGGAGATGAAGTGCCAGACCATGTGCTGTGAGAACCTTGGGCATTTCTGGCCAGCGAATAAGGTGCAAGGACAGGGAATGGTCACAGCATGTTTTACAGCTGCCGATGGCTAGGTGGATGGCTTTTGATGGTACAACAAAGGCTATTTGTGTCAGTGCCAGAGCTGCTCGGTGAGCTGGTGAGATAGTTACTGATGTTTACTTAGCTGTGAGCTGAGCCCTTCCGTGTGAATGGTGGGGTGCTGCCCAGCTGGGCGCGGGGCTGGGCGGCAGCGCAGCCGGGATAGCGTGCGAGTCCCTGGCAGGACAGCGAGCAGGTGCTTGTTTGTCACACCGAGCAGAGCCCTGACCTTGGCTCTCATCTTCCCACAGGCCTCGTGATTTGGAGTCAGGGTGGTGTTTGTGCTGCCTGGCACAAAGCACAGGAGCACAGNCTGTCTCGTGGCAGGCTTGCACGGGGATTTGCTTTGAGAATGTGGGCACACCTCGGCTCTGTTAAACACCTTTTCAAATGTGCGTGCACAGCTTTGCCCTAGTCAGGATCTGCTTCTGCAGGACGAGGCTTTGACACTATGGTTTCTTGGAGAAAATAATCATTAGCGCTCGGTACCTACACAGAACACACAGCATTAACCAGCAACATTTCACAGCAGCAAGACAGCTGATGTGTGCTTGCCCTGGTTTTGTTACATTCTGTATCTGCTGTTGTAGGTGTTTGTGTTATTCTGTGATTACCATTCTCATTGTTGGTGACTTGCTGACTTGATGAGTGTTAGAGACNTGAGGTAGAAAGTTTGTGCTGTAAAATATTCGGAATGTCTTTGTTTTCCTGATGGAGCCTTTGGTATCGGGCACTTCACTTCCTGGCATGANCCCTTTAATGTCACTTCATCTCTTCCTTACTCTTGCATTTCCTTATCCTACTATACAGGCGTGGTAAAAAATGGAAGATTNTTATACTTCCTTTGCATTCAAAAGAAATCTGTAGTAACTTGGTCTTTACCTCAGTCATGTTATGCCCAGTGTCTCTTTTACGAGCTCTGAAAAGTTGTCTGGACTGCAGGAATATCCATCAGTGATCTCCCTGGTATGGCTGTGCCCTCTCAGATGCTGACAAGGTACTGAACTGTAGTGTGGAGCCAGAGAGTTCCAAAGGAAGGAAATTATTCCAAGTTATCACATAGTTCTAACAAAAAAGTAAAAGGAAAGATCAAAGCATTTGCTGACTATTAATTTCCAGCTGTATAAAGAGCATCCCTGCAGTGGCAGAATAACATCTCTCCAGGAAGGCTTCTTCTTGGACAGAGCTCCTGGAATGGAGTTTCAAGAGCAGCCTTTCATGCTGCTCTCAAAATGGACTTCAGGTTATGCTGGAAGTTGTTTTCATGGGGCACGTTCCTTCTGATTTCACATAGAATGAAGTTTAAAGTATTTTTTTGCTTTATCTTTGTGGGAGGAAGGGGGTGGAAATTTCTCAAAAGTGTTTTATTTTGCATCATATTAATTGATCATTGTGTGCAAGAAGTTGAACGGTGTGAAAACATAGGAAAGCAGGAAAGAAAGGAGCTGGAGGCAGGGGCTCAAGGAGAGAAGTACTGAAGTTACTTCAGCCTTTGACTCTGGGGGTGATAAGTGAATTACTTCAAATGCCAGTTGATCTGGGTGGGAAGTGGAAAGCCACTGTAATCCGGTTAATCCCAGAGCATGGGATGCCTTGCTGGCAGTGTGAAGGCAGCCNCAGCACATGCTCAGCTGTTGCTCTTTCACAATGCGTGCTGCAGTTGTCACTCCCAGGCTTCTGCCAGCAAAAACATCCGCTGGGTTCACTTTACCACCACATATTTTTACACTTCTGTGCTAATAAATATAAACTACCCTGGCTGCAACTGCCCCGTCCCATCCTCCCGATCCTTGCGCTGCACCAGAGATGCGAGTTGAGCTACGCTGCTGTCCTGTTCCTCCTCCCAGCAGCCTGGTCTCTCCTGTCCCAGAGGGGCTCCCCTCTAGTGCTGATTTTGGCTCTGGAACGTGGGGGTGAGCAGAAGGGAAAAACTTCAAATGAGCCTTTTGACACTGTGTCCTGCCTGCTGCTAGGGGAGCCTGGCAGGGTTTTCCTCTAGCTGGCCGCTGTTGCAGGCATGCTCCCACATGTGAGGAGCTCGGGAGGGGGCAGAGGTGCAGGCACTGCTCGTGTCCGGCACCTTGTCCCTGGCTCACCCTTGTGCCGAGTTCTGTGGCTGCGGAACCTCACTGACGCTCTGGTGCCGCAGTGCAGGGAGGAGCACGGTTCAGTGGCAAGGTGGGGACAGACGCCTTCTTTGGAAGGACCTTTCCTGCAGGCTTCATCTGAACTCTCTTTAAGGGCGTGCCAAGCATTTAAGTACTGAAAATATACTTGTTTTCCCCGCTGCAGAGGCTTACACAGCTGAACTCTCCAATATTTATGTTTGACGTCAATGGGAACGTTGCCCGAATGTGGGATTAGAAGCACCGAGCTGTTCCCTGCCCCGTGCCATGTCACACAGCGTTTGGGGAACCCTGCCAGCCAGGGAGCTCCCCGTCACTTGGGACAGTGCCCTTCCCTAGGTACAGGCTGTGGCTGCTGCTGTGGGACTGGCAGCTGGCTGCCACAGGCTGGCTCCTGTGTTGGGCGGGGCACACCGGTGTCTGGCTCCCTTTGTGTGTTCCTGTGGCACCCTGTGGAGGGCCTGGGCTCTGGGCATCGATGGGATGTGAAACCACAGCTCTGTGGGGCCGAGGAAGAGGCAGTGCTCAAACCCAGCAGAGCCTCAGCACACGTGGCTGGGTTGACTGCTCGATAGGCTGAGGGTAGAAGTGTCTGAGGGGCAGGTGAGTGGGAGGGGAGGGATGCTGAGGCCAAGGTGAGTGTCCACAGGTAATTGCAGATAAACACCTGAACAGTGACTGACTTTTATTTCCAGTCATTTGGTTCAGGAGGTTGCTGACCCACTTCAGCACTGGTGACTCTGGGTAGTACTGACAGGAGGATCTAGGCTTGCCTAAATAGCACGTGATTGGAACTTGTGTGTTCCTTGTGGATGCACCAGTCCAGTGGTTTGCTCATTATCTCTGCATTTCCAGCTCGGAGAAGTGCTGAGCTCCCTCTCTGGTGATTGGGTCAGATAATGATGGNCTGAGTAAAAGGGTTAGGATATTAATCCAGGCTCTATTCTCTGCTGGTAATCTGTAAAATGAGATATTAATAGCCTGTCTCTGCCTTGGCTGAGTTTTTACCAGGGTGATTTTGACAATGGAAAAAAAAAAATCTCCTTTCTCTTTAAATCTTACTGCTGTAATTGTCGCCAGTCCACTGCTCTGACTAGCATGAATGTATTTCTCCATCACAGATGTTGTAGACATTTGCATTCTGTTGACATCAATATTTAATTTTATGTTTTTAAAGNTCAGTGTAGTTTTGCTAAAGAATTACATAAATAAGAACACGTGTGTAACTGAGCTGCATCCCTCCCCACAAGCTCTTGGAATCCAGTCCTTCNCTCCTGGGTGGTCACTGTACTTACGGGGTGTTTTCATAGCGGGTATATAGTGGGAGCTGTCTGGTATAAATGAGAATACAACGGAATCCTGTTTACAATTAGGACAGTTGAACTATCTTGCCTCNGTTGTCTGTCTCTTCCTGTGGTCAGTGCAAGGAAATTGGTTTGTTGTTACAGGGACAGCTTGGGATGTGTTTGAACACATCAAGAGAAGCTTTACTTGGAGGAAGGGAAAACATTCATCTTGTGAGGGCTGAGGATGCTGTCTTTGAGCATGGATGTATCAAATCCTTTAATATGGAAACTAAATCCCTAAAAAGCTGCATTATGCCTTTTACTTCTTGCCAGTCCCAGCCTGTCAAAGTTCATTTCTCTCAAGTTAGGCAGAATTAAAGTTTGTTTCAGGGTGAAACAGCTGGGGTTGTTCCCCATCCTGTCAGCATTACTGTCCTAAAGGATGCTGCCCTACAAAATTCCTCTGTACCTGCTGTGCCTCTGGCCTCCCAGTGGATGGAGAGATGCTGCTGTACAAAATGCAGTGTGAAGAAAACGGATGTGTTCAAAAATGAGAGGAGTTACTGGACAGCTTGTTCACTGTGCACAGCTTCCCGATGCTGCCAGGAAATGCTTGTAGCTGCAGGTGGGCACGAGCATCCCTGTGCCTCAAGGCAGCTTGTGATGTCACAGCCTTGGGCTTCTACAAGCTGAGACAGCACATCAGAGATGTGCGAGGCTTTGGTAGGGGTGCTGGTATCGCTGCCTCACCTGATCATCCCTTATCTTTCTGCTAAAATATTTTGTTACCCTGCTTTTGTATGTTCACGTCCTGGAGCGTGAGGGTTCCTGCATATCCTTGCTGCTGAGGATTTTTGCATTGCTTTGGAAGTCACCTGATTGCAAACTGCATCAGAGTTCTAAATAGAAGTATTAAGGATATGGAGTGCTATTGCCACAGTAACTGAGTGTGTGATAAATCCAAGTGAAGATGAAGGGCATGTTTCTGCCCAGCACAGCCGTGGTACATCGGACTGCATTTCCAGTGAGTGCTGTTGGGCAGTAAAGGAAGAGGGCTACTGGAGCTCTTGGCTTAGGAAGGGTTCAGCTCACACTCANAAGGAAGGCACTGGACTAGAACATGCTTTTGCCTGATGTGTTGCTGATTTTCTGTTTGGCTTAGGGAAAGGGTAGGAATAGTTCAGAGGAGCTGAAGCATGAATAGAAAAGTTTTTTTATTTTTTAATTCCAAATGAAAAATAAGCTGATGAAATGAGNGAGAAAATTATCTTGTTAAATATGAAGGAAATACAATTAGAGGGCAAGTTGTCAGCATAGAAATAAAACCCTGGAACCCTAGTGCTGATGTTTTAGGTAGAATCAGGCTGAGGTTCAAAGTGGCGGTGGAGTGCTTCAAGATGTTTGTGTACCTGTTTGGGAAACATTCCTGTCTATATTTTCAGGCTGCTCATTGTTTCAGATAACTTGTTGAAATAAATCATGCAAGGAAAAAAATAAGCACTGCTGGTCACTTGGTGCTGACCTTCTTGAGTTCACTGACTGCTACTTTTTCTTTCTGTGTTTAGATTCTTGCCCAGTTAGGACAGCCAGGAGATTATATTCAGGGATTAAATTATTTGCTGTTGGCCATCACTGTTTTTGTCAGAATAGTAGGATAGGGTATCCTTGGAGACAGAGGAGACTTGGCAATTATTATGGCTCTATTTTCCCCCTCTTTGTCCAGGCAGCTGTTGAATGTCAGCACCCTTCTGGTTTACAGCCATAGACAGAACTGTCAGCAATGTGCCTCTGTGTTTCTGGAGCCAGGCTCCGTGTTAAGTGCTGCCTGTTTGGCACGGGTGGGTGGGCACACCGCGTCTCTAAAGGCAGTGAAACCTTTCTGATGGGTGTTTTGTGTCCCACAAGCACCACGACCAGCCAGACCCTGGCAGGAGCTATGTCCCNTTGTCTGGGGCTGGTCACGGCCCTCCAGGTGGGGACTCCAGTGCTCCAAGCCCGTGAAGTCAAGGAAGAGTCAGAAGAGAGCTGGAGGGTAAGAGCTTCCGAGCTTCTCCCATAAAGTGCCGCACTAAAAGGGACATGTGGATGCCGTGCTCACTTCGGAAGGAGTTTCCACTTGCTGTGNTCTTTGTGAACTGCAGTTACTCTGAGGGTTTGGTTTTCTGAAAGCTCAGAAATTTCAGAGGCCTGGAATGGTAAATTAAATTACCACCAACTACCCTGCNTGCTTTCTTTTAAACAGAACACATTCTTCTCAAATTGAAATATAATGATGGACCTGATGTACTCTGAACATTTCATTTATTCAAACTGAAAATTATATTCTCTGCAAGCTACTTTAAAGCCAAAATAAAAACCCCAACCTAATTATAGCAGCAGTGTGGAGGAGGTCTGCTAGGATATTGTATGATACATTTTGACAGCTGCTTTTTACTGGAAGGTTGTCAAGACCCTCACAAAAATGTTTTGGAGTGCCTAAAATGGGTGAATCCAGAACGTGTAGCTGTTGTATTGCCAGCAGGGTCAATGACTGGTGCAATGCATTGGGCTGGAGCAAAGGCATGTTCTCATCCCTGCTGGGCTTCTCAGCTGCATTCAGGAGCTTTTGCTGAAGTAGTAAAGCTGGATAAGGAAAATTGGAATGAGTTGCATCCTGTATAGTAGCTGTCGTTGCTGAATGGACAACTTTTTCTGGGAGATTTAATAACCCNTGTTGTTCTTAAAAAGAAGCAGAAAATATTTTCTTGTTGCCCCATATAGGGGAATAAATCAACAAGTTACACCATGTGTGATTGTGGCTCTGGGGCTGAATGCATTCAGGGATTCACTTGTTCAAGTGCTCATTTGCATCAACTGACATTGACTCAGACTTCAGGGGAATCAGATTTNCTTTGATTAAGCTGAACTGTGAAGTACATTTGAGATTTTTTTTTTTTTCAAACTGTCTGCTGGTATGAATTCCAGAAGTGTTTACTGGAATTTCAGCTGAGACACGACAGAACTATCCCAGGTGGCCTCTTACTTGCTGTTTTTATTAACATCGTTATTCTAAGACTATAATTAATTGGAAAATACTGCTAATTAGGATTACCACACGGCTTAGCAGGAACTGAGGAACCTGCTTCTCCTTTTGCATAAGCAGTTTGGTCATGTCTGTCCTTGGTTTCAAGGTCTGGAGTTGTGTTTGCAAGTGGGGCTCNGGGCATGGAGTCTGTTAGCCATGAAGTCTTTGATGTGAGAGTGCATCCCACCGCCCAGTGGGACATCATCATGAGGATTTTTGGGGGTTGTGTGTTCATGTTTGTGGCGTCTGTGAAAGAAATGCCTTTTCTGAGGGGATCTCTATCTGACACTTGTTTCAAAGTCTTTTGTACAGAGGATTTTTAGGACTTCTTTGACACATTTGCATGTACAACATCCTGCCNGTACTTGAAAGAAAGGGTTGTATTTAAAGCTTTCCTTTGTATCCAAATAATGAACATACAAACACAAGCACAGAATGTGGCCTGCTTAGGTCACCTGTTTGGTTCAGCTGGCTGAAATGAGCTTTCAGTAAGTTGTGTGTTCTGCCCCGGCCGCATTGCAATGGTTTTTGTCTTATTAATACGCAGTGCAGTTAAATGTCAGCGTTTTAAAATCAAATGCACTAGATTGTGAGGGTCTAGTTCAGTGTTGATGCTGTTTACTGTAGTTGTGCTCTCTGGCACTCTGAGGAGCAGTGACCTGCTGGGCATTTTCNTCACCAAGATCCTTTGGAAGCTGTCCTAGTGCTCTTGCAAAGCTTCAGCAGCACGTCCACCAGAGCACCGCAGTGATTTCAGAGGTAGGATTTAACTCACAGCAGAACTTGGCATTTGGCTGGGTCAGGAGTTGTACAAGTTGGCTTGATCAGTGATTTATAGATGTTGAGAAGATGTTGAACAGTGATTTTTGAGGAGCAGTGTAAACAAAGTGTGTTTGTATTAGCGATTCTTTGATGTGAAAACCTATTCAGAAGGTGCCAGGACACTATCTGAGAACGGCATCAAGAGCATCCCGGTGTGTAATTTCTCAGCAGGCATTTCCTGCTGTTAGTCCCTGGGGCTGCACCTGGCGTGTGGCACAGCTGTCCGTGCCTGTCCAGGTACAGCCGTTAGGAGCTTCCCAGGAGCCCAGGGCTCCATCGGGACAGCGGCTCCGAGCAAGGACATGAGCTGCCTCCTAATCCAGCCACTTTGGGGANGTGCTGGCACCTAGGATTTCAGAGGAGAAGTAAGAGAAGTCACAATTACCCCTCAGTGGTACCGGGTACCTGAGGGGAAGGTGACCAGTGCCAAGTAACCTGTGTGGATCCAGTTGTGTTTCTCTGGGCTGTTCAATGCTGGGAAACATTTCTGAGAAACTTGGCTTCTTTTTAAACTGCATCTTAGGGTATCTTTGCTCTGCTTGTCTTTTCAGATGCATGCCTTATATTTCCAGCTGNATTTCAGACAAACTGGTTGGCTGAGGGGTTTTACTGATGCGAGCAAGCAGGGTGTGATTGGGAATGCTGCTGACAAGGAGATTGGAGCTACCAGTTGGATTTCACTAGAAATGCAGAGAGATACTTTTCTGCTCTCCTTAGGCTTTTTATCCATCCAAGGGGCAGACTGTACAGGGCAGCTTAGGAAGACATCAAATGCGTGGAGTTCATGCAGTCTGAAGTTCTTTCATCTTTCATCTGTGCAGACAGTTCAGGGGTCAGGCATGATGGAGCGTGGTCAGGACAGGTCTGTAATCATGGTTTAGCTGCTGACTGATGAGCCCCACGCTAGGTCAGGTGTCTGAGCTGTCCTTTGCAGGGCTGCTTTGCTTGAAACCCCAGAGTTTCACTGGTCAGTGCTGTGCATGAGAGGGCCAGAGCTGCAGACTCGCTCTGCGAGGTCACAGGAGGGCAGTGGTGGCTGCTCACTGAGTCCGAGACAGCAGCATGTGTTGGATGGATCAGAGAAGGGATCACAGCACAGGGCTCTGGTGTGACTGGGCAGTCAGGGAAGTTGGGCTCTGTTTTTGTACTTGAAAGCCTGTTTCTCCTAAGANGTCTGTCCCTTCACAGCTGACAGGCAGGCTGGGCGCTGGGGGGAACACTGCAAAGGACTGATATAGGGCGGTCTCTCCCTCTTCTCCTTTGCTTCCTTCTTCCCTCTCCACTCATGTGTCTCCTCTGTTCTCCTCTGTGAAGAAACAAGAGCAGTTCCATGAGAGGTGTCTTGGGTAATGCTTTCTGTCCAGTGCCTCTGGGGTTTAATTAGAGCAAGGCTCCACAGCTCCTGGATGCCAAGCAGCAGCACAGCAGCACTTATCCTCTGCCTTTGATCTTGGAGTGGGGGTGACTTTGGAAGAGCCTCGGAGGAAATCTCAGATGTGAAGGAGAAGCCCTCAGAACTAGGTCCTCTGGAGAGTATTTCCTCAGTCCCTTCCAGGGAGGACTTGGCTTTCCATGCCTGCAGTAAAACCTGTTGGCAGCACAGCACACNCTGACAGGTTTGGTCATAGCTTGCCTGATGGTTGTTCTGAGGTGGTGGAGTGCTGACCTTTGGCTGGGGGCAGGAAATACATGACAGACACCAGAAGGAAACTGCTGACCAGTGTGAGGCAGCCCTGACAGTGGTTTCTGGCGTGCCTCAGCTCAGGCTGCTGGGCCTTGAGAGCACGGGACAGTCCAGCAGTGCTAGTGACAGCCTCTGCTGAGCTGCAGCCTGCAGCCAGGGCAAGTGGCTGTGCACGTGCTTCCTGGGAAAAACCTCTTCCCTTCCCTTCCCAGGGCAGCACAGTGCCATTCCTTTGGGCTCTGCATCACTCCCTGCTTTGCCATGCCAGCAGCAGGAAGGATGAGAGGGGTCAGCCCTCAGGGCTGGGGAAGGAGGGAGCACCTCTGCCCAAGCTGCAGCTGGGACAGAAGTCCCTCTACCTCTTCAGCACCCTTGGTGGTGCCACTGTTCCTTTTTTCTCTCTTTTTTTCCTGTCAAGAGAACGTTTTGTTGAGGGAACAAAAGCCTTCAGCCTGTCAGGCCCATGAGCTGCACATGTAAGTCATTAAGGATGTGACTGTCGAGCATCTCCTGTGTATGACAGATCTGGAACCAAATGCATCTGAGTCCACAGAATGGGCTTGATGCAGTCAACCAAAATTATAGGGTAGCTCTAGTTTTTCCCTTTTTTAATTGATGGCAGAGTTTTAATGTGCTCATGGTACAAAGTCACGTGATTTATAATCATTTGGACTAACCGCTGACTTGTGCCTTGTAAATCCTCATGGGTACCTTCCAGATGCGAGGCAGGGAGCAGCAAGATGTCTTCAGGAGGTATTGGCTATTTTCCTAGAAAATAGGCACCTGGCCCTAAATCCCACTGACATGAGAAAACAGCAAGCAAAGATGTGCTTGACAAGCCTCCATGTCTATTTATAGGCAGGTCTGTAAAACTTAGGTCAAACTTGTCTCTTTTTTGTCCCCTNCCAACTACACTTGCTGCCAGATTCTTCTGGCTAGCTGTGGGCTGCACATGAAGCCATCTGCACAGGGCCACCACCCTGTAATTACACGGAAAGGGATCTGTGAGCTCAGATTGCCTGGTAGATTTGTTCACAGGGCGTTCCACGTGTGGCACTCGCTCCCACCGGGCCCAGAGCAACAGGTCAGTGAAACAAATCCACCCTGGGCTGCTTGCTGCAGGTCAGGAATTGTTCCTGAACTAGTGAAAATCCCCTTTCCGAAACCCCAGAGGTCCAGCACGCAGGGGTGTTGTGTGCCATGCAGTGAGGGTCATCCACAGGCTTCAACTCCAGCAGGCTGAGTTAAGAAGTCAGACTGCCAGCTTCCAAAGTCAGAGGTTTGTCCTTGGCTGTTGGTTGGTTGGTTTGTTTGTTTTGCACATGAGCTTTTGGGGTGTTTGGTCNGTGCAGGCTGCTTTGTTCAGTCCGTGTTCTGTCTTCCCTTTTTGTTAATTACAGGTACTGTAGTTGTGCCCTCTGTGAGGGATTCTCACTTCTGACCCACTCCCAGTGCTTGATTGAACTGATGAGTGGATTTCTGTCCTGCCAAGACAGACGCATTTCAGTGGTGCTGAACACAACTGAAGTCTATTTGATAATTACAGGCTTTGCAAAACTAAGAGTCTTAGGAGTAGGAATGCTGAGAGAGAAAAATCACTTCCCCAAAAGCTGCTTTGCTTGCAGGTGCCTTCCTTAAGGCAGAGTTGAATTGGGGCGCTCTGCCCAAGGGAAGTGGTAGGCAAAATATGCTGGATGCTCCGTCCACTGTTTCTGTGTGTGTTAAATTTGGTATTTACTAATGAAAATCTGCAAACAGCTTCTGCACTTGCCAAGAGGTGCTCATGGAGGCTCTCTGCCCTTCCTTGCCAAGCCTACCCCTGCTCCACATCCGTGCAGAACCACAAAAGACCACAGGGAAGCACAAACCTGTGCTCCTTGGCCTATCCCCCTCCCCTGAATTGGGGGACTGGCTCAGTCTGCAGAAGTGAGAACTTCTTAGTGATCTCTTCCAGCAGTGCCAGCATTGAGTCCACACAGGGAATACAGCTGAGACTCATGCCCTGAGGCTGCCAAGCAGATTTTAGGGATGTTTCAATAAACAGCATTTTTAAAAATGAAAAAAAAAAGGGAAGTCTGGGAAAGACTCCTTCATTTCAGCGGTTGGAGGCATGACATTCATTGCAGTCAAATCTGTTCAAACATCCTTGACAAATACCAGGAAAGAGTGTTCTGTAGACAGGTGGGTTGCTTTTAAAAGGTCAGTCCTTAAACAAAAAAAAAAATGAAAAGAAAGAAGGAAGAGACGGGCTGTGAGGATTGCAATCCCCTCTGTCCTCTGGGTGAAGTAGGGTGGCTGCAGGGAAGGGTGGCAGATGCAGGACAGGAGCCACAGTGTGGCTCGGGCTTGTCCTGCCCTCTGGGCAGGGAAAACTCTGTGGCACTGACAAGGTGTGGCCTCTGAGAAGTCTTACCTCCTTGGCAGGTCATGCACAGTTAGGCAGATCCTATTTTNAATCAAAGCCTATTTTTAATTAGCATTTCCAAATCAACAGCTCAACTGACTTCTGTGCCTGGTGACAGGAGAAATGAGTTCGCTGTTATATGACCAAAAGCATCTAAACTTTCATATGTTAACAACAAGTCACTTCTGCTTTGCTGTCATTTTACTTCCTTTCCTGTCTTTCTCCTTTTAGTTCATTCTGGGTTTCTTTCTCCCCTTTGTGGAAATTTGAGGATGCTGATGAAGATCTGAGCTCTCCTGGGTTTTGGGACGGAGTGTGTTCTGCTGTGGGGTTTGATTCCTGTTTGCTCTCCTAGGGTCCATCAGAATTGGCATCAGAAAAGCAGAAAGAGAGATTTTGCCAGCTACTCCTAATGATGCCTCGTTGTGAGTAAGTTTGGGAAAGAGCTTCTCTGCTGCTTCTGGAGAAGGACGTGGCTGTAGCTGCTAGCACCNGTCGGCCCCTCTGCACCTGCCAGGCACAGGCAGCTCTGCAGCTGCCCCGGAGGGAGGGAGGGAGGCTTTGGAAAGCAAACACTGGTGTCTCCAGGGTCGCTGCCTTGAGGTGCTTCTTGTGGAAACACAGGCGACCGGGGGTGACCTGCTCCTTTCAGGCCCCGCCGTCCAGAGGAAGGCTCCTAAAATCTGGACAGCTGGGTGCTGTTTCAGGATGTTGGCTCCCACGTAGCCAGATAGCCTGGCCTCAGCATCTACCTCCTTAGGGAATTAGAGGACAGGCTGAGAGTCTCTCAACAGCAATGACTCTGGCTGCTGTTGCTGAAGAGTGGGGGCATCAGGCAGAGCCCTGGCCCTGAGTTTTACCTCAGTGGCTGGAGCTGAGATTGTCAAAACATGATGTTTGCCAGGTGGGACATCCTGGGGTGGGCATGGGTTGTGTCTGTTGAGAACAAAATAATGCTGAGGCTTTATAGATTTGCTGGCTGAGATGGATTCCATGTATTGTGAGGCAGAGCCCTGATCTGGGGANGATGTGCTCCCCTGCAGGACCACGCTGGGGACCCTCTGCTCACCCAGCAGATCAAGCAGGGAGATTTGTTCCCCTCATGTAGCTTCCTCCCCCCGTTTTTTACTCATTTTGAAAGCGAGGACAAAAAAAAGCACACACTCCCTGCAAGTTCAAAGATATGCAAATCCGCCCTTTACTGTTTTGACAGTAATTTTTTTCCACTGGAAAACAAATTATACAAGGGCACTTGTGAAAAGCCAAGCCCTCGGAGCCGGGCAGAGGCGGCGTTCGTGCAGCGCGAGGTGAGCTGGAGCCGCCGCGCACCTGCCCGCAGCCGTGGGGGGGCTGCCAAGCCAAACAGGCACCAGGGCTCAGCAGCACCTGTGGCAGAGCGGGGCCGCCCCAGGCTCCACTGCACAGCTTTCTTTTCCTTTCCCTGACCCATTTCTGCAGAGCTGTCAGTGACGGCCTGGCCAGCCTCCCTGCGCGGGCTGGGGATGAGTGCTGGCACCCCTGGGCACCTGCACAGCGCAGGATTGTCCATCCTGCANTCTCTGGGCTGGGGATGAGTGCTGGCACCCCTGGGCACCTGCACAGCGCAGGATTGTCCATCCTGCAGGACCCAGGGAGCATCTCTGGGCTGGGGATGAGTGCTGGCACCCCTGGGCACCTGCACAGCGCAGGATTGTCCATCCTGCAGGACCCAGGGAGCNTCTCTGGGCTGGGGATGAGTGCTGGCACCCCTGGGCACCTGCACAGCGCAGGATTGTCCATCCTGCAGGACCCAGGGAGCCTCTCTGGGCTGGGGGTCTGGCCCAGCAGGGGTCCAGTGGTGCAGGTTTCAGGCCCTGAGGATTTTCTTGGTCAGTTAACAGAAAACACATCTGATGTTTTCTTTCTGTCAGAGGAAGAACAGGGTTGCTCAGGATGCAGATACAGGAGCCCTCTGTGCAGTACTGCCATTGTCTGTGGAAACTGGTGTGGTGTTTGGGCAGGCTTTGAGCAGTGCCTAACCCTTACTATTCTATTTTCTCATGACATAAAACTTTCAGTTTTGTAAATCTGATGTTTTCTGGGGAAGATACTTGGATGCTGGTCTTACAGGGACACTACAGGACAGCNAGCTGAAAAAAATCCCATCCTTAAGCAATATTTATGCACTTCTGAAAGCTGACATTCTGGGGAAAAAAGGCTGCATTTCTTCTCACGTACTTTCCAGGCTGCAATCTTTTGCTGGTTTGTCTAATGGTTTACCTGTCCAATAACTGCTCCACTTGTGTATGTGTTAGNAGGATAAGTAGCCATGTATGTTTTCAGTGAATCAAGTAGCACAGTTCCAATGGCCCCGCTCCTTCCTGAATGGCTGTTTCTTACCACCCTGTGGGCCAGTGGCAAGTCCATGTTTGCAGACCTCTGTGAGCTGTGAACTGACCCTGCTCAGTCTGGGAACTGAGTATGTTCAGCTACACTTGCAGTAACTTCAGTGCTCTGACCCACATCTTGGAGCCCACGGGAAGAAGTTAATCCAAAAACCCCATCTCTGCAATGGCCCCACACCCCCTAAATCCATCATTCTGCCTCTTGGCTGGTACTTGGGACTTGGGAGCGGGGTTTGGAAGAGGCACACAGGAGCTTGGTTAGTGCAGCAGGATAAAGGGCCGTGCCAGGGAGCCCCAGCTGTCTCTTTGCCTCCCGCGGGGTGTCGGTGGCTCCGCCAGTGGCAGCTGTGACACCAGCCGGGCTCGGCGGTGCCGCGCTCTCGGCCGGCTCCACAGGAGCCTCTGGGGCTTCACACCTTCTGTGTGTTTGGGGGAGCTCTGCAGGGTCTTGGGACTGTGCTGCCCTTGCCTGGCTCTCTTTGGGTGCTGACTTTTGCTTTGGTTTTGTGTTTGTCAGTCCACTAAAGCCTTGTGGTTCCTCAGTAAAGNCTGTAAAGAAAAGCTGCCTCCCAGAGAGGTCCCAGGAGGCATCTGCAGGTCTGTGGTTTTGATAGGCCTGGTTTGCAAAGCAACTCCCCTCTCCCAGTCCTATATTTAAATTCACGAGGGCTGGGGACTCTTCCACTTGTTCTTTTATTTTTTTTTTTCTTCTCTGTTCTTGTTGATTTCCTTTTTTGCTCCCCCCAGTGTGTTCCTGATATGCAGACAATTGCCTTCATGCTTCTGCTTCTCTCCTCCTCACGTCTCGTGGCAGTGCTCAGAAGATTGCCTGCAGCAGCTCCCCTCCCAGGCCTGGAGAGCCCATGACCCTCTGTGCCCTGCTCCCCATCAGCTGCACCCAGAGCTGGGGCTGCCCACTTGCTGCTGATGCTCACTTCCTGGCTGAGTGAATTCTGCCTGTACCTCTGTTTTAAAAAGGCTTCTTTATTTTAATGCTCGCAGAATTAATCTGAACTCTCAGCAAGCTGTTCTCAGCCAGAAGATTGTTTTCCAACTGAGGCAACACCCTGTTTACATAGATAGTAAATTCATAGTCCACAGAGCTTCTTCCAGTCAGAGCAGCTGTCAAACGCTTGGTGCAAGGGCAGCACATGGTTCTCATGTACAGCAAACAGTTCTTCTTCTGAAGGGTAACCCTTCTTTATAGNTATTTTTCTTTTTTGTATTTTTCTTTCCCTGAAGAGTTGAAAGCTAGAACATCTGCTTCTTGGCCGGCCATTCTTTCCCACAAATGTTACTCCCCAAGTCAGAGCTGGGTTGGGTTATAGTGTGTGGACACGTCTCGGTGCCCCTGGACTGTTCCTGGGCTGTGCCTGGGAGCACTCCAGGGAGGGGAAAGCCAGGCAGGCTGTGCTGGGGCCCCGTGGCTCGTGCTGCAGGGACAGCGTGTTTGTGCCCAGCCCAAGCTGAGCAGAAGGTGATTGCCCAGCCTGTGTCCGTGCTTGGTGCTGTTTCAGCTCCAGGGAGCCAAAGAGCAGCTCAGCACTTGATTCCTGCCTGTGCAGTGCCCACGCTCCGAGCTCCAGGCGGGGTCNCCTCTGCTACTACTGGTGCCCACTGGTATTTCCATTAGATGTAACCTGAGCTGCAGGTGGCAAAGAAGGCCAAACACAGCGCAGCAAAATTCCATTGCTCCTCATTAAACGTGTATTTCCAGTGGAAATGTGTTTTACACCTGTCCCTTTCAGGCATCTGCACTTGTTCCCATGGACCCCCACCTGAGACATTGTCCATGTGGAAAGCTTGCTCTGCGATTTAGTAATTGGCTCCTAAATATTGTCTGTCCCTGCTCTCCTGTCACCTAGCCTTGGTCTGGTGTGCTGTTAAGGGACGTGTTCTGAGATAGNGGCAGCAGGCAGCAAGGCTGGTCTCTGTGTGTGCCACTGTTTTCTGTCCCCAGCTGCACCACACCCGAGCACTTGTGCACTGCAGCGATCTCAGAGCAAGGGGAGGGCAATCACTGTGCTCTGCAGTTTGTTTGCCATCCTGCAGGTCCCAGCCCAGCAGTCTGTGGGCACACTTAAAATTCAAAGGTATCTAGTGTACAGGACATGCCATGTGCTTGGCAGGTTTCTCTGTCTTTTCTTAGTGACGGCACAGAACTTGGTTTTGTGGCTGTGGTTAAGGAGATCGGCAAATGCCTGGATGAATTGGTTATTCACAGTGGTTTATTGGTTTTCTTTAAGCTGGTTTGGGGTATCACAGGTTGATGTTAGGCTTTTCCAAGGATCCCAGGCATAGACTCCTGAAGAAATGCCTGCCTGTTTAGTGCAGCCATGTGCAGCTCCTTCTAAGTGCTCTGCTTTTAGGCTCTGTCTATAGGAAGCAGTAGCCACAAATGGTTTTGGAATAATCAGAGCATTTGTCTACCATAAAACCGTATCACTGGAGATGGAAGTGGGAAAGATAGATGGGAAAGCATAGGATCTGGTTCTGTTCCAAATGACAGTTTGCCAGTCTTGAATTTTGTCTGCTGCCTCAGCCTCTTCCCCATGGAGAGATTTATATTCATAGGAATTTACCATAAACAATTAAACGAAAATACACAGCACTAACTCCACTTAAACTCCANGAGCTCTGCAGTCCTTGGTGAAACCTCATTTCTGCATGCCTCTAGCTGAGCAGGGAACAGGGAAAGAAAACTTTGTGTTGCGTGGTCATTGTCATAGCTCCCTTCCAACTCTGTGCTACTCTTTTACTCTGCTTTGCTCAAAATTACAGTAAGTCATTTTATTCCAGTGGTAAATAGGTTCAGTCGNTAGGCCTAAGAGCTCTGTGTACATGTGCCTTTCCAAACCCATCACAAACAAAAGCTTTCTCACCTCTTGCCATATAAATTCCCAAAAACTCAGGAGTGTACATGAAGCACGATCTTTGCACTTACTGGGATTTGTTGTGTGGGAGAAAAATCAGAAGGATAAAGAGGAGATTTCTGCGACATTATTTCCCTCTTCATGAATTTCCTGGTATTTTTATTCTTTTGGTTACTTCTCTGTCAACAGCTTTATTGTTTTGGGAGGGAAAAGTGCAGATTTGTACAAATCTCATCTGGGCAAAACGGTGGGACAATTGCAGTTTGAAAGAGCTNAAGAGGATTGGACTGATTCCTAGTGGAATAGGTGAATGTTTCTGGGTGACTGGTGAGGAAAGAAGCGATGTTGACAGAGGAGAAGCGTCAGGGACGTGTCGTTTTGAGGAGCAGACCTCCGAAATGTGTCTGTAATGTGTGGCACTCGTGATGCTCTGCTTGCTCTGAAGTGATGCTGTGGCTGCCTGTGCACTCGGCTGAGCTTTGGGGTGAATTACAGCCCACCATGTCCGAACAGTTTCTAGAAGGTTGTTAAAGCAGTTGCTCCGGGGATAGGGAGGAGACTTGCATTTCAGGATGGTCAGAAGTACTGCAGGAGATTCTTCTGGCTCTTCTCATCATCAGCATCAAGGGTACAAAATTGCAAAATGAGTAACACATGTTTTGATGGAATTAAATGTGAAATTGGAAGAGGAAACGTGTCTCAAGTATAACAAAGGCTTGCCAGATAAACCATTACNCTCTAGAAATCTGCTGCTGTTAAAATGTTTTTGAAAGAGTTCCATGTGGTATTGTTTCCATTTTCCCATGTTCAAAAAAGAAGTATCACTTGATTTCAGCTGAGTAAAAACAAACACGTGTGCAGCTAACAGATACTCTTATGCCTCACCTGCGTAGTGACCTCTGCTTTCCACCCTTGGGGTTTTCTCTCTGG
Organism: Saxicola maurus maurus; assembly: GCA_900205225.1. Taxonomy (NCBI): domain Eukaryota; kingdom Metazoa; phylum Chordata; class Aves; order Passeriformes; family Muscicapidae; genus Saxicola; species Saxicola maurus. The sequence continues at coordinate 6,814,356 of OAMK01000691.1, forward strand.
ATTCCTGGATGCAGCAGACCTTCTGTCTACTGGTTCTTTTTGCTTTTTGAGTGTGCTAACATGAGATAAAAAATTGCCTTCTGCCAACCTATCTCTGTTCAGTTGCCCTGCCCTACTCAGCATTGCTTCTGGGCACAGATTTTCCTCTGCTGTTTGTTTGCTTGTATTTAAATGATCAGATTTTTGCTCTGAAACTCATTGGCTGTTAGAACTGAAACAGTACAGGGCTTGCCTAGCAGGAGAGAGTNCTGGGGAGTGTGCAGTAACCAGCTCCCAGCCCCATACCTCTCGGAAAAAAGTCTGTGGATATTAGGGTGAGTCACTTTAGCTTTGGCTGCAGAGGGGCATTCCAGATAAAACAGTGTGAGTCTCCACTTCCCACGGGTCAGAAAGGGTTAACATGCTTGCTCCATTTCCTGAGAGCGGGTTCTGTGAATGAAGCCCCAAAGCAGGACAAGGGGCTGCAGGGAACAGTCACTGGCNAGGGGCCTGGCTGGTTTGTTCAGGGCTCAGTCAGCAGACAGAGACGCAAAAATCTCTCAGTACGATGGAAGCAGAACCTCGGATTTTGTGCTTTTAAATCTCAGGGGTGAACAGACAATTGCTGTTTATGACTGGAATAAGAACAGGCACGAACATTGTGTCTGCTGTGCATAAGTAGTCCTTTCTACATATTAGGATTTCATTAGTTACTCACATAGAAGCCTGTTAAAATCCTTGTTGTCACATCCACCAAGGGGAAATGTCTCCTTTGTGTTCAGTAGATATGCTTAGTCTTGGTTGCTCTGAGTGGAAGGAGTCTCATTTCACGTATGCTTCAACCACTTTTACTGTTCTCTGGGTATAAACTGGGGTACTCGGTGGACAGGTCAGCACACTCATCCCTTCTAGAGGAAAAATGTAGCTTCAGGTGATGTTTCATTCAACTTCTTTCCTTAAAAAAACAGAGGATGGTGTGGGTAGAGCATCTCCCATATCTGGGGTTTTACAGGTGGAATGTAGCACATGCAAAACTACATTTGAACCTTCCCACTGAACATAAAGGGACGTTCAGACTAAGTGCCAGGACAGCTTGTTTGCTTTATTTATGTCTGTGTGTTCACAATGGAAAAGGCTTTTGGACAGATGGAGGGATAGGTGTGAAGAAGCCCAGGAAGAAAGCCTTGGCTAGTACTGTACTGATACAAAATTAATGTTGGCAGAGAACTTATCATGTCCCCTGGAAACCTTTTTACTGACTGGGTAAAAACATCCTGTTTCTTGGATCGAGTTAGATGTGAAGCTTACCTGCTGAATCTGGGATTTGTAGTTGTATGCCAGGTTAAATACAGCTGGAGGATTAGACAAGTTCTGATTGCACNGGCTGACATCAAAACTGTCTTCAGCCATTCTTTAGTAACCTAAAAAGCATTTGCTTACAGGTAATTGTACAGTGTTCTTCTTGGTCTCTGGATTCTAAGCAGTTCCTCCAAAACACGTCCAGAACACTTGTTTGCTAATGGGATAATTGGCTGCTTGTATAACTGTGCTTTCAGCCTTGAGTCCTTTATTGAGCTCCAAATGGAAGTTTTCTCCTTGCAGTTTTCTTCTCTGGCTGCTTATGCATTTAGGCAGATACAAAAAACCTGACTAGGGATAGGTTGTCTGCCTGTCAGGCTGAAAGGCTGGGTGGATATTTCTGTCAGGATGATTGTTCCTAAGAGCTGCCGTAGCAGGTTCAGCTGTTCCNCAGTGCTGCCTCCCTAAAGAACGAGTGTCTGGGAAACTGCTCTGAGCACTATGGAGCCCTTACTCTTGGTCCTGCTTACTGAGTCACTNGGGACTCTGTAAATCTTGGATTTTTCAGGAGAGCTTTGTATGGTGTGCAGAGATAGCAAATTATCTTTTCAATCTCAAAAGGCATACGTTGCTGAAACGCTTTTTACCTTGGTTGTCTGAGGCTGTCAGAAGATATGAAACTTGTTCTTAAGTTGAAGTCTTTGAATCAAATTCTTGTTCACAATACAAAGTAAAAATACTGAACAATGAAGTTTATGTGATGTTCATATTTCAAATCCAGAGGGTAATATAAGAGCCTCTTGTATTTGATCTGCACGGTTCCTCTGAGTGTTTTTGCCATTTTACTGCGTCTCCTTTATCGAGGGAGTATTATTTATATGAGATAATCCTCATTTGGTTCCAGTTTATTAAATGAAAGGAATGTGTTAGGCAGTCAGTTCTTAAGAGGTCTGGAATCTGGACTGTAATTGAATCCATTCCCTCTCAGCTAATTTATGTAATCTGATGAGAAACAAGTGTAGTACAATTTGTTCAAAGAAAATGGTGAATGTTCACTTTATCAAACCACACCAAAAAAAGTTTTCTGAATGAAGCCACGCANCAAAAGGCAAAGTTTGTGTCTGATCGACTGTACCTGGGGCCTCTGTCCTCATGAGGGAGGATGGAGGGAATGTCCTGCAGTGGAATCGAGCTCTTTTGNATCTGTATGAGCTGCCTGGTTTGTTGGTTTTCCGTGGCAGGGTGCTAGGTGTGCTGTTTGTGAAGCTGCNGGCTGGCTAGGGTTGTGTCCTCATGCTTAGCTTGTGACTGCAGTGTTTTCATTGTTTCTGACCTGTGCGTGTTGTTTGCTAAGCCAGAGCCTGCTAAGGAGCTGTTCTACTGCAGCACCTGGCCCCTAGATTTCCCCTGGAGTAATGATGTGAAGTCCCTCCTTTATCTCATCAGCAGTGAAGCTCATTTACCGTGGGCAGAGCAGGGCTGTGCCCTGCGTGGGATGGGAGTGTGTCAGGAGCCGCACGCTGGGCACTGTTATCACAAGAACCATCCCTGCTGCTGCTGCCCTTCTCCTCTGGCACTGCTGCTGTGGTCTGCTCACTGCAGCTGGGCGAGCCCTTGGCAGGCTGGGGCTGGAACTCCCTCCTCTTGTACTCTCAGGTATATTCAGATACCATCTGGTAATCTGTAAGGACCTGTAGGCCAGCAACCCATTCCCAAGCGTGGGGCAAAGGGCAACTCCTCCCTTCCTTGCTCTGCCCCGTGGATTTAAGAGCAGTTGACAGAGGAGATGTGCTCAGTCCCACACATCCAGGCCAGAGTGGAGAGGGAAGGAGGCATGGGCAGTGGGAGCTGAACCCAACTCCAGCTGTGCTCCAGCTGTGCTCCAGCTGTGCCTGTGGAGCAGAGGCAGCAGTGACCCCATGCAGGGGAGAGGGCTGATAACTCCAGAGTCCAGCCCAAAACCTCTGGCAGGAGTGGGATGCTCCGTGGGTGCCTGTCAGCCAGTTGGTGACAGCAGGTAGGGGTTGAAGCAGGTGGTGTGTGACAGTGTGCCTGTGACAGCTGTCACTGTGATCTGCCAGCTGCCAGGGCACAGGATCTGCAGGGCTTTAGATGAGAAAAGACTCTTGGTTATGGAGTTTTCTCTTGTGCAATCAGCAGAGGTTTCTTTGGGAACATACCAGGACTCAGTGCTGTTGTTGGAAGATCCACAGGTGGCCCTGGTGGTGTGTTTGCTGCAGTCAGCTCTGGAAGGGAACCCCTGTGCTCCCTGGCTCTGGGCTGTGTCCGTGGNTCCGTCCAACATTGGTTTGTGCTGTCCAGCTGTCCCAGCTGCTCCAAGGGAAGTCACTGGTCTTGAGTGTCTGCTCATCAGGTGCTATGGATAGAGACTGAGACTTAAGTCCACACTTCACTCCTGGAAAAGGTCAAAACATCCTAAGTTTCCAAACTGTGAAGTCTCCAGTCCTGGAGAGAATTACCCAGACTCCAGCCCCTAATTTGCAGGGGTTACCATATTGCTCATAATATNGCAGTGTGGGTGAATTCAGCGTTGAGAAAAAAATGCCTGTCTTCAACACACCAGGTTTTTATGGACTTTACTGTGACTGATAAATTGCACAGGATTTCTTAGACAAGAGCTACAACAGTGTGAGGAGGGCAGCACTTTGTTTTATAGTTCATAAAAAGTACAGGTGGTTTTTTTTTTTCTCATTTAGCATCATGTTTAATGGCCCTTCGGTCGCACCCAAGTTCGGGACTGGCTCACTGAGATACTGATAGTACCAGGCCAGTTGCTGTTGAGATTTAGGGAAATGGGTGGTGAAGGGGTGGAACAGGGTAGCATGATGAGAGCAAAGCCAGGGAAGAGCCTGGCTCTTTAGATGAGAGCAAAGACCTGTGGCTGGAGCCATATGGGGAAAAATATCTTCTTAACATTTATCTGTGACTCTGTCCTTTCCTTGCCTAATGGGGTCCCCGTGTGTGAGACTTGAAGTCTGCACTCAGGAATAGCGTGCCCTGATTTTTGACGATTTTCAGTACCTGCACTATAATTCCTTTCAGTATTTATGGCTGTGTCAGTCTTCCCTTAGTCTCCTGATCATGCACGTTGCTGTCTCTCCTTTGGCATCCAGGATTTTTATCATAGTCTTCACATCTTTTGGAAGTGAAACCAGGCCACTGTGCTGATGTGAAGAATTGCCATGCAGGAGTCCAGGGGATAATCCCTAGGAATGCAAAGCAATGGGCAGCAAGGTAGATGTTGGATAGATGCATAGGTAGGAAGCAGAGACTACATTCAGACTCGATGTTTGCATGTATGAGAAGTAAAATTCATTGCTGACAACTCAGTAAATGTTTAATTTGGAGATGTGCAGTTCCACTGTGCTGGGGGCTCGCTGCCTGCGCCAGCCAGACCTTGCGTGCTGCTCCCGAGGCTCTCCCGTGACTGCTGCCACACACGGGAGTCTGAGGAACTGCTGCCCCTCGGAGCTCCACCAAGAAACCGTGGTGCTGAAGGTGGGACCTCCAGACTTTTAGTGGGTGGTTGAATGGCACAACTGGTCCTTAGTTCAGCTGCCGGCTGCACCCTTGCCGAAGCGATGGCCAGCTCCTCCTCTCAGCGCCGGCCACTCGTGGTGCCAGCTCTGTGGGGACACGTGAGGGTGGGGCACACAAGGCCAGGGTTTCTCTGCAGAGCACCTCCTGCCACCAGCTTGGCAGGGCACAGCCTCGGTGAGAGAGAGCCCCTTCCCACGCCTGCACCCAGGAGGCCAGGGGCTGCTTCTTGGTGATTAACGTGCAGGAACCACAACTGATAGGGAGCAGGGAGGGATCTGCCTCTATAAAAACCTCCCCTAAAGCTTCCAAAACTGTTATTTGGAAAAGACCTGGCATTTAAAATTCTAAGGAGAGGGAGGAGCAGGAAGAGGCAGAGAACAGCCCCTGATGAGCTCAGGGTGGGTCTGCGATTACTGGCTTTTGTGGCTGCATTTTCCGAGCTCTGCTGTCTAAGCTATGTCAGTAATTAAAGATCCAGTGAAGAATGGATATGCAACTGCATTTCCCACATCCTTGATGAGGTCTGAGCAATCAGGGTCTTGGAATAAACATTTGGTTGAAAAATTCTTCAGTACCCCGAGCTGAATCTACTNGTCTCCTGTGCTGCAGCAGAGATCTGCAAGTAATTTGATGGCATACAAAAGAGTATTTCAGTAAAAAGTTCTTGTTCAATATTGCCATGTTTTCCCTTATTTTGGATTATTGATCTTTTCTCCCATTTGATGCCTCCTAATTTTCCCTTGGATGGAAATGTCTTGTGATTAATCATGTCACTGTTCATCCTTAGATCTCATTAGTAAAAAGGAAGTATTTTTATAAAAATAATCGGTATCTTATAGGATGTTCTTTTCTGGCTGCAGTGGCCATGTCAAAGATGCTTCATCAACAGCAGTTAGTGCAGTGGCAGTCGTGCTCAGTTTGCTTCTGCACAGTCTCGGAAGGNCACCGTGCTTGATGAAAGCAGAGTGCACAGGCTGCAATCACCTTGTCACAGCACCCGAAAGCCTTAAATCTGGCTGATCATTGCTGACTTGGGCAGTGAACGTCCCTGGAGACAGAAGTGTGATCTGTGCTATCTGCAGTGAAGGAATGGTAGTCAGGAGCAATTCACAGGACTGCTGACTGCTCAGGACTGTCTGCTTCCTTGCCCACCTGTGCGTGCGAGCTGCCCTGCTGGTGCTGTGTCCCTTCTGCCGCCCAAGGCAAGAACCCTGAGCGTTACCACGACATGGAAGCTCCCAAGCAACGTGCTATAATCCTTTGCCAATACTAACTGGAGGAAGCTCTGGCCTGTGCCCCAACTGGAAATCTGTCCCCANACCTTTCTCTGGTCTGGCTTGCATTCTAAAGGAAAGGTTGATTTTCTTAGACAAACAGGACAGAGCATAAAAAAGTAACTTAGCCTTACATTCCACTTCCCTGAAACATCACTGGGTGTTGTTCCCAAGGTCTTGTCACTGTTCAGCCCTGATCAGGCCCAAGTGAAGTGGACATGCAAACCACACGGTAATCAAGGGAGCAGCATTGCAAGGACTGATAACCACACANAGGCTTCCTGTGTATATTCTTAGGCCCTGTGGCTTTTTAGCAGAAACAAATGCAAACTACTTCTTGCTGTAAACATAAGGTGCGTGGAAGTGTCTTAAGTTTTTTTTCAAAGGAGATCGTTGTATTGTCACAGACTGTGACATTTACTGCAGGTACGGGGTTTGCATGCTGCCATAAGGGAACTGATTTGGGGTGTTCATGGGGAAGTGGATCCCTGGAAATAGATTTTGTACCTGTGGGGAGAGTTGTAGGTCTTTTTGCAGCAAATCTGAACTGTGTGCTTCAGTTATGCTCTGCAGGTTGCATTAGACTGTACCTGTTTTCAATTCTTTTCTATTTCTTCAGCTCCCCACCAAAATCATAATTTTGTTCTTTTTATGTGGAGTCTGGATCTTTGGTCTTGCAGCAACTCGGGTATCTGTTGTTGTGGTGGTTGTTTTGGATCATAGAGTGAAGCTGGAAAGTGGCAGGAGGGGCTGGTGCCAAAGAGCTTCATTCTGCTGAGCCACCAGCACTTTCACAGCAGAGTTGTTATTATTTAGTACAAAGCGTTTGGTCATTAGATGTTCTCCTTTCGGCCATCTGTGAGAGAGGCACCTGGGGAAACTGTACCCTTAACTCCGTTTCCCCACACACAGAAATCAGATTACAGATGACTAAAACCTTTGGGCAGTTGTGCNAGGCAGGCAGGGACAAGCAGGGCAGGCCAAGCCACAGTTCTCACCGCAAAGAAAACAAAAACACAGGTGCTGAATGGGCTGTGGCCACACAGATGAGCTGTGTTTACAGAACACGGCTTTGCACGGAAGGGGAACATGGTTCTTGTTGTTTGGCTGTTGTTCGCTCCAGGCGTGTTTCATTTCAGCTCGCCTTCAGCAGAGTTGTTACAGGTCCTGCAGCAGAAGCTCTCTGTGGTGAGAGAAGCGTGTGATCCCGGGGCCCGAGAGAAGAAATGCCGCTGGAGGGCCCCTCCAGGGAGAAGGCTGCTGCTCGCCACCTGAGCAAACAGCCAGCCCAGCTGGCGAGCCTCAGAAAGCCAGCACAGGGATACAGGGAATGGCTCTGCACAGGGGGTTTGCCTTGGGCTTCCCACCTCAGCCTGCCTCGTGGAAGGCTGTGCTCCATGTAAATCTCTGGGGACATGAGCAGGAACATTCCGAGGAGTGCGTGCCTCCTTGTTTGCATAACGGGAGAAGGCAGCACATTGGGGTCCACGGAGCACGCTTCCAGGTGTTGCTGGGTCAGTGCTGTGGTTCCAGGCATTGCTGGGTCAGTGGCATCATTCCAAGCATTGCTGTANGACGTGCTGCTCAGTGTTCTGGTTTGTACCTGGTATAGCTGGAATGCGTGTGTGTCAGGGATGCAAGGAAGTGACAGTGACCAGGGTGCAGTGGTCCTGCAGAGCAGATGGACCCAGGGAGGAGAGCCCAGGCTCCTGGATGCGGGGCAGTGCACCTTGGCCGTGCGGTGACCTCGTGGGGTTGGGAGCACAGCGCTGGGGCAGGGCTGGTGTCACCGGCCCGAAGACTCGGTGTCGGGAGCCCTGCCGTAGCAGAGCACACAGCAGCCCGTCTGAGACACCAAACAGATGTGCAGAGCGCTGGTGCGTGGCGGCCGGGGCGGAGCTGCAGCGGGAGCTCTGCAGATGACAGCCAGGAGGGCGGGATGTGGGAGCNGAGCAGCAGAGGCTGCTGCGCTAAGTGAACTCTGCGGCGGCTGAGAGCCAGGCGAATAGTGTGGGGTCAGCCTTCACATGCTGAACAGATTTTGCTAATATCACTTTGTTATGCAAATATGTAATTACTTCATTTCCTCCAGAAGGAGTATTTGTGGTTTCCTGTTCCCTGGGACTTCCGAGTGCTTGTGTGAAGGGAGCAAATAACTGCGAAGTTACTGGGTTGCACACTCCGTGGCAAGCTCTGAAAAAGTGAACACCTTGAAGTTTTGGTGGAGGTTTTAAACAGCACTTCTGAATGGCCTGCCAGAGGGTGGTGAGGCTGACCCTGACAATGGCANAGGGCTTGCTCACTATTTAAATAAACTTAATTTGGATTGATGTCTGCTGTCTGCCTGGAGCTAAGGAATTAAAGGGCCAGGTTGCTGCACAGGCTGGAGACTGTGGTGATCAGGATGGAGCTGTTCAGGCCCAGTAGGGCCTGGAGTTGTGCTGGCTGTGGCTGGAGGGCAGGCTATGTGTGGATAACTGGTGCAGCACTTCTGTGGAAGAAGCAGAAAAGGAATAGCAGAGAAGCACAGGAGCGCTGTTGCCTTAGAGGTCAGGTGTGTGTGCCTGCATAGCATGCTCAGAGAACTGCAGTTTGGAAAGGGGGATTTCCAGAGAAGGCTCCTAAGGCCCTGAGAAGTCTCTTTTTCCTTTTTGTATCACATCCAGTGTCCTCTTTCTCTCTCCTTGCTAGCTGTTATGAGATTGCATAGGGCTGACTTTCTATTTTAGATACTTAGCTGCAATCAAGTGCTGGGGTGAGGTTCTGGGAAGTGAATTTGGGTTTAATTTTGTATAAACAGGGCTTTCTGCTAACACTTAAAAGATTTTANATAAAAGTCCAGGCACAAAGTGCTTGAGTTTCCATGTTGAACTTAAAGCAGTTCTTGTCNAATCCCCCTTTGCTTTGGAATGGTGTTACAGGTACACAGTGTCTCTGAGGGTTTATTTTATTTTTTTTAAGCTCAGGTAATTCTCAATTTACAATCTGAAGAGTCAGGAAGCTGCTCAGAGGATGTGTTGGAGATTTGCACCAAATCGCTTGGCACTATAGGTACAGGACAAGATTCAATTATGCCAATTTTTATTTAAATACTTGTGGCATGTTGCTTGGCTTTTATCTTTAAATGTAGGAAAAAACATGACTGAAACTGAAATGGTAATTTCCAGTTGCATAAAGATTCTTCTTTGGGATTGGCAGGGATATAAACCAGGGACTGCTGCTTGTGTTGAATTTTTTAGCCATCAGTTTTAATAGTTTTGTTTTCTTTCTGCATGGACCCGCATTGGTTTTATTGCTTGTGTCCGAAAAACACAATCGTACCTTAATGCTTTAATTATAAACTTATTAATTATGTTTACTTCTATNGTTAGCTTTTCTGTTGCCCTAATGTGCATTTTTTACCTAGAGAAAAGTAGAGGTAATGGTACTACTTGCATCACGAGTGGCGTGGAGTGTGTTTCCACATCTACAGGTACTTTTTGTAGATGTGTATGGCAGCTTCGGTGCCTCAGCACTGTTTGAAGATGAGTCACTGCCATGGGTTGTATCTGAGCCCCCAAATGTAGGAGCATATAAAAATCAGGACTCTGCTGGTGAGAATCCTCACTTTCCTCCTTACCTGCTGGTGGGCACTTGCCTCTCATAGTTACAGATGGGCTTATTACAACTGTGTAACAGTACTGGCTACAGGTCCTAGTTTCAGTGTAATTTTAGAGGCAGGGCATAGTGTCCTAGTGTTCTGTTTAGGGCTGGATAATGATACACCTGCTGCAGCCCGTGGAAAACCGAATGCCCTGTGCTGAAAATGCTCCGTGTGCCGGTCTGTAGGCCAGTCCTATTGTCTCCTTCTTCAGGGTAGAAACCAGGCTGGTCTCGGGAACCAGCACACTAACAAACCGTGTCACTTCGGCCAGGCTCCTCTGCCTCCTCCCGTGCGTTCCCTGCCCGATCTACAGGCGAGGCACCCTTGTATTGCAAAGCAGATTTTGTAAGGGTCNGTGTCGTGTGCGCTGGGCTGTTTTGTGAGGCCGTGGCACTGGCAAGGGCGGGTGAGACACTTCTGTGCTTGTGGTGCTGAAAGACAGCAGATGCGGGAGGCACACGGAGTTGTCCCAGCCGAGCGAGAGCACCTTGCCGTGCCCGCTGTGGTGGAGGGGTCCTGCCGTGCAGGATTTCTCTGGGCGCACGCCTCTTCCCACGGGCTGCGGGCTGCTGAGGGCACCTCTGCCGGTCCCGGCAGGGCGGGAGGAAGCCGGGGGTCACTGGTACTCGAGAGGGGCAGGCAGAACCCCAGCACGACCCGGNGAGCATCGCTCCTACCTGCCGGCGGGGCACTGTGCTCCGCTCCCAGCCAAGCCTTGGGACGATCGAGGGGAGAAGGGTGAGTGCGCTGCGACTCGTGATTTATTTANTTATTTATTTATTTATTTATTATGCGATCGCGTTATTGTACGGCCTTCGGGAGGGGCTGGGTGGAGGCGGGCGGGGGACCGTCCTCCGCCTCCCTCGCCATCCGCCGGGGGATGGAGTTCGCAGAGCATCCCCTCCCTCCGTGCGGTCGCTGCGCTCCCCTGGGGTGGCGGCTGCCCGCACTCGGGCCCCGCCGGAGCGAGGGCGGGCGGGGCGATCGCCGCTCCCCGCGGTGTCTGCAGGCGAGCGAGCGCCGGGAGCAGCGCCGCCGCCCCTGCCGACACCAACCTGCTCGGCTGAGAATAAAGCCCCTCGCTCCCCGCCGGCCAGGGAGAGCGGTGCGCACCGCGGGGCTTTCCTCCGCCCCGCTTTTTTCCGCTTTTTTCCGCTNGTTTTTTTCCCCTTTCCCCCATTTTCTTTCCCCGTTTTTCCTTCTCCAGAAGGAGGACGCCCCGTGCGCGCTTGCCGCGCAGTCCCGGAGCGCGCCCGGGCGCTGCCGCCGGGACGGGACGGGGCGGGATGGCGGCGTCGGCCCGCTGGGTGCTGTGCCTGTGCCTGGGCTGGGGCTGCCTGTGCCTGGCTCTGGGGGACGCGCTGCGGCCGCGCCGGCTCGGGCCTGTCTCTTATACACATCTAGATGTGTATAAGAGACAGGCTCTGGGGGACGCGCTGCGTCCGCGCCGGCTCGGGCTGCGGCGCCGGGCTGCGCCGGGGGCCGTGCGGGGCGGGCGCGCCCGGGCGGCCGCTGCTGACGACGGCCCGGGGCAGCGGCGCTCCGGGCGGCCGCCGGCGGCCGACAGAGTGGCGGAGCACATGCTGCGGCTCTACGAGCAGTACCGCGGCGGCCGGGACCCGCCGGCACCAGCCGGGCCCTGGCTCCGCCGGGGCAACACGGTGCGCGGCTTCCGCCCGCTGCCGGCAGGTGAGTGCGGAGCCGCCGCGGCAGCGCTCCCTGCGAGCCGGCCTCAGGGCATCCCCGGGGTAGCGCCCGGAGAGCTCGCTCGGGGCAAGAAATGAGACAGTCTGAGGAGTATCGCTTCCTGCGGGGACTGCCGCGTTTTACTTTCTGTCCTGCGCTTTAGCTGTTGTTTAGCGCTTCTGCTCTGCTTCAAGCAACGCTGTCATCACGATGGCTGAGTACAGTGCGAGGGAGGTGGAGGAATTCGCAGATCTTCTCCAGAGTCCCGTTAGTGGTATTCTGCACGTGTAGCTTCTGTTGGAGCCGAGGGCTGATTTGTGCATGACGGAGCCGTGACATGGTTTGGGGATCCTTCAGGCTCTCTGCAGCGTTCTCATGTTGACAAGTGGCGATAGGACTGGCAGTGAGAGGCAGCAGCACATGAGTTTAGTTTAGTTTTAGTTTAGGCACAACTTGAGTGTCGTAAATACTTCATCTTGGCGTCTTTGGAAGGGGCACTCTGTGATTACACACTGGCGTGCACAGGTAGATGGGTGAAAAGGTAAAAACATTTTGCGTAAGGGAGGGGGACGTGTTTAACGCGCCAGCATCTCAAAAGAACCATGTCCTTGCAGAAAGAGGGGTCACTGCCTTGGTGCTGCATCCCCTCCCTTCCCTCTTCTGGGTTTTGTGCGTGTGAGCTCCACGAGGGCTAAAGGGAATGGCCAGAACCCAAAGATGACTATCCCTGGGATGTCCTTCCCTTATCTACTGCACCCCAAAACTTTGCTGCGTTTGGGACGGTTTTCATGCCACACACAGCAGCCCCATTTGTCAGTCTCTTCATTATACCGGTGCACTGCCCCAGTGGCTTTTTCTGAGAGTTGTCTGTGAGTTTCNGTGGTTTGCCCCAAGTCCTTCTTGTCCCAGGAAAGAGAGCCGGGTGGCAGGCTTCCTTTCTTTTTCAAAAGCAACAATGTGTTTTATAAGGCAGCTCTACAAAGATCAAATGAGGAANGAGTGGCGTTGGTGTCTTAGGTTTCAGCCCTGCAAGTAATCCTGTCCTCAGGAGAGGCTTTAGAGGAGTAATTACCCTGGTTTGGGGGATTGAGAGCCAGGACTCCCCAGCTGCTGCTCTTACTGAAGAGCTCTATTGCTTTTCTAACATGACTTGTTTGCCGTGTGAAGTCTCATGTCCATGACTGTCACTGAATTAAGCCCACCAAAAGAGGGGAGGATATAATATTTACTTACTACAGCCCCCCCTCCAAAAGGAGAGGTTGTTAATGATCCTAGCAGAGCAATATTTGCTCCGTTACGCATATCTGATTAAAGCCATTTATTGTTCTAAACCTAGAATGTTGTTGGTTGAAATCCCATCTCTGCGGTCTTTTGGGTTATATTTGTACTCTCACTTGATGCTGAGTGGCAGCAGTCCTATAAACACACTGCTTGCTAATCCCTTTCCTCCTGCTCCAATACTTTCACAGATCAAGTGCCAAAGCAATAAATCGGTTTAAAATTTTTTTAACACTTTAATAAGTATTCATGCAAAAGATTTAACCAGTTAGCTGTTGTCTTTCTCCTGCCATTGGCAGCAACAGCAGCTTATTTTGTGTGGTTATTGATGGCAGAGAAGTCTGCTTCCAGCAAGCCCTTATATTTGTTGTTCCTCAGGATGGTGGGTGCAGTGGAAAGGCTTTTTTTGACTTCTTCCTTGGGCNGGACTGCCTGACAAGGCCTGCCATGAAAATGGCCCATCCAGAAGTGTTCCCCTTTCAAGGTACTTTGTCTCTAGATCCTGTGCTTTGACTGTTGCACTCCTTGGCTCCAAATTTCAGTCTCCCACGGGCTTCCCCTTGTCTTTAATGGGACACCTCAGTTAGTTTAATACATGGCATTGCTGTTACTCCTTCACATTTTGCCATTCCTCCTGCCAGCCTCTTCAAGACTCGGCTTTTTGTCTGCTAGGAACAGAAGTTCCCCAGGAACCCTCCTGTGTNTTCTCCATCTACAGCAAGAGATCTTGAAGCAAATCTTCAGTGGCTTCATTTGCAGTTTACCTTTGCCATTTAGTGTGACATTTGCAAGAGCGAAAGTCTTGCTTTCCTGAAACACAGCTCTCATGCAGCTGTGAAACCTTTCTGTCCTTGCTTTTCCTCTGCAGGGACTTCTGCTTCTTCTNTAGCACATGGGAAAGGCCTTTCCCAAATCTCCCAGGTAACCCAGCAGATAAATTTTTGAGACCCTGGAGTTGTGTGATGAGACCAAAAGCTCGTAGGATTCGTTGAAACTCATCCCCACTGTAGTCAAAGAACAGTGGTGTAGCACGTGGCAGCTGCAGCCCCCTCACCAACAGCCAGCAAAACCCAGTTACAACTGATTCAAATCAAAACAANCATCCTCATATCTGCTAAAAGCAAGTTTCTCTTTCTGTGGCTCAGTTCTCTGAGGGGATGGGACCAGAGCTTCAGCCCCGTGTGGCATCTTTTGGAAGGCTCCATCCCACGCTGCCCTGAAATCTCTCACGCAGCAGACTTCACAGCCAGGCTGGATGGTGGCTTGTTTGGGCTGCGGGTTTGAATTTGGTGAATGCTCATGTGATCATTCGGGTACATTTGTTTCCTGTTAATCTTGCAAAATTCTCTGAGAGCATAATTGTTCAGAGCCTTTGCTTGTGACAGAGCTGAGAAGAAACCCGGGCCTGAAATCCGTGAGGAGTGCAGTAAGGATGTACATCTCTCAGAGTGCTGAGTTACACTTGAGTGCTGTTCTCTCTTAGGGACTCGACTGCTCTAATTTCTTCCTCTGTGTTCGAGTTAAGGGACGTTCAGCCTGTGATTTCTCGCTGCTGCAGGACATTTCTGGAATGTCTCTGATAGTCCTTGTGTTGCTTTGGACAGACCTTTTCCAGTTCTTTACCTGTGGGTGCCACAGGAGTGGGTGGTTTTCCATCCGATGTGGCTGTAAAGACACACAGAAGGAAGGTCAGGTGATCTGTGAGCCACAGTGGGACACTCGGGCAGTTCTGGCAACAAGGGAACTCTGAGGCTGNGGTCTGTACATGACTGTTCTCTCCTCCTGAAAGAACCTGACCTCCGGCTGGCAGAAACCTGCTTACCTGCAGCGCTGCTCTTGAGGTGTGCTGGTCGCTGCCCAGGCTCAGGATTTGGAGGGCAGATACAGCACGGAAAAATAAAAGAGAGCGGAAAGATAAAAGCCTTCAAAAGATAAACGGATTAAGTTTGCTTCTGAAAGNATTTTTAATCCTAGCATCACTTAAGGAACATGGCTCGCAAATGAGTCCTGACTTTAATTGAAAGGTCCTCCTAATGGTGTTATAGTAAAGCTATACAGTGAGAAATTACTTTAAACTCTTTTTTATTGACTGCAGCTCAAGTAATTTCAGGTATTACACCTGCCCCAGGGCCAATTCTTGTGGTTTTCGAGCTATGTTCTCCTCCCTTCCAGAAGGCCTTTCTTGCTTTGCTGTGGTGGGAGTGCCCACGCAAACAGGGGTGACGGAGCACGCCAGGGAAAGCAGCGCCTCGCTGGCTGCCACCAGCCTGCAGAAACCAGTCCAGGCCAAATGCTGCCCCTTGGAGCACCACTAGTATCAGGGCTTCTTTGCATCAAGGCCTTTAAAAAAGTCAGGAGACTTTTCCTTTTTTTTTTATTGTCCTTCTGCGTGTTTCTTTGGTTTGGTCTTTGTTTGCTGCACCCCTATAAATAGAATGCAAGCAGGAGCATCCTGGTAGTTTTTAGGAACTTGAAAAACATTAAGCTATGATTTGGGCACATGGGCCCAAATCTGCAAGCCTCTGAGGCAAATGGGCAGGGTCTCTAGGTTTGGCCTCTCAGGAGCAGACCCAGATTTTGAATTTTCTGACTTCTGTCATTGTGTGTCTCACAGCAGTGAGGAGCTCTGGCATCAAGGGATAGGCTANGCACCGTTAGCTCTTCACCCACCCAGCTGAGGTGAGATCAGGTGGTCACTGTGCAGCGCACTTGGGCTGTGCAATGTGCAGATTTGTGGGTTTTGTATCGTGAAACCTTCATGTAAGTTAGGTCCTGAGTGTGCAGCGTTGCTGTTTCTAGGTAAGTTCTTTATTTGAGTGCCTGATAGCTTTAATCTGTGGTGAACGAGCTGCTGTTTTTCAGCAAGTTGCTAGCTGTTGTGATCTTAACTGCTTTGCTGAAAAAATTAGTGAAACCAGTTTGGCACCAGGTCCTATGCCCTTTCAAAAGGGAGAGCCACATCCTATCTTTTCCTTTTGCACAGAGCACAAATTGGTAACTANGAAGCAGCAGCCAAATAAGAGGCAAGGTGGGAATAAGGAGAAAATCTTTTTTCCAAATCTGTTTCTGTTGAGGAGCTTGTTCCTGTTTCGAGTGAAGTTTTGTATCTGGGCCGTGAACCGATGAGAACAACGTTTTACACAGGAACCACCGATACGTTCTTAACTGGGCCCTGGCACAAGGGCACCTCTTTAATGTCTCCTTTAAATGACGGCTGATGGGGACTGTGTAACTAAACAGTCCTCATTATTGCATCCTTTTTCACCCGTGGGATAGATTTGGCAGTCCATNAAAAGCTCAGGGCATCCTCTATAAAGGTAAACCCACCACATGTTAGCAGATTCATTGCAGCTCATTGGTGCCTGAAATCCCCCNTGAGACAGGGATCCATTTGTGCCGGTGAACATTGGTCTTGGCAGACCCACTGCGCTTCCTTAGAAATACTTTTTCAATGCCAGTCACAGGTCCTGGCAGTGTGGGTTGGTGCAGGGAGGCAAGGAACCCAGGAGCTGGCTTTGAGCTGTCAGGAAATAGTCTGGCATCTCTGGTGCCCTGCAGAGGCAGTGCCAGTACATGTGTAGAGTAAGTACATGTGCATTTCTGCTTTTGAAGGGACTGTCCCCCTCTTCTGGCTCCAACTTGCCAGATTGTCCTACTTCTCCTGGTTCTAGTCTGTAGCAGCGAGCAGTGCTAATGGTGCAGTGCTGCTGTGTCTTAGCTTAGTTCAAAAGAGCTCTGTCGTGCAGAGCTTGGTCTTAAAAACTCATCAGGCCAGCAGTAACATCTGGTAGAGGAGAGCAGAGGTTGCTGTTAAAATCTAGCCTCAAAGTGTCTGGAAGGCAGCAGNGTGTAGCTTGGTTCCTTATACCTTTTTTTTCCTTTTTTCTTCTTAAAACTTATTCTCTGGAATGGTTTGCAGCAGAGTGTGTCCTATGAGCCAAAAGACAAAGTATGCTTTCAATGAAATGAAATTTTCCTGAGGAAAAGATGTGTTTGTAGTCTTTTTAAAGGGTAATTTTNGGCCTGAGGAGCACTTATTTCAGTGTAGTCAGTGCTCACACCTGAGAGTCAGGTATCGGGGTCACACATGGAGCATACTGGACCCCGTACTCGCAAATTTTGATGGAACCCCAGGTCACGCAGTTGGGTTTCTTGAGGTGGAATCTGGTGAATCCACAGATGTCTGCGCTGGCCCCTAGTAACTGGTTTTGAGATGATTTTGCAGTTGAAAGAGCTGAGAACTCAGAGCTGCTGAAGTTTGAAGGTGATTATAGGAAAACAGCACCATCTGCTGCAAGTGCTTTGTCTTGGCCTAGATTTACAGGCCTGAAGTGGCTGCTGGAATTTAGCTTNTACCCAAAACTACAGACTCCTTCTGTGTCTGCCCCAAGTTGTGCAGAATTTCTTTATGAACAGAAGTAACTTATTTTGTCTTCCAATACAATATGCCAGTTTAGAACAGGCAGGATTTTTCAAGTGGCATTCCTAATAAAAATTAAGATCAAAACNTGTCATTCAACATACAGCAATGATGTCCATATTCTAATCTGAGTAATCTTTTCCTAGGGAGCCCCGAAGGCCAGGAGATGTACGTTTTTAACTTGACATCGCTCACAGAGTCTGAAAATGTCTTGTCAGCTTCGGTGTATTATTATATTGGTGATCTGCTGCATGTGAAGTGGAACTGTTCCCAGTCCCTTGGCTGTTCTCATCACAGGCACAGGAAACCCGAAATTCAGATGCGTCTTTCCGTTTGGACCTTTCCTTCAGCTGGGAACCCGACCCAAAGCCTGGGACATTTCCTCATAAATGTCTCCTCAGCGTACCAGGATGTCCTTTCCTGGCAGTGGAAGGATATCACTCAGCTCCTCCATGAAGCGAAGCAAAAGAAGGAACTGCTGATCAGTGTTAAAATGGATCTGCCCAGCCACCATCCCTGGGGAAGAGCACCTTCCTCCTACGAGCCCTACATCCTGATTTACGCCAACGATTCTGCTATCTCGGAGCCAGAGAGCGTTGTCTCGACTTTGCGAGGGCACCGTCATCCTGTGGCGAGGGTCCTTGCCNGGCCGGAGGGCCACGCGAGGAGCAGCGTCCCGAATCGCCGGGGAAAGCGCTCTGCAGACGTCCTGTTGCCGTTGCAGAACAACGAGCTGCCAGGAGCCAGGTACCCGTACGGCGAGGGCGAGCCGTGGGCAGGCAGAAAGCCCCACAAGGCCTTCCAGCCGCAGCTAGCTGACAGGGCCAGGAGTAAGAAAAAGCAGAGGAAGAGTCACCTGCAGAGGAGCCAGACTCTGCAGTTCGATGAGCAGACGCTGAAGAAGGCCAGGAGGAGGCAGTGGGACGAGCCGAGGTACTGCGCCCGGCGCTACCTCAAGGTGGATTTCGCAGACATCGGCTGGAGCGAGTGGATTATTTCCCCCAAGTCCTTCGACGCCTATTACTGCTCAGGAGAATGTCAGTTCCCAATTCCAAAGGTATGGTCCCTTTTGATTCTTTTTCACTGTCTGTTACCTTAAACTGGGCATTTTGTCTCCCACNTCAGTAAAAGGCCAGTGCCAGCATGAGTTTGGATCTGGGACCTACCTAGATTCGCCCCACACAGCAATGGGCAGCGGTTGGAACACCTAGTGAAGAGATAAGCTTGCAAAGGTAATCTGAAAGCCTTGACTTGCTATTGGTTTTTCATCCAGAACCCAAATTGCCATTGAATAGTGCTGATGATGTGTGAGCTTGTTACTGGCCTGTTTAACAAACAAAATACAAGCCAGATCTGCAAAACCGTTCTGTCATTCTGCGGGCAGCACTTGTGCCTGAAGGAGCCCCGAGCCCGCCACAGGCAGTCCAGGCACGCCCTGTACCACGGGGGGCAAGGCTGCCCCGGGGACAGCGAGCTCCGGGCAGTGGCAGGCGTGGCTAACACAGAGCTGAGTGAATCACTGCTGATTCACTGGGCCAAGGGGATCCAAAAGCAATGGCTCCAGCCCCTCTGACTTGCAAAATATCCTTTGGTTTGTATGAGCTGGTTGCATGCGAGTAGCAGGCGAGGCTGGTGTGCTCCTAGCCCTGTGACCTAGATAGGGAAGCTCTCCTCNGAATGTCCACTGTCATTCTTAGCAACATGTAGCCCCTGGAGGCTGCTGAAACTTGAGAGTGGGATTTGAGGCTGGCCTATGCACAGGTAAACACCTGTAGGGCACATCAGTAAAGGAACATCAGTCCAGGCAGGGCTCCTGGACTCGCTGCAGNGTTTCATCCCAGAGCGTTCTTTATTCCTGCCACACTGAAGCCAGAGCAGTTGGTTCCAAAATATACGTGGCATTTCAATGGCTTAAGGAGCCAAGGGAGTCGCCCTTTGAAAATGATGGGTGGAAGAANTGTTCCAAAGGGGATGGATGGCATCCAGACAAAGCAAGCTGCAGAAGGCAGGGTCCTCTGCTTGGAGGAGGAGACGACTTGCCTACCTCCAGCTGCAGAGGCAGGCTTTAAAGGTGAGCATCACAGGATCTGCTACTACTGAGACCGTGTTTGCAGAAGGATACCTGGCCCTCAGGCAGTAACAGACTGGTGCCTGTGGGTACGTCATGGTCCTTTGCTGAGGGTGAGCTCCTGGAGTTAGCAACCTGTTGGGTAATAGAGAACAGATGTGCCCCCCTCCCACCTTCAGATTTGCATTTTTTTACCCATGCCCTGTTTCTAGCTAGCTGGTTGGGCTGCTGTCAAACCCACATGTTGGGAGTGTGACCTGGTGTAGAGCTGGTGGGAGACGCTCCCCTGGTCAGGGAGGAGAGCTCGCAGCTGCCATTGCGTGCCCTGCTTGTAGCCCAGCTGCAGGGACACTGCAGGGCAGCCGGGCTCCTGAGGGCCGTGCAGCCTGGCAGGTGTGGCAGCCGGGCTCGCTCACAGGCCCGGCACTTGGGAGGCTTTGGCTTGTGCTCCAGTCACGGTTCAAGTCCTGCTGGCTGCAGCCAGTTATCCTGCAGGGTGCANCTGAAGGACCGGCACAGCCTGCTCAGCACAGGCTGAGCAGTGAGGAGGATCGTCTCTGTTGTATGCTACCCAGTCAAAATGAGACTCCTTTTAGGACAGAGTGTGTCCAGGCTGTTCCCACCAAAAGCCGAGGCCGTGCTCGAAATCTGTTCGGTGCTGCGCAGCCTGGAGCTGGTTTGGTGCAGTTTAGCATTCTGGGGCTATGGATTCCCTATCCGAAGGAGAAGGTCTGTGAGGGGATGTCACGTGGCATATTTGGAGGCCTCATTTTAGTTTTAGTACTCCTGGCTACAGGAAATGGGATCTCAGTAGCTGTTCTGCCTTTTGGCATGTGATCAGCAGGCTCGGCACAGCCGTTGGGCTCCCAGTTATTTTGGGGGGAATGCTGCCCAGCAGCTGAGCAAGGAAANGTGGCTGGGTGCTACCACAGCTTTCACTCCCCTTTGAAGACAGAACTGATAGAGAAATCTGAGTCGTATGATAATCTAAAACTTGTTTTTAGACCCCTGGCTGCTACTGCTGAGGAGTATAGGTACTCTTGAATTCGAAACGAACCAACAGAAATGTCTTTGATCAGCTTGGATGGAGACTTACAACTTCATGTACTAATGTGCTGGGCAAACCACATGACAAGGTGGAATTCACAGTCATTCCTGTGCTTTTTGCAGGTCCATATCCAACTCTTAANACTGACTTTTTTCCCAGAAACAAATAATCTCTCAAAACTGATCAAAACAAAATCATCAAAACTGCAAATTGAACATCTGGCCAAAATGACCTTGTTCTCTGCATTTGTCAGCGACATGTTTTGGGGTGCACTCTGAACTGTTTCCATTCCCACATTCNGTGTGTAAGAACAACTCTAAAAACCAAACCAAAAGTCCCTGGCTAAAAGCTGTATCTTGTGCATTTTTCATGCCCACCTACCTACAGATACTTGGATGAGGAAGCATTTCAGGGTTCCGAGTAAAACTTTGTCATTTCTCTGTGGTTTTTTTTTTTTTTTTAATTTTTATTAGCACTTTAATGGTTTCTGGTTTTGTGACCAAGCAATTACCTCACCTGGCAGGTTGGCTTTCTGTTCAGAGCAAACCCAACCGTGTCCCTTTTTCTAAATGCAGGAAAGTGTGTAAATTGAAGTTTCCTCTCTGGAAGAAAATGTCACTTTAGCATGAGGAACAGATGTCGGGAGGCTCAGTTCCTCAGCAGTGCCACTGGCTGCAGGTGTTCCAGCTGAGGGGTCTCAGCAGAGCAGTTCTCTTGCAGAGTACACGAATCCGTGGCAAGGTGTGTGCAGCAGCATGTTCTGCCATGTGTCTCTGTTGCAGGCCATGAAGCCGTCCAACCACGCCACCATCCAGAGCATCGTGAGGGCGGTCGGAGTCGTCCCCGGCGTTCCCGAGCCTTGCTGCGTTCCTGACAAAATGTCCTCTCTCAGTATCCTGTTCTTCGACGAGAACAAAAACGTGGTTCTGAAGGTGTACCCCAACATGACAGTGGAGTCCTGTGCCTGCAGATAGCGCCTCGGGCGGCCTTGTGGCAATGCCAGGGCAGTCACTTGCTGCTGGGGGAGGAGGGTGGGCAGGGGTCTCGGCACACCTACTTTGTGTTTGCACTGCCAACGCATTTCCTTTGGACAGATAAGGGGAAATGTAGAGAAATCCAGTCAGTGACAATGGCAACAGAATGGATTCCAAGTAGTGATTCCAAGGAAAGCGAGTACACACTTCATTTGTCTGNGAGTCTGACAGAGACACAAGGCTTAGGAATGGGACCTGAGTGTACCTGTTGAAAGCGAGAGGTGAAAGAAAAATCTGCAGATTTCAGAGACTCTGACTCTCAAAGGACACAGTGTGATCTATTTTTGTACAACATTTTGGAAGCAGCAGAAGCTGGTAATTCTTATCTCTGTTCTAATGGTGACTAATGGCAGGGGGAGGTTAGAAGTTTATAGCCTTCATTTTAAAGCTAAGTTTCTTGCCTTAGGTTTTAGAGTAGTACAGCAAGGCAGGCAAAACAAATCTGACATCCTACANGCTGTAGATAACCCTTCCTGGCCATGCATCTCCTTGGCCCAAGGTCACCCTGGGCAGAGGAGCTGCAAGCAGGACTGGTGCTGAGTGCATCACTGCCTTCTGCCGTGGGAGCTCAGCAGGCCAGGGCTGTGCCATACCGTGCTCAGTGTCCCAATGACACTGTTTCACCCCGTGGCCTGGGACATGCTTGGCAGTCATCTGTAGCCGGGCTGTGGAGTGGCCTCCTCTCCTGGGCAGCAAGCAGCAGGAGCAGAGGNCATGAGGAAGAACTTCATGGAAAGGATGCAGTTTTAAATGGTTTCTGGTGAAAGGTTTATCTGTGTACAGACTGTCCATTAAAAAAAAAAAAAATCACCCCCAAAAAAGAGTTATTTTGTATATGGAAATAAACTTTTACAGATGCTTCTAATTTATTGTACATCTGTGGCCCTCCTAGCGTACGGTGCTCGATGTCAGCACCCTTTAAGGCACGCAGCTTTCCCTGTCAGTGTCGGGATGCGCTGCCAGGCCTGCGGTGGAGCTCCGCGGGGCGAGGGGGCGCGTGTAAGCCTGTCTCATCGCGTTTCCCTCCGTGATTCGGGCATTCTGCTCGGAACCCGGCAGAGGTGTAAAATAAAATGGCTTTAGAATGAGAAGCCGAATTTTGCTGTGCGGCACTCGGATGGTTACAGGAACAGTGACATTTTCTCCCGCCGTTCGTATTCCCGCCCTTTGCCCCGCGGGCCTGCGCATGCGCAGTGCCGTGACACCCACCGCGCGCGCCACGCGCCGCTTGGATGCGGGACAGAGCCGGGCAGGGGCGCGCATGCGCGCTGGGCTGGCGCGCGCGGCGCCGCCGCTGGGAGGGAGCGCCCGGCCGTGCGGGGCTGCGGGCAGCGGGAGCGGCGGGCACGGCTACACCGGCTGCGGCAGCGCCGGGCGAGGGCAGCGCTGCCAGCGGAGCGGGCCGGGAGGTGCTGTGGCTGCAGCGAGGCTGAAGGCGGGCGGAGGGCGGCGGGTCTCGGGAAAATCCCCGAGGGGGCGGCCCCGAAGCAGAGCCGGGCGGCGGGGGCTGCTCCGGGCCGAGGCTGGCACCACTGCCAGGCAGCAGCAGGGCCAGGGTCGGGGCNGTGCCCAGCCTCTGCGTGGTGCCCGGCTGTTCCTCGGGAACAAAACGGTTGTGCTTGTGGTTTCTGGTTGTGTGGCCTGTCCTGTTGTGGNGTGGTTTGGNGCTGCACTGGCAGTGCTGCTGGGCAGGGCCCTGGCTGCGGGGGCATCGGGACAGGAGCTGGGGCTGGGATTCAGCTGTGCCCCACGGTTGTGGGAGCCACGGCAGCGAAGGGAGCTGAGAGAAGGTGCCGCACCAGAGCTGCCCGAGGGTGGCTTCTGGTCAGAACAGGCCGGGGACGATCCTGTCCTGCTGCCCCTGCCAGAGGGCTTCTGGTTGTGCTGGGCCCTTGGTGGCCCGTTTCATTTGATATTCAGTGCCGGGCTTGGCTCAGCCGTGTTTGATGAACACGCCCTGTGGCACCTTCAGGCTGGGATGGGGTTTGTGCCGTGCCTGGCTCAGCGATGTTCATCGGGATGTGCGGCGCAGTCCGTGGCTGCCCAGTCCTGCTNCGGGGCGGGGAGAGGGTGGCCGGTGAAGGTGCTGGGCTGGGCCCGGCCCTGGGTGGGCACAGCCCGCCCTCAGCCCCGGTATTGTTCGGTGGCTGCTTCCCAAAACGGCCCTCGCTGGGCAGAGGGGTTGCAGCAGTCTGTGCCTCCTCCTCTGCTCTTCTGGCCGGAAACGTGCATTTTTTTGGCTGAGTACTGAGCCTTCCCGTTGTCATTTCTCCCTCCCCGCCCCGTCCTCGGTGCACAGCATTGGGCAGTCTGTGCCCAAAGCGAGGGGCAGCAGGGAGGGAAGGGGTTGCCCCTGCCTGGGAGGGGGACAGGCATCTCCTGTGGGTTNTGTGGGGCTGTGCTGTGCACCCTGGGGGTGCTGAC
>OAMK01000957.1:11611-31179 GCA_900205225.1 Saxicola maurus maurus
ACTAAATCTCCCATGTTGTATAATGATGTGAGACTTACTGATATTTTTAAAAAACTCAGTCTATATTCATAGCAGTTCACAGGCACTAAAGGAGGTTATGCAGGCACCAGATNTTGTTCCTGCTATCTCACTCACAGACCTGCCTTTCAGCATGTCTCAATGCTGTTATTTTCCTATGTGCCATCAGGGGACAGAAATGGCAAAGCATCTGCATAGTTACAGCATTGCCTTCCTTTATATAGTGACCTATGGTGGGGGAAAAACCAGCACTTTTTCCTGTTATTTTGGGTATAAACTTTTCACCTATACCCATAATATTGATTGGGGGTAGAGGAGCAGTGAACTTCTAAATGCCTGAGCACCTCTGCAAGGTCTACACCTGAGCTGCTGTCATGCAAAACGCTCTTCAAGTCTTCATTTGGAATGATTTTATTAAGAACTTTGGTAAATAAAAAGTCTTATAGTAATGCATAACTCACAGATAATACCCCTTTAGCTGTAGGAAGTTATTATAATTTCTTCTATAGAAAATAATATTTGCTTAATATAAAAAATTATCTGCCCAATCTTCTGGTACTGGCAGAANCTCGGAGCTCATCAAACAAAAGGAAAAAAACAACAAAAAAAAATGTAATGAAAGTAGAAAGTAATTTGTAGTAAGGAAAGGAATAGGTTTCTGTGATGTNACAGAAGAGACTGAGATGTCAGTTCTCTCAGAACTCAATCCCACCTTTCCATGTTCCCAACAAAGATATTGTCACCTTGCTGGCACTGACTGTGAGGAACTCCACTCTCCACTGATCTCTGCTGGACATTGAGCCCAAACTGGAGTGTGACCAGCCAACCAATTCCTAATTCACCCAGAGGTGCACCCATCATGTCTCTCCATGTCTCTCCAGTTCAGAGACAAGGCTGCCCCTTGATGGGATGAAAGTGCACACAGGAAAAATGAAGCCTAGTAAAATGCATTGTGCACAAAGTAGTGCTGATGAATTATTCATAGAACTGACGATTCAATTAGGAGAACATTTTTCTTTCTCAGGTGTGAAATTCCATGCAAGTTGAAAGGGAGCCTTAAAAATAGTAATGGGTGCAATTATATTCAGAATATGTCAGATAATCATGTCATTTTTCAATAACGAATTAATTAGATAGTAATACTTTTCCTATGCACACTCTAATTGCTTTCCTCTGAGGATCTCAGAATGATACAAAGAACACCTAATTAAGCCTCTAAACAACCATTTGAGGAAATCATTGTCTTTCTCTACTCACTGTAAACTGAGGTACCAAGTGGTGAAATTACATTTCTGCTAACATACATTGAGTCAGAGGAAAAATCGAAGTCTGGATTTTTTTTTAATGTTAGAACAGAAGGTGTTTTCATTCAGAGTGCTTATTTAAAAATAGGAAATCATGAATGCTTATGTATTCAGCCCCTATCACAGAATAGAAAATGTACCCCTTCTATTAAAAAAATAAAAAAGAGTGTCTTGAACCATGTATAAGAAAGATAACTTTTAGGCTTCAAACAAGCTTCCTAAGCTGAGGAGCCCTGAAAGAAATAACCACAGAGCACAGGTTTATTCTTAGCAGAAGTCACTAAGTACTTCCTCTCATGTATAAAATGTATTCACCTAGTAATTTCTGATCACAGTTTTATTATTTGCATGCAAAGAAAAAGTCATTATTTATGNGATCTTTTTCCTGTTGGCTTGGCATTTATCCAAATACTGATGACCTCAAAAATACCTCTTACTAATTTTAATGAGATGAAAATGAAATCAAAATTCTGCAGAATCTGTTATAGAATTGGTGATCAAGTACATGATCATCATATATATATATAGCCATATATCCTTTAATAACAAAAATGTAGGTTTTATGCTAATTATAGAATATATATTGTAATTGCTTAATATTATTAATAACACTCAAGCTGTCAGTTTTCAATTACAGNTTCTCAAATATGTAGTAAATTATCCATTTGTACATTAGTGGGGTAATCATCCAGTGATTCTGGAAACTGGTAGCTANGTCCACAATCAGTGTTTTGCAGAAAGATTCATTAAGACAGCTNATTTCCTAATTAACAGGGAGATTCTTCTTGGCCCATGTCCCTGTCTGACATATTATTCTAACCTGATTTTTGTTAGTTTTTTACCAAGATCAACTGTCCTCAAAGGACTTTCAATCTGCTACTTTATANTTCTGTTCTGTTATTCTTCTTTACCTGCATTTGACCTTTGAGACTGTTATGGTATATGTATCTTAAATATGAGTCTTGATGAAAGAATCACTGTCTGTACAAAAGAATTATTTTTTTTTTTATAATAGACCTTTTCCAGTTACTGGAATCTCCTGAATGCCTTTATAAAGAGAGACCTAGAATAAAAACGCACATACAATTCTTAGTTCTTCAATCTGAGTAAATGTAGCAGCATAACAAAGAAAATGTATGAATAGACTTCTTTTAGCAGAACACCTAGATAACTGCTAAATTTTTAGGTTTGTCCTGAATATGAAAAACTATGTAGGTTCTCCTGCCTGAAAATTCACATTATGTTCAGTGCTCTTGAATTTATTATTTGTGTTAAAAGACATGCTTGTTGAGAAGAAAGCCACAAATGGTAGGAATGCTGGATACTACAAAGTATCTTCAATGTTTAAGTACAGAAGGTTCCCAAAAAATAAAGGTTNTTTGCTACTCTCTCAATAATTTCCCCCATCATTTAAAAGGTAATTGAAAATACAAGTAGGATTTAAATTAAAGAAATTAATAAAATCTAGGCAGCCCCAGTGTTTTTCCAAACACAAGGAAGCACCAGTTATTAGCATGCTGCATAAACCCAGATGGCTAAGAGTGATGTTTTAAGGATGTTTTATGTTTATGGATAGCAATTTTTTCATCTTAGTCGATAATTGGCTATTTTGCTTCTTTTTTTTCATAGAAAATAAATCCAAGTCCAACCCAGCTCATTCTAGGAGTTTCAATTAACCACAATTAATTTTCCATTGAAATGGCCAGGGGAACTGAAATAGTCTATAACACTATAAATTCATTCAACAGCTTAATTATGCAGTTTTGTCTCTAGTTGGATTTGCTATTTTTATTTTATTGTGTCATTCTTAGGGTGGGGAAATACTTACATATTTTTAATTCTAAAACAGCAAAAAATTATAGCAAAAACCAGTGAAAGAGCTGAAATATTGCAGTCAAGAAGGATTCAGATTTTCAAATTGAATTAATTATATCTTTTTGTTAAGTATATTTTAAAAGAAAATTTGAAAAATAGAACATTTGATGTGGTTGTAGAAGCCACTTATCACTCATCTCTGTGGAATCACAAAATGGCACATTTTCTGTTTGTTTGAACTTGAGACAAAGGCTAGGGGCTGGATNAATTCACACAAACCATGACACCATGACTATNTTGTTGTGTCATCAAAGTTCTCAGGAAAGGACTGATTAGTACTTGATCCAGACACAGAAGCTGGGAAGGATAAAATGAGTAAAACTTAGGCAATAGCTGATGTTATGTATGCTTTATCCAATTTAAAAAAAGTACAAAATAAACAAGTTCAGAAGGAAGGACTTAAAAAGGAGGTAAGTGGCAACCAGAAAACCTTGGTAATGAATCACCTAATGAATGCCATTAAAATTAAACTAAGACTCTGATAAAGGGCACCAAGAATAACAAAAATGCAATTAATTTAAGCTTAGTTCTCCCATAATTACACTTTCAAGATGAAATGTATTTAGAAGGGGGTCAAGACATTTTGCAGATTTCTGCCACTGAAACTATTTTAAGGTAGGTCAGACTGGACATCTTAAATGTTAACAAAATGGGCAGTTGCTTGGAAATGAACAAAAAAGGATGAAATTCATAGCATTAAGTAATTTTAAAAGGCTTGCAGCAAAAATACATCTTTTTCCTACAGTGATGAATTTAATTTGCATCCATTGAATTTGCAACAAAGGTTGAAAGGAAAATATGCAGACAAAGGGAAAGATGGATTCAGAATTCAACTCATTCTCAGCTCTAATGCTCCCACTGTCATACTCCATTTGAAACTTTATAAAGGAAACCCATTGAGCTGCCTTAAGCAGGTTTTGCTGAATGAAAGACTGGATTCTGTTAATGAGCAGGAATTAATGAGAGGGTGTTCCAGACTTGGTTTGAAGCTGGGGAATGGATGAACTTCAGAAGAGTCAATCATATCTTTCACTTAGTCTTCAGAATTTGTAGCATTATGTATTTGAAATTAAGATGCAGGAAAAAGTTGCTATAATGTTACAAAAACGTTCCCATGAACTTATATTTTCATGGTTCGATTATAAATAAATAGCAGAATAAAACCTCCTTAAAATAAATAGTTTTTATTTTATTCATCACATTTTTAAAGATCAATGTTTTCTTCCACAATTTTTTTATTCTATCAGTACAACAGTAAGATGGCAGAAGAAAGATGTTTAAACTAGGAGTTCCTAGAAACAATATGTTTCCTATAAAATATTAGTGGTTTCATAGGCTTAATTGCTTTCCACTGATACAAGTGCAATAACTGTGCACCAAAGATGAACCTGAGAAATGAAGCTTTTGTACCTCTCAAAGCCAGAGATTTTGAAATCCACAGAATTAGCATCTGTTTTTATATTCCAGTACAATTCTTTATCTGATTTATCTCTGTTATACANAATCAGAAACAGATTTTCTCTCTTTTCCAAGTGAGTTAATGGTGTATCTCCTTGATAATGTGCTCCTCCCTTCTAGTGTTGCCCTTCAATCCTTCCTCCCCCATTATTCCAGCACAGGCATTATCTAACAATAAGCTAGGAATGGTAGCAGCTGATCATGTGTGCAGTCTGGATTTTTTCTCTTTTAGCAGAAATTAATGTGACTGTAGGCATTTGTTTTCTTCTGTTGCATTTCTAAAATCTATTTTCAGATTTACCAAGTCCATCTAGAAAATGTCTCAAAGGCTTTTTGGACTTTTGGGCATGAACAGTGACAGACTTACTTTTGAGTAGTTAGTTTCAGCCCAGATTTTTTTATTTTTTATTTATTTATTTGCAACACAGCTTGTTAATCTCACAAAATGTATAGCACAACAGCAAAGAAACTGAGTTGCAATTGAAAAATGGGAGTAAAATAATGTAGAATAAATCTCCTGGTTTGACAGGTCGTTTCATATAACTGTATGCCTCTGAGATCCAGTTGTGTCATGAAATTTTATTCCTCCTTGTGGTTTGTTTAGGGTTTGGGGTTTTGTTTTTTGTTTTTGTTTTTTCTCTAGATATGTGCCTTCCTGGGAGTGGTTATTATTATTCATGGTGCATATTACATACATCCATCTTCAACTTCTGCACAGTGTCTGTTTGGAATTCAGGCTCATTCAAATCAGATAGCTGAGAACTTCANCTAACAGAGCTTTGTTTGAATGACTGTACTACACAAGCTTGTCCAGCAGAGACTGACAATACTTGTACTTTTTCTAGCTGCCTCTACCTAAATTACTTGGTGCATTTTTGAGGTTTTTTTAGGACAACGTGAGTATTCATTAATATCCTTTAAACAGAATTCTCCTGTAGTATGTCAGGCTGTGTGGAATCCAAAGCAGAAAGGATGTGACTGAAAAAAATATGGAAACAATGAAAAAAATGAGAAGTATAACTTAAAAGCTGATTAGTCTCTTCTATCTGGAGTGAGAGACCATCATCATGATGCCATTGATGGCTGCATGAAGCCAGCTACAATTCAGACAAATCATTGCATCTTTTATAGTTTAAAACAATATTTTAGATTGAATTGCTTTCGCTTATTAAAATATCACACAATGTGGAAATACTTAGAGCAGAGAAAACAGACAGATGGCTAAGTAAATTAATCAGAGCATAAGGTTAGTTGCTGACATTGACTGAATCTTGTGGAAGGTGGTAGAAAGATGACAGTATTAATTAGTTGCAAACATGAAGGTGAAAAAGGTTGTGAAAAGCTTGTGAAAGGGGAGGATGTGGGTTAGGAACCTGTCATTTAAAGGGAGGTTGACATTTCACATTTGAGATTTATAACTGTGCTTTAAATTCCCTACAATTTCNTAACTTTTTGACTGAAAACTCTGGTTAAAAACATGATGAAAATAGGGACACATTTCCAGTGTTAATCTGCATTCTTGGCTTCANTTTCAAATGCAGGCATTTGAGACTACTCTGATTTTTTTTTCACCAGTTGTAATCATCATGCAGCATATAGAAAAAAGAAAATAGGTCAGATGATACTATGAGATGCTCCAATTGCTCTGAAACAGATATTTTCCTCTTCCATATTACTAGAGATTTCTTCTTTTACAGTGTTTCCAATTGCAATATATGCAATTGGAAAATACATTAGTATAAATTTGGAATACTGGATGCTCCAAAAGCTGCACTGTTTTATTTGTGGTAAACTGTATATTGTTTTCCAAGGTAGATTGCATTCTTAGACTTTTTGCTCTGGAAGTCAAAACATAGTTAATCTTCAAATTCTGACACCATTACACTACAAAAATGGCATTATATATTTTTCATACATTTTTAACAAGATAATCCAAGTTCACCGACTTTTCTGGCACTGTATAAATTCATATTAGGTGGAGATCAGGCACAAACTTTTCTTAATTTATTTCACTCTCATTTCTTATTGAATCTGATTTTGAATAAATGCTGAGCACTCCTATGAGTACCAAGAATTGCATTTACTTGAAATAATGTATTTTAGGGTCTTCTGATGAATGAGGAAGGAACCAGTGTCAAAAAAAACCCCACAGCACTGAAAACAAGATAATATTTCGATGTATGACTTAAAAAAAAATTTCAGAATTTTACTGGTATTTTATTCTGTGACAATCCATAAATAGATACTAGAAATACATGACACAATGATATCTAAATGACAATTTTAAAAGGTAAATATTCCCTTGTTTATTTTCTAGTGNTGTTTCACACAACTTTTCTCCATTAATAGCCTAGTGGTGACAATTATGCATTATTTCCACTGAATAGATTTAAAAGCAAAAAAAACCAAGAATATTACTACATCATAACATATTTGACAGAATTTGTTGATTTCAGAACAGTTTTATGTGCTGAGTGGGAAACAGGGTCCCTTGAGTGCTCCTTTCTGCTCTAATCATATTACACCTCACTGCCTTTTATTCAAGATGGCTTATAATTTTACATTTCTCATTACCTCCATACCAAGATTTTCAAGTCAAAAAGATTTTTTTTCTTAAAAAAGCAGAAGCAAGAATGTAATTTCTTCTGAGATTTGTAGAGATCGAGATTGATTATGAGAAAGCAAATGTTTGGATTGTTTTCTGTTAGTAACATCCTTTATTTATAAATGATCATGGTACAAAAAAGGCAAGTAAGAACATGTTGATGCATGATAGAGATTTTAATGTAAAAATAATGTTTGGAAAGACAAAAACATTTGACCCTAACTAATCAGTCATTTAAAATTTCTAGTTTATATATTCATTTTTCNTGGCCTGCACTTGACTTTAATTCTATGCCNTCAAATCCAACTTTAAAGTCTCAGAAGAATTTGGCATGGTCCATGGATGATACAGACATGAGAGAAATCAATTTGCAGCAGAAGCTAAAGAGTGAATATTTAGGAGATGAGAAGGGAGGGAGATGATGTTCTCTGATGTGTTCCACCAAGAAATGTTTGATGCTGAAACTCAGGTCCTGAAATGGTGTGTGATAGTAAAGAAAAAATCATGTATAAAAGGAGGCACTGGAGGCATGGTTTGGATGCTGATAATCATACTATAGNATGAATAATATATCACAACTCTGAAAAAAGAATATTTTCCAGTACTAGGATATTTTTCATTACATNCTGATTATCAAACCTATTAAAAGTGAATTCAGTAGCAATAAATAGGTATCTGAAACCTCATGCTTATCTTTACATGTTTTCAGATTTTTTTCTTAGAAAAAAATACTGAATATGGTATTTTACAGTGCACTTCTAACCTAAAAGAGTAATACATTAAAAGCATCACCAGAAGAGAATGTTTGTCTCCTGGAAGGTTTACAGAATAGTGAACATTAAATATATAGCTATGTAGGTATCTTAAGAAGCTGTTATGTTGTAACAAAGTCACATATTTTGCCTTTTTCATAGCTGTTAAATTTCAGGTAGCATAAAGGAGATGAAAACAAACATCCATGAGTCTCAAAATGACATCAGGGAAAAAAAGAATGGCGTATTCTGGCCTGAGCCATAGCTGAGTTGTGCAGGGCTACAAGCACAGGCACAGAGAGCTGTGTCTGAGTGCCTAAACCAAGAGCTCCCTGTAAGCTCCTGAAAAGAGATCATGCTGACTCTCAGTGCAAAATACTCTGAGATGTTTCATAACTGTTGTCTTGGGTTGCAATACAGGATAAATGTGAATTCTGTCACCATCTGCTGAGCCAGCTGGGGCAGTGACCCTGATCTCCTGGCACACATTATCTGCTCATGGGCCATCTTTAAACCAGCTGGGCAATCATCTTTATCTTTCCCACAGCCCATCCTCCCTCCAGGAAGATCTCATCTGCTGCTGGCCCATTGAGTCCCAGGGCATGACTGATAAAATTCCATCATCCCACTGGGAGATGCTCCAGCCAGGGGAGCAGCCAAACCTTTCCTACCCAGATAAAAACTGACATTTGGGACACCAAGGCACTCTTTTTCCTCTGGATTCCACTGATTTCCACATCATCCCTGGACTTTTGGAGGAAGGCTGCACTCTTCTCCAGGAGCACTGCTCCAGCTGAACCACATCTGCCACTGCAGGAGGATGCAGCCACCCTTGAATGGGACTGTGCCAACACCCTGACTGACTGACGGGTGTCAGCTTGGATTCTGACTCTGGCAGGGTTGGGATTGTTCTCTGTAATACTGCATTTCTATTTTAATTTTCCTAGTGAAGAACTGTTATTCCTAATTCCCATATCATTGCCTGAGTGCTCCTTAATTCCAAAATGATAATAATAATTTGGAGGAAGGGGGTTTGCATTCTCCATTTCAAAGAGAAGCTCCTGCCTTCATTGGCAGACACCTGTCCTTCAGACCAGGACAACTGTTAATCCTATTAAAACAATACCTTTGGGACCATAAATAAGGGTAAGGAATTGCTGGTGTCCAACACATGCTGACCCTCATTACTATGTGCTTACATAGCTGTCATCTACCTGAGGTACTGATTTATCTGACAGTGGTTGGTACTCTGCATAATGCATGACCACATGCAAATTAGAATGAGTACAATAGTCTTTCAAAATTAATGTTACTTTTTATCTGGAACTCTGTTTCAAGATTTATGCTATTATTTCATTAATGTTTTACAAATGCAAATTAAAGTTGTAGTTTTTTGTTTGTTTTTTTTTTTTTGCTTACATAAATCTCATTGAGAACCAAGGCTAAAAGTTCTCCCCAGTCCCACTCCCCAAATCACACCCTTGGTTTGGAAGGAATTATACATTTTTTTCATTCTTACTAAAAATCTTTTGTAGATTCATTCCTTTAAATGGTTTTAGTTAGCAATGTTTACCTCATAAAACAAATGCTTTGTATCCTCTGAAGACCAATTTTCAAAAAAATATACATGTTCTCCAAGCTTAATGTGCACACAGCTTTCTCTGCAGTAAGGAACTGTGTGGTATAAATAAGTGCAGCTTAATAAGAGCAGTGCCTTCTATTTCTAAAAAATTGTTTATAA
The DNA here is from genome assembly GCA_900205225.1 of Saxicola maurus maurus. Taxonomy (NCBI): domain Eukaryota; kingdom Metazoa; phylum Chordata; class Aves; order Passeriformes; family Muscicapidae; genus Saxicola; species Saxicola maurus. The sequence goes on from OAMK01000957.1 coordinate 21,365, forward strand.
CCTTGAATTTTAAGTCTACATGACTTTACAAGCGTAATCCTTACAGATAGAAACTATTACCTTTGTTTTTTCTTTTCATCTTGCTTCAAAATACTCTTAAATTTTAGAAATGCCTCCAGGTTTTTGTTCAAGAAGAAGAGGGCACAGCCACACAGACACATGCGCTCACACACACTCACCCTCCCCCACAAACATACTCATTTTGATTTTTCATGGGCTGNCCTCAAGAATTTGATTTACTGAAACCCTTAAGGTTTATCTCAAAAGTGCATTGAACACATCCCAAGGATCAAAAGATTTGGAATTGGAATATTGTTGGTCTTCACTTACACTCTTTATAAAGAGGAGAAGCATTCTCATGTAATAAAAACAGTGTCTGTTTCAAGGTCAAGTGGTCATCTCTAGCCTACCTGATCTCTGTCAGCATTTGGTGCTTAAACAGAGCAATTAACACACTGGGTTTGTTTTTTTCTGGAAAATGTATGAAAATAGTTTTTTTCTTCATTTAGCTTGGCATAAGCAGGCTTACCAGTTTTATATATGTAAATAAAAGTTACATAAAATTTATATTTATAAGTGAAACAATGTGAAGAAACTGGTTCCTTAGTGTAACACTCTTAGCTTTGAATACTATGTTATTTTAGAACACCCTCTGAGCTGCTAGCTGCAGTCTGAGCATGATTTACACTTTTTGTCAACATTTTAGTTAATTCTTTTCAATAATTTTGGAATGCTTGGTCCAATTGACTAGATGCCTCAGTAATTATTCCTTGTCCTGTTCTTTTACATGAGGAAACACCTGAACAGTTCTGTACCATACAAGCTCTGCTCTCCATTTATCATACCATCAGAAACTCTTGGCTGATTTGGAAGCTGTTTANACATGTATTCCCAGTTACATTCCATTACCTAATATGCCCTGGTAATAGAATGACCTTCTCCAAAATTACCAGTGTCACCTTGATTTCCACAGGTGTTACTTANCAGTGATTGTACTTTTCCCAGTTTTATTGTAGAACAAATTGCTCTTGTTCTCTGATGACATGCAGCTGGTAATGCAGGTGCATTTATAACACAGCCTGAGGAAATAGATTAAATATTTGAAGCAATAAATCTAATTTTGATTTATAGAAGATGGATGTCAACTCTATTTCCTCTCCTTCTTCTTTTCATGTGTCAAATAGAATTCATAAATGCAATTATTTCAAAGACACTTTAAATAAGAAAAAAAAATAGAGAGGAAAAAAAAGGAAGTGACAGGTGACAATGGCATCAGAATTAAAAAATATTTAAAATATACTGTTATTGTAACTAATGCTGCAAAAGCTGAAACATTCTAGACTTGTTTTATCTTTTGAGGTAATTCCAGATGAGTTTATTTGATTTTCCAAATTTTCTTCTGTTTATCTTGCATCATAATTTCATTTAGTCTCGTTATTTTGCTGTAAGGTAATTGACAAACAGAGAGGATAAGCTGAACTAAAGGTTTAAGAATCAGTCTGTAGCATATTTCAATGGCAATTATTCATCTAAATATCTTTAAGGATCTGGGTGTCACCATTTAATCAGTTGTAATTCTCTGCTCTAACATTAGTTTAATGTTATCTGATTGCTGATGGCTGCTGATGCTCCTGAATGTTTGTCCCTTCAATAATAAGAAAGAGGTACCACATCTCCATAATCTGTAATTGAATGTGCACCAGGACTGCTTTGCCACTTGAGTAATTGCTGTTGGATTCTGAAGAGGTTGTGTTTGGGTGAGGAACCTCTAAAAGGAGGAAACAAACCTCTCCAAGTCNCAGAGGACTATGAAGCTGTAAATGGAAACACTTCTACCATCAGTTACAATGTTGGAGTTAAAATGAGAGTGAAAAATACAGGGCCATCCTAAGATGCAATGCGTTTCAAATNTGGCACAGCTTGATACAAAATGAGGATCAGAACCATGTGAGACTTGCTGGAAAAGCTGCTAAGAGAAAATCATGCAATGGCAAGTGGGAAAAGAACTATCAAGCCAAGTAAGAAAAACACTGCAATGCATTATAGTATAAAGTGCTTGCTTCCTCACATGAATGGTTTTGTTATTGTACCATAGCCATCAGTAGAGAAGAAAAAGATTTGTGGTCTTGATTTTCATATCTTTGTGTAAGTGGTAAAAGAAAGAATGTGTGTACTAGATAAAATAGTTCAAACTACAGATAGCAGAATTTCAGAAGAATTTCAAGCTGGAATCATGACAGCTGAAGTGGTAAAAGAGTGTGAGGTCATAATAATTACAAGGTTTTCTCTATTGTCAATAATATAAATTATCAGACCTGTTTTAACTTTTCACTCATTTAAAACCTGAAATATATTTGTAGCCGACAGGATTTAATATATGCAGAAAATTAAATTAGAAAGTATTAGCTTTTTGATGTAAATTATGTAATGACCAGAAGTTTGGATTTAGCAAAGAATATTCTCCTAAATGGAAAGAACTTTAAAATACCTATTGAATTTTTTCTTCTTTCTTTCCAACATTTGCAATATTTGTGTCTGCAATACAAAATCATCTTATGGGTTTACATTGATTTCTGAGTTTTGATTATTTTACCAAAGAAATCCACAAAAAAAAGCATTAGAAATATATTTGATGAAAATTTCTTAGAAACATTTTCAGTCGTGTAAAATGAAAAAAACCTGCCATGTATAGCAAGGTTTTCTTTTCTTCTTTAAGAGTGTTTAGTGCCTAGAACCTGAAGGAGGAAAGATCTATTCATATGAGCANCTATGGCTTTTTACATAGACTCAATAATAGCATATGCATATTCATAAGGAAAAACATTCATNTAAGTCATCAGGAGGAGGGTAATTACCTCAGTATGCAGGTTTTTGCAAAATCCTGTTTGGTCACAAACTAAGTTCATCTATATTTAGCCCAGAGATGATGAATCCACTGAACTTACACATGCCCATTTATATAACATTTGAAAAAATGTTATAACCAGCTGGAAATAGGCAGTTAAACAAAAAGACTACAATTACCACGGCATATGTGACCAAGACAGATAGTTAGTTACTAAGAATCATTCTGGTGAGATACACCACCCTTTAGTATTACTTCTGATTGCTATAGTAATTAATTAAAAAATCTGTACACTTTCAATGTAGTTTTCTGTGAAAATCTCTAAAACTAGGTAGGTCTTTCCTTTTTTAATTATTTTTAATTTTTTTTTTAATGACACTGTACCTCTGATTTGAGGAACTACATTTCTGTGAATATTTAGGAAGATCAAAAATCTGAATCTAGTTTTGAAAAAGGACCTTTAATTACGTAAGGAAACATTTTCTTATGACTCAGCACAGTCTCACTTGAGCTGGTTGGGTACTAAAAGTATTTCAGCTGCTCTAAAAAGAAACTAAGAACCACTGACCCACTCACACATTGTCTTGTGTGGATTTTGTAGAAGTGACCATTGTGAAGACACAGCCTGCNAGCACATCTTAAAACCTGTTTAGCTATTCTTGATGTCTGAAAAATTGGTGCTGGACTGTGTTTTATGTTGAATTACTTTTTTCAGGATTCCAGATGCAAAGTGCNCACTTGTACATTGCACATTTTATACGCTTTAATGACAAGATTTTCATGATGGCATGGGCGTCTTGCTGCAATAATTCTTGGAAAGAAATATTATTTCCAACTTAAAAAACCAGTAAACTTAATTAATGCAAGATTTCCAGTGGTTATAATTTCACCAATCATTTAAAAAATTCAGGTCCAAATGACCAAATGGTAAATCTAGCTCCACTAATTGGTGCTCTGAGCCAGGATGTGTTAGAGTTTGCTCAAAATGACCCAAAGACATGGTGCTTACAAAATGTAATGCATCAAGATGCTTCTTGCTCTTCTTTGTTCCCATGCAAATATTTTATAAGATTATGAGAATTATGTTCATGTTTTAAAAAAACCAAGAAATCCAATGTTTGCAATCCCAGTCAATACTTTCTCACACTTTGCTGGCCATTATACAAAACTGTGATTAAAAGAGTGGATGTTACAGAGTAGAAAGGTCACATAGGTGTAAACTTAAATCACATAAGCAAGGATTCTAATAGAATTACTGGTTTCATGTTTAGAATCAAGATGTGCTTCTGTACTTGTAATTGTGGACAAAAATGGAGATAACGTGGTAATTCTGAAGGTACTGAACCTTCACTGGTTTGAAACATTGAGAAGATTTTCAGATTTTATTCTGTAAATTGTGTTTATTATTTATTCATGAAAATAATTGTTTGTGGTTTTGGCTTTTTTAAACAGTAATGAAAAAGACACAACAGCTCTTAGAGCTATTTCAGTGTCTTAGAACATGAATTCTAAAAGATATACAGATTTTTCATGGCAACAAATATTTCTGGGGACCACCTAGATAAGAATGGATAATGCAATAAAACAACTGTGAGTTCTGAAATGGAGGGCATATAAAGCTAGAAAAAAGCATATTTCATCTAAATTGCTAATAGGGCATTTTACTCTGTCAAATATGGCTGATATAATTTGACTGATATAAATTATTATTGATTTCCAGGCTTTGAAAAACCTTTTAAGCCCTGAACAAAGATTTTAATCCTTTCTGGTTTTTAAATAAGATTTTTTTTTTTATTATCCTTTACAAAAGGTTTTATGAAGTTATTCATTTGATTATCCCATAATAATGACTGTAGTTAAATAGTATATTCACAGAAGATAAGGAACTACCTCATTGGAAAGAATTTTATGTCCAGAAATAATGCTCAAATCCAGAGCTCTTCTATATATATTGATGTCAGTAGAAGTTCAATTTGCCACAGACTAAATGAATGCGTTTGATACAATTTGTGNTGGGAAAATCTAAATAAGCTAAAAGAATTAGGTTAATAGATCTACTAATAGCTTACAAAAAGGTGTCATGAAAATGATCTCCAAGGATGACCTTCTCCAAATTCTTTGGCATAAGCAGCCTCCTGTATTCAGTACTGTACAATACCACAAAGGGATGCTTACAACACAATACAACACTTTCATTTAATCCATAATGTTGTAGTTAATATTTCATAGACCAGCCGTGTAGGACATGTAGGCACCAGGCTCTGGATGAGCAGAATGTGTGAACTGGTTTTTGTGAGACAAGTTAGTTTTGCTTCTTCCTCTTCAAAGCCATGTGGGAGGAAAAGCAAGTTGAAGCATCGGTGCAAGGATTTCTTCACAGGGAAAGTCACTGACACATCTGGTCTGTTACCTACAGAACCTGGGACTTAATTGAACAAATACACACAAAGGTGTGATGTCCTTGAAGAGANAGGGCCTTTAATCTACAAAAGTGTTACATTTAGCTCTATTCCTGCTGCAAGGCAACAGAAACTTGAAGGTCATATCACTCTTANGACCTATTAANATCCATAGNAAGTTTTCCATTGACTTCATTGTATTTTGGATGAGTTCCCAGTTCAACAGTAACTCCTNATTCTGATTATTTTGCTGATGTGCACAANCCTCTGAACATTGCTGTGAAGCAGCACCTTCTGTACATAAATTCCATGATGGCAAATCCAACATTTATAGTAGATCTTAGAGGCAAGGGCTGAAAGTGCTTAAGGCACGTAAGGCAAGAAAGCCCTGCNGATCAAAATGAGAATTTCAGAAGGAAATCAGTGCTCAGAAGGAAATTTGGCGCTGTGCTAGGAATCAGCAGAGATGGGGTTAAGAGCAATGGATGTTTTCTGTGAAACATCAATGCATGACATTTCACAGCAGTTAGTGTGCCCAGGTGCCCCCAGAGCTCGGCTCGCTCCTCCTCCGTTCTCCACGGCGCTTTGAACAGTCAGACAGCGCTAACAGGCTGCTAGCCCATGTGCTTTTGAGCCACTGTGCAGCAAAAAAGAGCAGCACATGAGCTGGACTTTGTCAAACCCTTTCTGGAAATCTGAACATGTGATGTCCATTGAATTCCATTTTTTTTGTCTCCTACGGTAGTCTTGTCTTCAAAGAAACCTAACCAGATGGTGAAGCTNGCCTTTCCTTTCTTAGAGGCCATCAGTCTTTGCTCACACTGTGTATTTCTAAGTGTTTTGATCTCTGAGAGAGACTTTGTAAGACACTTCCTGCAACTGAAGTTTAACGACATTGACAGATATGTTCCAACTCTTTTGTTAATCTATAGCTCCATGATAAGTACTTGAACTTACTGAACTTCAACTAAGACATCTTGAAAAATAAAACACACAGAAGCTTCCCTGCAACTCTGGTCATAAAGCTCAGCTCACTATGGATAAATAATAATGACTTCCATTTATGAGAGCACCATTTAACCCCTAATACCCCAAAGGTATTGCAGACACTTGTCCTGATTCTGCAGTTATCTATTTCAACAGACAGACAATAAAGTTCTGCTCTCACAGAGGGATAACTTCTTGCATCATAGAAATCAAAAGTGGGGAATTTTTTTCTGCTAAAAATAGAGTAAAATACCTCANTAAGAAGAAATTTATGTTGCGATCATTTTAGGAAAATTCTGGTGCAAATTGTTGAGCAACTCTTCATTTCTCAAACTACCTGAAAAGAGGAAGACAAGACTCCAACAACATTTAAACATAACCCCAGTAGATTCTGAATGGGAACATGTTTTAAAGTCTCTNAATCTTTTTCCTGTGTATTTCCTATGTTTCACAAATGCATGATCAATGTGACTCTTTTCTATACTAGTGGATTACTGTTATAACCTCAATGAGCAATTCCATATACTTGTGACATTTTCTATTCCAGGTCAAATGCTTTTAAGCCTTTATGAGTGCAAAACAATGCTGAAAGTTTTGCTTGATGATTCTATATTTACTCATGACAGCATAAAGGCAATAATCACTTTAAAATTATCTAAAAACTGGCTCCATATTTCTTTTGGAGGCAATAGTCTTTCAGAGANTCATTTGTATTAATATCTTTGCTTCTTATCAGTCAAAAAGCACCCATTGGCTGTGTGCAATTAAGNTGAAGTCAGAGTTTGTGGAGCAATATGAATCCATGTCCTTTAGGTACAATAAACAAGTTTATATTCTTTGTCTGTGTTCTGTATTATGTCATAACTAAGTAATCTTTTACAGATACACCAAAGAAATTTCTAAAGTAAAGCTGTGGTATTTGTCACTGATGTATTGGAACTAAAACAACATCATGTTGTGAGGTAGGAATTACCCAATAGATATCAATTACTGATACAACAAGCTGATCTATTTTCAATTAATAGTNTGGAAGTTATAGCCCTCTATCCTCTTTGGAATGTAATAATAAATATAACTTACTACTGCTATTTCTATTTGCTGTAGTTAATAATCATATAAATAAATAGAGTTTGTGTATTAGTCATATCATAAACAATGTTATTTCTGTTATTTATTAGGTCACTAATGCTACATGCTACTGCTTCTGCTCTAGACATGAACTAATGGAATTATTTGATAAAAATATAGCCAATGACTATAGAGAACTAAAGCTGTTTATTCATGCACAAATGCCCTTGATTGTAGCCAAATAAAGGTGATCAGAAAAATAGTACTGAGAAAAAATTGCATTATTTCCAATAGTGACTTTTTGCACAGTACAGCTCTAACAGGTGAGTAGCAGCTTGTGTGACTGAGGAGCAAGCTGTTAAAAGGTTAACCAAATGACATGCTACATTTAAATTATTACAGTTTGGGTTTGATGTGGTTTATGTTTAATTAGCTGTTCTGGATTAGGAACTCTACCTTTAGTTCATGTGTCAGCTACAGAAATTTTGTATGTCTTGAAATTTAATTCCATTTAGTGAACAATCTGTATTGCCTTACTCTTATCACAATCAACAATGTGTATTTTCTTCCAATTTTTGCCTTTCAAATCTAAGTTCTCAGAGACAAAGGCACTCTGGTATGTGAAGTGTATCTAATTCAATATAGTGTTTGTCTTGGTGGGAAGACTTGTAGGCAGTAATAAAACTAAAGCTCGTTATAAAATATAGAAGAGGAATTGAACACATTTAACTCTATTAATGTACATTTTGAGATTTTTACTGGTAGTTGATTTTCTTTAATTTTTATTAACTGAAATTTGCTCAATTTGAGGTACTTTCAGTTCAAATGCTATAAATTGTGGGTTAAGAATATGCACAATATACTACAGCAATTTAAAAAAAAGACAAAAATAATCCATAGTTTTTCTAGCAATTCTTTTGTCCCTATGGTTATATATTGGGACAAAAAGAGAGGAAGAAGATGAGAATTATAAAGCAAAGAACCATGCAATATGTATAATTGCTTTTGGGTTTTCATTCAGCAAAAAATTTGTGATTTTTAATTTAATTGTAATCCAGGTCTGGGAAGATACATGGAAAACCTATGTAAAAAAGTCTAATTTAGATATATTCTTGATGGATGAATAGCTACTATCTTATTAAGATGAGTAAGTACTATTTTATTGAGATTGTTTTGTTAGAGTTGTGCCTAAGGATGCAAGATTTTTATCAGTTTAGCAAGTGCAATATCTTTAATTTCATTATTGATCAACTCTTACTTTTTCAAACAATTTGTTACTGCTTACTTAGCCAGTCCTGTTTGCCANATACAGGCAAAAGCATTCCTTGTCTCATTGTGATGTGTTTATACTCTAAATTTATGTGCCTTTATGTCCTATATTATTTTTGCCTAGCCTTCACAACTGCAAATACTTGATTGAAAATCATAAATATGTATCTTTCCAAAAATGAAAGGTTTAGACATAGGAGATAAAAAATTAAAATGATACCCTGCTTTTCAACATGTGTTTTGAAACAGCCATGCTAATGGTTAGGTAGATGTTTCACCTTTAGCACATCTTCCCTAACTGTATTTCCTTGGAAGTCTGAAAAAGCTGCTGCTATTAAAAGTTCCCCTAACAGTTTCTGATGGATTATTTTCATTTGAATATAATAGGAGATAATAACAGACAGATGGATTACACTTCTAGCAGATCATCAAGTAGATTAGTGCTAGTCATAAGCATAGTTATCTAAAATTCTGGTTGCCTTGCTTTTTGTTTTCTTCATCTGTCATCAATTTATTATATGACAGATGCATAAACAAATTATTGCTTAAATTTNGTTTGTTATAACAAAAATTATGGGTAGTAGGCATCTCCAATCTTTTCTGTCATGATTCAGATAAGAATATAATAATGGCTGTCATGGTTCAGTTGATCCACTCCAGTAATGTCATAGCCTTAAGCAGATACTCAATAGTATGACAAAAAAAACCATATATATATACATCTCCTTACATAAATAAGAACATAATATTGCATATTAATAATACTCTTCTGACTCATCTCCAAGTATTTTTACCTAAAGGCAGGAGAGGAGATTTTCAAGTGTTTAGTAGACCTCAGTTCAGTTTTGTTCTGTGTCCCTTGTGTCCACCAAAACTTTCTACAACTACACTGTCTTCTAAATAGAAGTAAACCAAGCCAAAAGACTCAAGTTTATTAACCTGTATAAAAAAGAAAAGCTTTTCTTAACAAAAAATATGTTTTTTTACATGCCTAGTCAAAAAGGCATGTTTTATAATTGTGATCCAGGCAGTTCCTATAATTGTGATCCAAAGCATAGCACTTGATTTAGTAATACTAATTTTTCAATACCTCTAAATTTAGCAATCCATTATCAGTCAGCTGTCCTAGGATTAATACCAGTAAATCTGGAAAAACATCTATAGGAAAATAGAAACTTTTAGCTTATGAGGAAACACAGTTTTCTTCTTTAAGAGAAANAACAGGGCTCTTGGACACAGATGATTGA
>OAMK01000716.1:7104-117968 GCA_900205225.1 Saxicola maurus maurus
ATGTAAGGACATTGGGACAGAATAGAGTATCAAAAAGGGTGTACAAGGTGGTAATCTCATAGCAGAAGTTAGCAACAAATGGGTCAGTTTTCATGTTTGCTTTGGTGCTTGTTCATATTATCTGTAATAGTGCATGTTACTAAACAGTAGAATCAAGAGAGTGATGGCTTTTTTTTCCTCACAGTTTATGATGTTTGTTTATTTAAAACAGATTGATNAGTTTATTTTTGTAGGGCACTGAAAATGAGCTGGCAAGACTGAGAAGTATAAACAGACAGAAGTTCAAAACAAAGAGGTCCTTGGCAGCCTTGGGTGAAAAAGACCCCAAATAAGTGCATTATGTTCACAAATCTTCTACATAATATATGTGAACTTTTTAAATGTCATTTGAGTCCCACTGTATTCCTCAGACAATTACACGTATCTATTACATCATCCAAATTAAATCAGCTGCTATTTCTATCATTAACCTATTTTCAGAAAGTACTCAGGACTATAATAAGCCCTNAAGAAACTGATCTATTTGTAAAGTCTATCTGTTTTTCATGCTTCTGATTTNTTTTCCCACAAATAAATGAAAGTTTTCTTCNTGGGAAGCCTTACAATGGGAGTTGACTGTTATACANGAATATTTTTTTNCATTTATGTAATTACTGATTAAGGTTTTTAATTAGGATAGAAATTGTTGAACAATAAAGTTTCAGAGTTCAATATAAATACATGTTTTTATCTAGATGTTTTCACATCTTGATACATNTAGTATAGAGAAAAAGTANTGGAATATTTGTACTCAAGTTNTGCTCATTTCTATNTGATNTTCTCATTATCCCTGGAAAGTACAGAAACTTAGGCTTTGAGAAAGCTCAGATTTACTGCAGACCTTTACAGACATAAGTATATTTTAAGATTATTGATATTTGTCCTGTCTTAAGGGCTGTCTCCTTTGAGAAGAAACAATGCATATTGAACAATTTCCTGACCTTTGACCACTGTGACCTGAAGGTCATATATATTTGTGTGTATGTGTGTGTATATACTTGTGTATATATATGTGTGTATATATATATGTGTGTGTGTATATATATATATATATATGCATATATGTATGCATGTATATATGCATACATGCATATATGAATATATGCATATATGAATATATGTATTTTTTTTTTCACTTGTATCTGACTCCTTGTCAGTGGTCATTTTAAAAGTACAGCAGAAACTGAGAGGGCATTTCTGGAAGGAATGCACTGCTTCATCATGTATTAGTTTGAAGAGAACAACTATTTTTTTTTACAGGACCAGCTTCTCATTCCAGGGAATAAGGTTANGATATAAACAGTCAAATATCAAAGTTGAGGCTAATGAGTGGGGGTTTTTTTCTTATACATTTTTTGCATTCTGGTGCTCCTGTTTAAACTTCAAATAGTCTGTCAGTAATAGGCAAAACTTTTGAAGGGTACCTGGTAGTAGAAAATGCCAGTTCATTCCTTAGCTCTCTGCTCTTACAGAATGTGAANCTACATATTTGATAGAGAGCGTAGGGAGAGACAGCACTGTTCCCCTCAGTACTAAAGCATTGCACATTTTCTTGGCATCTTGGCTTTAGTTTCCCCAGTGTCATATCTTATTTTATCATACTGCATCTCTCTGTCTTCATATTTAGGTAAGTTGGAGCAACTTAGATGCCATCATGAAATATTGTGAAATGGTTTTTATTTCAGCATAATACCAGTGCAAATGGTCATGGTTTCCAAAGTAGTGAAGAATANGGAGGTAGTGATGTCATGATGAGTGCATTAACACAAGTCTGCATTTTCACATGCTGTGTAGAAATACTGTAAGGTTTAGAATGAATCCCACTGAATGAATCCTTCTCTGTATCTTAGGTATCTTGGTATGCTTCCATAAGTTCCACTATATGGCATTACAGTGTCCTGCAATGCAACACCTGCAAAAATGAAATAATTTTCAGGAAAATGAAAATAAGAGCAGGCTGGTAGTTTCTGGCTGATANGTTTTCACTCTTAAATTAAAATTTTCCGTAGAGTGAATGAAATAACAGGAACAGAGAGACTGTAGTTGGTGAGGGGAAGGGCAGGTAAGAACCTGACTGTGAGTGAGCTCCTCTGCATACAGGTGAAGAGGATCCACCACCAGATCCACCAGAGGACTCCACCTGCAGGATTTAATTGTGACTTTAGCCTGCTCAGGGATGCAGCTCATTTAGTACATGACCAATTAAATGCTGGAAGAATCAGTGCTGGAAGAATGGATACGTGAAATATAGTGCAGCAGAGACTGTGGGATACTANCAAGTAAGAGCTATAGAAATATTTTATCTTGAGAGGCAGGAAAAATCTAACCACCATTTTATTTCTCAACATCCTGTAGAAAGTTTCCAAATAGAAAGCAGATGCACTCCCCATTATGGTGTGAGTAAAATCTGAATTTCATTCAGTTGAAAGAACAGGGTCAAAAGGTTTTAGAACAGGGTTATGCTCCAAGAGCTGATCTCTTTCAAAAACTTGTTGGGTGCAGTTTTTGCATTGCAGTTTTCTCAGCCTGAGTACCTGCTTGAGCCTTTGCATATATAGCCAAGTGAAAAAACAACACTGAAAACAATGGCATCATGAACTTATATATTTCTGAGAAAAGTATTTAATCTCCTTTCAGAGCTTTTATACTGACCCAAGCACAGACATCCCTAATTTACATTGTTAATTACCCAGTGAAGGTGGTTGTCAGATACATTCTTTCTGGTATNGATGACTATTCCTCCCTTACAAGGTGGGGAGAAGGGCTTGTGGGCAATTTGAAGGGAATGTGGGCTTTTCATCTTATCAGGGGGAGTAACACTTTTGTGATAATTATAATTTTATTCAGTACAGTGTTCCTGTGGAGCAAGGCAGATGCTAAACTGTTATTTATCTTTGATTAGCATCCAAGATAGAATTGAAAAAGAAAAAGAAAAACCTCTTCTGTTATTTTGTTACATATCTAATTAGACATTAAGACTACCACGGCATTTTAATGAAAGGATGTATTAAGATGCAGTTTTGGAATTACAGTAGTAACAACATTTGTTCTGTGTGGTAAACAGAAGCCTTTTGGCAGTGGGATGCTTTAATTTTGAAAACTGCCAAAAATTGTTTGTTTATGTACAGAACTACAGCTACTCACTGTGCCTGTGAATCATATGGAAGGGGGACCAGGGTAAATACAGAGCTGCAGTAAAAAGGTAGGTGTGCAGGAAGCATGCATTATTATGCTGGCAAGCTAAGCAGCTTGTCATTAAGAGGGAAGAAAAAGAGTGTGGGGGAGAAGAGTTGAAGTCAAGCCTGGATATTCTAATGTAATTTGGAAAGGACTACAGAGTAGTCTAAATGGTAATGGTTTTTGACAGTTTGATATGTATTTATAGCTGTTGCCAGCTCTCCTTGAATATTATGTAGGACTATCTGGGATTTTCTGGGTTTATCACCACAGGCATGCAGGATTAACAGCCTGATGAAGTCAAAAAGAATTACTCAGCCAGCCCAATCCCTATACTTGTATAGTGCCCTTCACACAAGGTCTCAGAGCACTGCACAAAAAATACCATAACTGCTATAAAGGATGGTGAAATAAAAATTCACCATCTAGGCTTGAAATCCACTATGGACCTGGGCTGCAGATTATTTCCTAATAAGAGCTTCGAAAGAGCCAGTGCCCAGCAGAGCAGAGAAGGCATCACTCATGATGTTCCCTGTTGATAGCACAAAGGACATGGAAGACTTTTTTGTGCTCAGCACATTCACAGTAGAAATATGCAGATTGATAAAATTTTCTAGAGGCATCTAGAAGCTAGGTGAAGGGTGCTCCAATTAAAAGTAGATACAGGATACACAGGATTTCCTCTGCCACAAAACCAGTGTGCATTCTACCTGCAGCTTTCATCTGCTTTTGTCTAGCCCCTTTTTATTTTTTGCACTTAAGTGTTCCTAAAAATTTTACCTTCAAACTTTGCAATAGCATCCACTATGCAGGCATAGGAAGTTTTCCTGATTTTGCTTGTCTCAGTCTATATTGGGCTGTACTTCATCAAAAGATTTGCTAACCCTTCAAATGCACGTAATTTCTTCAAACAGAAAAAAAATCCAAATAACAATGAAACAAATAAATTTGAACCGAGTTACAGATTAAAGGCTCATTGCTCACTAAAGAGCAGTGGAGATCCTANCTGCATTCCCTATCATGGACTGGTGGGGGGTCGTGTATCCCGCACTAGTCCACTATCGGAGTTCATCTTTAGATGCAGATTCTAATGTAGTTGACCATAAATTGCTAATTATTAGAGGAATGGTTGAGGACTGCTGATGTTGGAGCCTAACTGAAAACCAGTAGNTTCTTTATGTATATTTCAGCACTTTAGCTCATTGACTTGCTATTGATCAGGATCCTTCTGGGCANTTGTTGGCTGTACATGGAACCAGATAAAGCTCCAGGCTGCTAAAAGAGAAGTAGTCTTTAAGAAATAGTGTTGAGCACTGTGTGATTTGGGGAAGGATGTCTTGGAGATCACCCAAAGGGTAAATGAACCCATAAAAGTGGGTTNAAGTATGTACTTGGACCCAATGTTTGGAGCTTTTCCAGGCACGTGGATCTGAGGGTGGGTATGCAAAGTCTAAGGTATTTGCCCTGGGTTTTGCAGGATGGAGTAAATGTGATCTCGCTCTTTAATCAGAGTATGACTTTTGCAGAAGACCTCTGGGGACTACAACTTCTTTACTGGAAAATCATGTTAGGAAAATTAATGTTCATCACTATCAATCCTGCCAAAGCAGTTTGTCTTCAGCTTTTGAACTTCTAGCCTAGACCAAGTTTTTTTTTTTTTTTTTTTTTTTTTTTTTTTTTTTTTTTTTAAGTCAGTTATAGAGAATATAACAAAATGAGGCAACATTTCAAATGTGTACATTGTGGGATAAAATACAGATGTCAGTGCAGCTTCAGTACTTGAGAAAGGGTACCAATGGCAGCACTCTTGCTGACACAAGGAAACAATCCCTTTGTGCTAGTAATTATGATTACTGCATTTCTAGGTGAAAGGTGTCTCGTCACCTTCTGTAAAATAAATCTTTTTTTTCTACCTGCAGGTTTTGACATATTCTTTGAAGACAATTAACTAAATGTTTTCCTTGAAAACAGTTTTTAANCGCTTTCAATAAAGATTTTCCTTTTAGCTATGTTTCAATTATTGTAACAATNAACCAACATCATAAGTGTGTTTACTTACAAGAAGAAGTTTAAGAGCAAATTTTCTCCAGGTTGCCAGGTAATGATATCTTGAGTTGCAGCAGGTGAAAAAAGCTATGAAGCTGGGCATTGAGAAATTTTCTGTAAAATGANATAATAAGGGGGGGAAAAAAGCATTATGAAAATAGTAAATTTAAGTAATGTTGGTTAATTGTCTTCTGATTCTTTTCAACTTAATAAGGTCACCTGAAACAAAAAAGTTCAAAACATCCTATTCAAATCTTATTAGTCATTTAGAAATTTTCTTGCAGAAGAGAATGGTGTTACAATCCTCAGCAAGAGGATTTGCTTTTTTCAAAGTCCCATTTTTGATAGGAAAAATATTGGTTAGATACTGATGAGATTGTCAACTGCGCCCATAGGAAGAAACTGGATTGTATTTCAGTTTCAGTTTGTTTTTTAAAGTTTTTAATACCTAAAGAACTTTCAGGAGAACTTCTTTCAGTAACAATTCTTTTGCCTTATTGTCACAATTTTGGCCCAGGGAAAAACTAAGAAATACTCATCTTCCATTTCTCTTTTCTCTCCTGTTATTTCAGGAAGACATTTGTTGGATTTGTTCCCATACTTATGCTAGAGTGAGCAAGGATAAGTAGGTGGCTTTTGTGCTTCAAGAAAGATGATCTGGGGCTGAGCTGTTCTTCAGTGCCTGTGTGAAAATGCCAGCCCATGAGAAAACTTGTCTCATACTGATGAGCTTCAGTATCATAATCCTTATTGCTGATATAAGTGTGAGGTCTTCTACCCACAAAGTAGTTTGTACAAGTACTGAACAGCAGAAATTATTAGGGAGCCTTCATTTTTGATACAAGTATTCATACACAAACACACACTGAAATACGTGAGCACAAAAACCACAGGCACACATGCATACACATGCACACACAGTTCTCCAGTTACTCATGAGAAGGAAAAACTTATTATCCTCATTTTTATGAGGCCAGCAATAGGGTTACCAGGCTAATAAATGAAGCATGAATTATTCATCAGTCTGCATGTCATATGGTTCTTTTAAATTACAGCTGAAGAAATGGCAAAACTGTGAGCTTCTACCTTTCTTACAAATCCAATTTAATTGCAAAGGCACAATAATGTTTCTCCCCCTCTTTTAANCATTTGCTATTTTAATGAAACTAGGGGTAGCAGCTTAGGTAGATTTCCATAATATACATATATAATATACAGCTAATGAGATACAAGGTACATTAATAATTTACAAGCCTGAAGTGTGCTGGACCCTCATGAGAAGACCTTCTACAAAGAATATCATCACAGAAAAGTGAACACATATTTCTTGAGCACCTTATTTAACAGAGACATTGGCTGCATTTATGAATTCAGTGTTTAAGCAGATGAATTTTGTAAATATTCTGGAGTGTACTAAGCAGAGCCAAGGATACACATTTTAATACTTCTACAAAATTAATTTTATTCAGGCCTAGAATAGGGAGATAGAAAAATAAGGTTTAGATGTGTGAGATTGTATTGCAGTGGAAGCATTTGAAACTGTCTCTTGTCACATTATGATTCACACACCTCAACCTTCTCTCTCAGGATATGTGTTTTCTTACATTTTATTGGAAATGTTTAGTTAATTGTATAAGAGGCTGCATAAAAGACCCTTATACAACTATATACTANATTTTTAATGATATTTCTACCCTTTTTGCCACTCAGGAAATAGAAAAATAGGCAAGGGCAAATTGAAAAAGAAAATTAATATGGCAAATTTCAAAAGAGGTAACCAGGTCTTTCATTACAGCATAAAAGACTTTTATTTGTTTATGCAACAGAGTCTAAGAATTCTTGATGAAAAGAGACCAAAAAAGAAATACTCTATTTTGTTCTGTTTTTTCTTTTCTTCTGAAAGCTCATAATAATGTCTTTTATTTATGCTATCAATTTTTCCTCTTAATTGGAGACATGAAAATAATCTTCACAACAAAATGTGTTGAGAAGAACTATACAAGAAAAAAAAAAAAGCAAAGCAGAAAAATATTTCTCCTATGTGTTAATGTCTATGGTGAAGTTCCATATTTGAACAGAAAACATGCANCATATTCAAAAGTGTGCCTAAACCCACCCTTTACCCAGAATACAGAGATACTGAGGGTGTCCAGACTCTAACAGGGATGAGTTTTTTGTATATCTCAGTACAACCAGTCAAATTCAGTCATTCTGGGGACCCTGGAATGACAGCANAAGTATACTCTTTAGTAGCTCCTGTCCTGGGTTTATTGCTATGTTTGTTAGGCTTCCTTCCNTAGGCTTTAAAGCTCTGGAATACANGATGATCTCTCCATAATGAAGGACCAAGCTGCATGTTCTTCCTGAATTAGTCTACTGCAACTCCACATCTAGCACGTCATAAAATACTCTTCAGAACTAGTAATATAACTGATAAAACACACACATTTGCTTTTTCTTACATTTTTACATTGTTCTCCCAACAGAGCTCCCAGCCATAAAAAATTTCGTAGCCATGTCTGAAATNACAAAAATAAAATTGTATCATAAATGCAGCTTAATGTCAAAAAATAATGAGTTGAGCTGACTAGAACTGATGTGAATTATATCAACTTTTATGCTGGTCCTGATGTCCATGCTGGGCACCTTCAGAAGGAATTGAAGCTTTCAGCAGACACAATACCACAACAGGGGTGTGAGGTATGAATGAATGGAAGGTATTCATCTTCAAAAAATCCTCTGAGATATCAAAACACTTCAAGCCCAAGAGATAATATCAATATACCCATATAATTAGTGCTTCTGCAGTGATTTGCTGACCTCTAAACAGCAAACTTCCAGTCAGGACAAATTCATTAACAAAAAGCACGTAACTGTCAATGGAAGTCACTGGTCTAAAATATACACATGGAAAACTGCATTTTTGTATCTTCCAATCTCTGCAGTATTCCAGTCCAAAATTAACACCAGAACAAACTAATGAGTGGGGTGTCACCCCACCTTACCCATCAACACNCAAATTGTCAGTCGATTTCAAGCTGCCAAGTTTGTACCTGCAGAAAACTTAAGAAGTAAAAAGGTCTCAGCTTGATCTTTGAAATCCCCAGCTGGGTTTGCTGTCTAACAGCAGGAAAATGCATCTTTGAGCTCTTAAACTGAGCAAATTAAATATGAAAGAATATTGAAATAAAACAAATAGGGAAGCTGTCACACATAATAATCTTTAGGGAGTTATTTTTGTGACAATTAATGAACTGAAATCAAGGCTGAAAATACCATAAAAGTATCACTGTTTAGTTTTATGATTAATTGTAAGCATGGTACTGGGTGTCCCTGTTAAACTGTCTTTATCTCAACCCATGAGNTTTTTTAGCTTTAACCCTTCTNTTTTTTCTCCCCAGTCCCAACTTGTTTAATTGCTGGCTGCAATTAAACCATGACAGACCTTCAAAAATCTGNGGGNAAGTGTGAAAAACCAGCACAGTACCTCAGGGAAAGCAGCCCATGCAGAAATAGACCATATTAGAGGTTGGGCAGCTGAATTGCTGCTTCATGGAACTGAGAATTAATAGTGGCATCATAAGTGGTATTTTGCTCTTATTTTGGCCTGACACATTTGGGTGTTTTTCCAAATATGTCCTCAGCAGAGGGGATGAAGCAAAAAGCACTTTTTCCTTCACATTGCATCCCCTTACTTCAAAACCCAAGACCATAACAGTCCATGTGACACCTCAGCAGAATNCAATGCTTTTGTGGTATTGTGGACACTGCTGCTCTCACAGGAAAATTTGTTTTGGAAAAATAAACTAATTCTGGTGTTACCTGGATGTGCCTGCACACCCACAGAGTAAATGTATCTGCACAAATTTTAATCTAGCAGTGGTAGAATTAATAGGTGCAGAATAGCAAGGACTTTCACAGAACTCAGAAACTGCAGTATTTTGACTTATTTAGGGGTCCTTGGAAATTCTATAAGCATGAAATTGACACAAAATCCTGTGTTGGTGTTATCTCATTTCTTTTGTCATCTTCAGACTACATCTGGAGGACCAGTGCCAAAGACAGCATGCACAAATGCCAAAATGGGAAAATGGCAAATGGCATTTGTTGCAGTTCTTTGGTACATACCCCTTAATCCCAAAACCTTGATCATTGGACACCTATTAATAGCCACCAGATTGCTCTGAAAATGTAGCTGAACTGACTTTTGATCAACATAGCCAGCTCTGCTTNGTGTGGTTTGTGTGGCAAGTGGAGTACAGACAGCCTTTCTTTCAACACTTAATAGTTGAATTCCTCAGGGACACAAAAGAGAAATCTCTATAGAGTTTATGATGCTTGTTTTGGGAAGGAAAGTCTTGTCTTTTGAAAAAGTGCAGAAAATTGCAAGGGAAATTAATAAAAATTGACTTTGAGAGCACATCAATCTTTTCAATAAAAGTTTTCAGTAAAATAATAGCTCCTTTCCAAACAAGCAATTCAAACTGTTATTTCACTAGACACTGGAAATCATTAAATAGATCAAAATTCCTGTCTTGCTCTTCAATGCTGCAATATTATTCCTTTTCTTCTCCCTTNCCCTGAATATGTGTTTATAGAGTTCTCATACTGTTCTAAAGTGAAGGATCTAATGCACTGTTTACCACATATCTTTGAGGTAAATTATCAAGTGAAGTATTACACAGTTGTTTGGGAAAAGATATCTTTGATCACTCAGAAATCTTGAGATATTTTTGTCAAAACAGCTGAAGAACATCTGTAATGGGGAAAAAGCACACACTAACTTAGAAGGTATCTCAAATCTGATTCTGGGCTTGTTTGTTTACTAGGCAAGCACTTAGAGAAGTAAGTAAAAGTAGCTTGGGTTTCACCTTCCCCAGAGAGGTGTCTGCTTCACACACAGAGCTCTGCTTGTGTCAAAACTCAGTGGGAAATTGTGGTCTGACGTGGTTGGACTAAAGACTGCCNGAGATTGCGTCCAGAGTGAATTATCTTATTCACTCATTTCACACTGTGAAAGTGTGATGACAGTGGGAAATTTTACAATAAACTCCCTCCAAAAAATTATAAGAAATATGGCAGATGTAGTCTCAGATTCTCCTGCCTTTCCTCAAAAGTTCCCTCTCCTGGTACTTCCCATTACCATTGTGGCCTCCCAATTTTACTTCATAGCTGCACTAATGAGCTCTTTCTCCTCTTCACCCTTTATCAACAAAAACAAAAACAGGTAAAGCCAGAAGACACTTATATCTATTAGGTCTAGAGATTTTAAGGTTATAAAACTATGGATTTGTNTGTTTGGAAAGTTAAATGTTCCTTTTAAAGTGGTGTAAACACACTAATTTGCTTTCATTCTAGGCTATTTTTTTCCCCGGCATTTATGCTGTTTTCCACATACCTGCTAAATAATTTCATGCTACTGTTTCACACCACTTTTGTTAGTCTCATTACTAACACAAAGCCATTATCTCACTCCATAGCAGCATTGGTTGTCCCTTCTGACACTGGGAGAAAGCAGCTTTGCTCTGTTTCCGTGCAATGGGCGTGCAGGNGGGAGTGAGCAGGACAGCATATTTTCTCATTTCTTCTGCAAACTGCATGCTGGTGATGCTGTCTCACCTTGAATTTTGCCTCAGTGGAGTATTTGCCTGCAGAGCTCTGCATCTGTGCTCAATCTGGGCTGTGTGCAATCTGCCAGAGGATCTGGAGGAAAGGAAACCTCTTCAGCTGGGTAAGCTACCTGTATATTTTGCTGACAGAGGATGGTGAAAAGTTGCCATATGTATTCTACTTTTGTGTGTGAGATGCCAGAGGAAGGAATCTGATTACAATACCTTACTCTCACAGGTGTCCCCTCTCTCCTATTTTCCAGTGTTTCTCTGATACATTCCTCNCTCCTTTATACCTTCCCCCTGCCAGAATGAAGAGTAAGGCCATAATTGTCCCTCCAAAGGTTCCTCTGGCTTTTCAGTCTGCCCACAGACCCCGAAAATGCACAGAAGTGATCTAGTCCTGCAATGTGTGTTGTGAATCCCACATCCTGCACCAAAGAGGACTTTGCTTTGAGGAGCCCCCAGACAGGGTCAAAACCAAGCTTCTAGCAGTCACATTTTTTGTCTTTTGATCCTCCTTTTGAATGACAGGAGTGACTTCTCAGAGCCATTAGACCTCAGGCAACAGGCAGCCCTTTCTTAGAAGATTCCCTGCCCACCTTATTCACCTTACTTGCAGCATTTTATCCCATCCTTGAGAGCTGGAATATTGCATCCTTTCTGAGAGCTACAACCAGTTTTCCTTCTGTTCCCACATTAGTTTCAGGCGATCAAGTATTTGCTTGTTTGCTTGAAACTTAACCACTGTGAATGTGTTGTTTGCAGAGTTGGTATTTGTAAAGTTGGTGTTGGACAAGTGGTAAATTCTTTGTTATACACACTTGTTATACAATATATAGTGTTTTTATTATATTATCTTATATTTTTAAATAATGTAAATACAATTACCACTAATTTTATCACTATCCTCATCCTTTAGAGGTAATTTTAGAACCTTTAAGATTCACCTCTTTGCGTAACTTCTCTGATCTGTTTGGAAAATAGTTGTGGTCAGGTATTACCGCCATTCTGTAGCAGATGCACAGCCATTTTGAAAAAAAAGGTGGTGTAAACTTCAGGGTGAGCATTCACAGAAAAGTGTGAAATTTTCTGGGTATTGTGATCCCAGCACCATTACTGGTATCACTGGCNACCTTCTGCCATTGCCGTTAGGAGTACATGCAAAATTTGAATGGAGAAGGGAGAATGAAAAAGAAAGTGAATATGTTGAAGAGCTGGGCAAAACTCCACCTTCAACAGCCTTGGCCTTCAGCCACAAAATATTGCATTTGTAATGTAAATGAGCTTGAAAGACCATGTGTTCTCTTTGTCACTGTGGCAGGACATCAATCTGTTGTCCCCCATCAGCACAGAAAGCTTATCTGCTCCATCCATCCACTGGTGCATATGGATGAGATAACCCCAGCATGGACAGATGCCCAAGATGCCCATCTCTGGCTGTAAGACCCCCAGCTGAGAAATAAACATCTTTTCTTTGAGAATGAGATACAGACAGAGGAATTGTTGACTGAGACACACTGCTTTTTACAGCTATAAAAGCCACACAAAATTTCCATGGAAACAGAAGCNTCCTATGCACTCTCTGGAAATGTGCAGGGCTTCTCCCACAAAGTTTGGACAGATTTCTGTAGATACTTTTCCAGAAACTGAGAGGAAGGGTCCTATGTATGCCCCATCATAAACTGGGTAGTACTACTATATACTATTTCTTCACTAGCTGTAATACAAGTACCTCACTCTCATGCTGTATTGTTTATCTGCTACTAGTATTTCCTTGCTTATCCTGTGTAGTAAGTAAATCTGTTGAAGCCTTATGTCTGTTAAATTTATGTCTATCAAATAAATAATTCATTTTTTAATAGACCTAATTGACCATTATTAAGAACTTGCAATGAGAGTGGGCTTTGGGGTGCTGGCCACCTCAGTAAAAGTACTGGCTACTGCCAAAGGCCTGGGCAAAGNCAGAACCTTGTTTAAAACTCCTCTCTTCATTTGTAACAGCCATAAGGCCATTCTGCAGTCAAATTCCACCTATTCTTTTCTTGCTTGCTTCTTTGGGAGTAGCAATTAGTGGGAGCAAGGAGTAGTTTGGAATAGGCCCTGACACTTCCTCAAGCTTGCAAACAAGAAATCATGCTTTTAAAAATGTTTATTCCTAGCTGGCCTAGAGAGGAGATACTTGGAGGCAAGGCACTGAAAAAGAAGGGAATTTTTTATTTTTGAAAGAGCTGTTGGCTTTTTTTAGAAAGGTGAACAATAAAAAGATAAATCAAAGTATTTGTTGAAAAATAACCAGTTGCATCCAAAATGAAAATAGAAATCAGATATTCACATGCTGCATATGGATTTCTCAAACCAGTATATCCTATTCAACACATTTTATAAATTGACAGGCACAGAAGATTCCAGTTTTAATGGATTCCTCAGGGTATTGATGAACATTATCAGCCAAAGCTAAATAGGCAAGAGAATACTTACGGTACTAAAATGGAGAAAATGTCAGATTTTTCTTCCTTTCTACAGAGCTTCACTAGACAAAGAATGACATATGACCTCTGTCTCACCACTGCAAACNTCAGCAAAAAGAAAATGTTAAGATCTGGGTGTGTGATGAAGATAATGAGATTTTAAGTAGGTAGTTGACTTTATTTGCAAATTCCTGCTNGCTGTGACTGAGAGCTGGAGTTCAGCAGCATCTNAGGGGGTCATCTAATCTCTGCTCCTGGAGGTGTCTACCCTCTCTATGTCTTTCATGGCAGGTGCTCATAAGGAGCAAGTTACAACAACTCTGCAAGTATTTAGGCAGCCAGCTGCAGCCCTCTCTTGTCCTTACCTTTTAAAAGTAGTTGCAGTACTCTTACATAGTTTCTCACCTAAAGTGTTCTTATATTTAATCTGAATGGAGATTCCTTTGAATTCCTCTTGCCTTTTGCCCTTTGCACTGTAGCTATGAAAGAGACACACTTCCTTTTCCCAAAAGCCTCTACTAAAGACTATGCAGAACATTTCTCAATAAGCAAAACTGTTGAGAGGGTCAGCATTTTCTAACTTCATACATGAAAGAGCACACAAAAATTTCAGCAGACACATAACAATGCANAAAATTTCATTCATGTTCACACAACTATTTAATTATTGATACACTGAATATTTAGGACCATTGAATATGCTTGAACATGTGAAACATCAAAATTTTTATAACATTGCAAAACAGTTAAGAGGATGCAAATGAAATATTTAGATGTTCTAATGTATCTCTGTGGTTCAATGTCAACATTAAAAGGTAATTTCAACAGGCACTTGGCCACAGACAGGCAGAATAGTTATTTCTTCCTCCTTCTCTATGTGGTAATTAAAAAAACTAGAAATTTTTACTGGCTTTTTATTGTTATTCATTAGTAGCTGCAAATAGTTGGACTAATATCCTCCTCAAAATTCACAATATATTTAAATAAAATAATTGTCAATTGAGTCTTGGAAGAGGCCNAAAAGGAAGACTCAACAATTTTAATTTTCTTTTTCAAATTCCTTCCATGATTTTCCCTTATTTTTTCTTTACTGTTGCTGAGAAAAAAAATGCAGAAACTGGAAAAATATATTTATATAAAGATATATAGAAAAAGAAGAAATATAGAAATTTAATTTTTTGCTGTGATGTTTTCAACATATTGGACAAAATTTCTGTGAGTCTATCTTTGTAGGAAGAAAATTTTTCACATCTCAGCTTCAATTTAAATGAGACCATNATATTCACATCTGCTACCTACAAAAATTTTTATCCACGATATATTTTTAGATAAAAAGAACCATTTCTGCTTAAGAATTAAGAGTTTTAAAGAGATCAGCAAGTGGACAGCGGAGAAAGAGAATAACTGATCGAATATAAATCGTCTTGCTTCATTGCATATATGGCAGAAAAAGTAGACTTTTGAGAAAGACAGGGAAACTGGACAAGGAAAGGATTATGCCAGTGAGCAAACAGAGTTATAGCCAGGAGGAATAAAGTCACTGTGTGAAAAAAATGATGAATTTATTTTACTTTCACAGGCTGATGGAATGAATACTTACTTACCTTCAAAAGTTCCAAGTTCTGGTTTTGCTAAAGCAGTTTGTACTGTACAAAAACCAGATCATGGCACAAGATTTAAAATGTTTGGCTTTGCAAAGAATCTGTAATTACTTTCAATTTTTCTTTCACAGTCCGTCNCTGTTACTCTGGTCTCCAAGATCACATAGGCAATCTTAGTTATATGAGAACAACAAACCTGTGTATGATGTGAAATTGTCTGTTATGAAATGCTCAATATTATAAGGAAAACAGAAAAGCANTTGGAGAGCTTTTTGTGCATCTATTTTTTTTCTGGTGGACTTANGACATCTTCAGATAGTTGGAGGTCACAGCAGATGATGATTTGCTAAGAGGAATTGTGTCACATATATTTGGTGTACCAGTCAAATGCATACACCTTCTAATTTAAATTTTGAAAACTTTCATAACTTTGGAGGCTGAGAAGACAGTCTTCAGTAATACGTGGCTCAATCCAGAGATAAATTGTTTTTAATATATCCAATCTGAAAGTATGAAGAAGAACTTGATTAAATTCATAAAAACAAAACACATAGAACTATGAAGATACCTAGCAGAAGCACATAATNTTACTATTAAAAATGTATTTATAACATTATTTATGTTATGCTGAGTTAGTTGTCTTCATTTCTTTCATATGGGCAGCCAGTCTCACAGACTGTAAAAGAATACTAAATATTCACTCAGTTTACTTATATGCTATCAACAGAACTTTTATTCAATAGAGTTGGAGAATCCTGCTGATAAATTCAGCAAAATCTTAATTCTGTTTCCAAGTTCCAACTTTTGGATTTTTTGTAACATTAAAAAAATATTGTAAATGTAAGTTTTTGTAATTCCAGTTATTTTTGGACTCTTTCATAGAACAATGACCCATGAGTCTGGACAGATTTTTCTGGTAGAAAAACTCCATTTCAATTATTAGGAAAAGCTGCTGCTAAAAAGCCAGAAGTCATGTATAGTATCCATTATAAAGTTATTTATGGGGAAGTTACTGGAAATTCAATATCTTGTGGCTCTGTCCTGTGGTTAACATGATCCATGAAATGATTGCTGAATCTGTACTCTGTCTTGGGAAAGCACAATAGGATAATGAACAATGAGTAAATCCTAANATGGTTGTTAAAACTCCCAGACTTCCTAGTAAGACTGTCAAATGCCCTCTGACTGAAGAGGAACATTGTGTACCCCAGAGAATGTGAGATTAGCATCCTCTCCACACATACAAAAAGAAAGCAGGCAGAAATCTTTAATAAAATTTACTAATCTTTCCTATTGCTCCAGGGGGTTGTGCGCAGCCTTCAAACACATCTTGAAACATTTTAAATCTAAGAATAAGCTGTTAGAGGAACATTCCTAAAAAAAATTTTGAGTCTAAATTGGGAACATGCTGGGAATTTATTTGCAACAAACATAAACAATATAACAACAATTTTCAGGCACTTTCATATGCTATAACACCCAAGATATTTTTGTATACACTCCCTAAAGTCTGCCCAAGTTATGACAGCTTGGTATATGTGTTTTGTTTCTTTTAATTACTGCCAGAACATTTCATCTATCTTTGTTTAATGGATAACCCAAGTTCTATCCAGCTAAATAGTGNTTTATTAAATTTACTGTCCTGGTTAGACAATTACTATTGATTAAGTTTTCTGGGGTGTGCTCAACTATGAAATGGCTCCCTTACTGCACCTGCAATGTATTAATCAAGTTTTCTGGGATGTACAGGCCTTTGACTCATTCTCTTTCTTAAGATATCTTTCTTGTTCTATGACATCTAATTAATCTCTAGTTATGTGATAACTGTTAAACAATTCTTTATTGAATTTTGTTATTTGACTGTTGATTAGGTTCTCTAAGAGGTATGGGTCCATGGAGTTCCTTTCTGCAGGTGCAGTGAGGTATTTTTTCTAATGGCAGTAAAAATCAGATCTAAATCAAAACCAGCTAAAATCATAGTCAAATATATTTTAACTAATCAAACATAATTATAAAATTTTTAAGGAATCACAAAACTCCTGGCTAGCTAAGATATAACTCACTATCAACCAGTACTTTAGGTCCCACTCCAAAATGTTACTGTCTCTGGATTTATTTTNAGTGCTTATGCAAAAGATCTGCTTACTGCATTTCCATTTGTTTGTTTGTTTGTTGTTTGTTGTTTTGATTTGAGATTGTTTTGTTTTTTATTTTTTCTTTGCCCTGAATAAGCTTATTTTCATAATCAAATTCACCTCAAGGAGTTGTAACATGCGGGCAGATTGTGCTACTACAGCCTCATGGAGAGAATGCCAATAAGTCACTTTGTTTCCAGGCATGTCTGAAATATGCCTCTGTGCAGTCACTGAAAATCCAGGCTGAGTTATTAGTGGCCATTTATGATGTTTCTTTCCATAAATTGGCCGTGTCTCCAGGGGCAGCCTGGCCCCTGCTCATTAAATAGCTGCTCTATTTAATACTGCAGAGCTGGCAGGACTGCCCTGTGGATCACCATACAACATGGTCATACAAGTTTAGGGCACTCAGAACGTCCCTTCTGTTTTATTTGGTAACTTGGTTTACTGTTTAGATGGGGAAGTTTGGTATGGACAGATGTGACGCATGTCTGTTTTAACTCGAGGTGCAAACAAATGNGGCTGTGCCATGCAGGGGACAGAAGGTCCCTGCCTTTTCATTGAAATATGATAGACATGAGGACACAAGGAAAGCTGCCAGGAGGGATGCAGTTCACCTGGAAATGGCANGTAGCAAGTAATCTCAAAAATATGAGAAGAAATCCAAATTTCTAGTCTATTCATTATATGTTCTAAAATTTTGGATAGAAAACCATCAAACTCTCAAAAAGTAGGGAAACCTGAAACCACAACATTCCAATATTAATGAAGCAGTACTGTGAAAAAGCATGAAATATAAAGAGATGGCAAAGTGACCTATGTACATAATTTTATTGTGTGGACCCTCAGAGTAATGGATAACTAACATGGTCTGACAATGAATATGGCACACATAATATGCAGACAGTGTTTAAAAAGTTCGGACTCAATTCAGTTGAATTATCATTTCTCTTTCCAAGACTTGTTTGTTGACCACCTATACTCATCAAAGTTTGACTTGAAAAGTTAAAAAATTGATTGCTGCAGCCAAANACATGTGTTCCTTTTATTCTTAGTAAATAAAAATATGATGTTCTACTGCATTATAATGTGTTTTCTGTCATTTTTATTTTGGATTCACAAATAAAACCTGCTTTACTGGAAAGATCAAAGAAATTAGAAAAAATTGTTGTGTGGACAGTGAAAGTGCCTGTAACACTTCCAGACAAAAAAAAATTGCTATGAGAGATTACCCTCAAATACACAGTATTCCTGCCACGTAGCCTTGTGTCTTGTTTTAATGCACTGCTTGGGTGAGACCTGGTGAGGCTGCAGTCCTCTAATTCAGTCCTGAGTCTGTTCTTCCNTTTGATATTACATGTTGAGCCAGGCTACGGAAGTTGTTGAAATTGCCAAAATATAGAAAATAACCCAATGACAGATGGGAGAGAAGTAGAAGGGAGAAAAGCAAAAAAGAAGAANAGGAACAAATTGAACTAGTGGATAGTGGATATTTTGTTTTGATCATGCTCATAAACAAGCCTCAGGATGTTGTTAGGTATGCAGAATGAAAACTCCCCAGTTTTGTTAAGCAGGCTCTGAAGAAATGAAAGAAAGAAGAAGTGGTTTGCACACCTGTACCAGCCTCTACTACTGCACCCTTCCCNAGCTAGTACTACTCTTTAATCAACGTTTCTTCTCAAAATAGCCACAAGAATGATTAACAAATATAATAGGAAACTTTTATATATAAAATTAGGTCTATTTTAGCTATACACATCTGAAGGTATAAGTGCCACTTTCTTCTTCTCGGTTCATATACATACCCAAATATATAAACATCTCTCTGTGTATATACATCTCAAAGAATGATTTCCACAAATTTAAAGACCATTTNAAAATGTACTCTGCTAACTGATTTTCAGACAATCCTCTTCTAGTGAAAGCAGACATGGCTCTAAATCAGTCTGCTTCTCAGCACTGCAATGCTCTTCACATAAATCTTTGATTTTANGTATAATCTGAAACCCTCTTGAAACACTTGGGTCTTGAGCTCATGTTAAAATTCACCCTTAAGCTGAAGTGTGGTTAAATAGGGAGGAACTTAGTCAAAGAAAAAATTAATATTTATGTAATGAAAAAGAAAAAATAAAATGAACTGCTATTAAAAACAAACAGATGAAATTATTTACTCAGTGGAATTTGCTCATGTGTTGCAGAAGANATGAGAAAGGAAAAAAAGTCCACAGGCCATTTTTTATAGTTATAATTTGTTACTTTGCAAGTAGCTTAACAAAGCCCTTATCAAAGGACTTGTAATTAAATACCCAAACAGAAAAATTACTAGAATAATCAGAAAGCTAGATTTAGTACATTACAGTACTTTGGTTACAAGCTTCAACCTGAACGAGAAAAGGGTGAAAAAAGGGTATTTTTCAAAAAATACTAATAGCAGTAAGACCCATGGGAAGCAGTCCATTGTAAAAAGTGCCTGGATGAAGATTTTAGGATAATATTCATGTTGCTCAGATGATAAATCCCTTGCTGTGGTACACCACCACATGTGCAAAACAGNTGCCAGAGCTAAATAAAAGTCTGACTCTGGCTGGATGCCAGACACCTACCAAAGCTGCTCCATCACTGCCCTTCTCAGCTTGAACAGGGAGAGAAAAAATAACAAAGGTTCTTGAGCTGAGATAAGGACTGGGCAAGAGATCACTCACAAAATACCATCATGGGCATGCAAAGAAGAATAAATCTTAAAAACACCTTCCCCCCACCTCTCCCTCCTCTCCAGCTCTATGTCATCAATAGTGCAGAGAGATGGGGAATGAGGGTTATATCAGCTCATCTTGAAAGTTTCTGTTTCTGCTCAGGCAGAGGAGTCCTTCCCCTGCTCAGTGTGCAGTCCTTATCANAGGAGACAGCTCTCCATGAATTTCTCCAGCCTGAGTCCATCTCATGAGCAATAATTCTCCATGAATTACCGCAACACCAGTCACTCTTCCATGGGACTCGCTGCTCCAGCATGATTCCTTCACAGAGTCACAAGTCCTACCAGGAAACCTGCTCCAACAGCGTGGGCTCCTCTCTCCATGGGCCTGCAGGTGCCTGCTCCAGCACTGGCTTCCTGCAGGTTCACAGCCTCTCCTCAGCCACCCTGCTCTGGTGTGGGTTTCCTCCATGGCCTGTGGGTGGATCCCTGCAATCCTATGGATCTCCATGAGCTGCAGGGCATGTGCTCCCTAGCCATGGTCTCCACCATGGGCTGCAGATGAGCCTCAGGTCTAGCACATCCCCTCCCTCCTTGCCCACTGACCTGGGGGCCTGCAGGGCTGTTCCCCTCACANATCCTCCCTCCTCTGTTCTCTGGACACAATTACTTCTCTGCCATAACTTTTCCTTTTGAAACATGTTACCACAGAGGCATTGCCATCATTTACAATGGGCTCACCCTTGGCCAGCAGTGGATCTGCCTTGGAGCCAGCTGGCATTGGCTGCNAGGGACAGCGAAGAACCTTCCAGCAGCTTCTCACAGAAGCCACCCCTTTAGCTGCCCTGCACCAAAACCTGGGCACACAGACCCAGTACAAAGCCAGAAAGCAGCAGAGGAAACTTGGCCTGAGGAGTTCTGCAGGGCACCTCCCCAGCTCCCTGCCTGCTGCTGCCTGCATGGCCAGGGCCCCCTGTGGAAGGGGGTGTATGAAACCTAAGCCAGGCCAAAGAATGGTGAAACAATTAAGGTGCACTCTTTTTCCTTTGAGACTGAAAAAATTGCCACTTTTATGGACATAGGCAGATCTCACTTTCCTTGTTTCAGAATTGTCATCTGTAAGTCTGTAGCCATAATTTTTTTTGTTCAACATCCACTTTTCAGTATGCAAGTGTTTGTTTTAGGAAATGAACACACTGGTTCTAACTATGTGTACAGTGGTGCACAAACTGAGCAAGAAAAAGACCTGGAAAGTAGCTTAAGCTGGGATTTGTGGCCCGTTATCCAGAATGGCTTTTCCACACATGAGCCCCTGGCAACAACTGACTCTCTGCTTCCAACCTCAACCAGCATGACAGGATNTTTTCAGTTCTTTCAGTGGCTAGTGTATGTTATAAACTGCTAGCTTCTNCTGATGTTTTCACTTGGATTTGGGTTTCTTTTTAGTTTNGNGTTTGNTTTTTTTTTTTCATTTATTTTACTATTTTGATTCTAAGAGAGCTCAAAAAACTGACTGTGCCCTAGAAACCTTAAATTAAGAATACAGCTACTGCTTACTGAGAAACCACACAGAAGGCATCTTCTCTGTCCTATGTAGTCTAAATGACTGTTGAAAGGGAATGAGCCCAAAGAACTTGCAGTATATACTATATGAAAAATAACTTCAGGTTCTGAAGTAGAATTTACATTTCTTGCTGTTCACTTAGGTTTCAGATACTGAACTGAATGAATTAATGTCCAAATTTTTCAAAATTCAGGATGCCTCGATTAAAGAAAATGCAATAATATTTCTCTGTCAAGAATGCTGATCTTCAAATTTTTAACAGATATACATTGATTTTAGTAAGATGTTGTCAAACTACTGCAATGCATTTCTGTCCAGAAACAAAAAACAGTTATNACTTTTAAGTCTTTCAAGGTTCCATGGTACATGAGCCCGTTGATTCAGTCATACAGTAATGTTTAAAGAAGATATTTCATAAAGCCTCTCACAGAAATGCCNATATTTTGCCTTTGTATATTTATTTGGGGCAAAAGAAAAATACTAAATGTCAGGATTGCAGCATAAGTATCAGCTTTTGAATCTCCTTATAGTTTACTATAACTGGCATGCCTTAAATAGGCCTGATTTGTGCCCAAATTCTGGCCTTTTAGTTGTCAAACATGAAAAGCACTGTTTTTAGCTGGAATGATGTCATATCCATGAAGAAATGCCCTAGTAAAGAAAACCAGAATAAGCAACCTGATCTTTGAGTTTTACTAGATGACCTTGCAGACTGGAAGGNTGGACTAGATATCCTTTAAAAGCTCCATTCCAGCTCAAATCAAACTCTATGATTCGATGATCCTGTCTCACCTTTTGTGTTACAGACATGCCTGTGGTCACAGATATCATATATCAAGATAAGTCAGCCACAGATTGTTTTGTTCCAGCTCATTTTGAATTATTTTGTTTTTGCTGGCCACTGAAGAGTAAAGAACTGGTGGAATTTCTTCTCTTCTGTCATCTTCAATCAGATTTTAACTCTTTCCTATAGTGAGACCTGCATTCAATTCTTTCTAGTCATGCCTCTGTTGCATTTTCCTATTCTGCTAAGCTACAGATATTTAGAGCTTTTGAAACAAAAGCAACCACTTTTTCTGGTTCAAGGGTTTCCTCTGCTTTGTGATTAGCAGGTGTCATGATGAAGACCAAACAATTAGCATGCCTCTTTTAGGAGTTTCCAGAGATATACACTTTGGTTCAAAACTATGGCAGCAGCGCTAGAGTATGAGCACTATTTACTGAGAAGAGACACTGCTAAATATTTTGCAAAGGAATTATATAACATGCAGATGAGTTGTGTTTTCTTCCCAGCTTCAAGCAAGAGCCCAAGTACATATATCACATGGACTTTGTATCCTACACTGTTTTTGTNTGTCTTTGTACATAGCTGTCTTATCCTGAAGCATCTCAGATTTTGACATGCAATATTACACAAAATACAAAAATACTGTATTAATTCCCTCTTTATCCTATGAACTAGTTGTCCACAAAATAAACTAAGCACTTAAAATGAGAAATGAAGGTCCCATATTGGCAGTCATCATCTCACTCATTCTCCTGCAAGTAAGAAAATGAAACAGGGAAGAAAAGCATAAAGTCAACTCAAGTGCTGGATTTGTCTGCTATCCAGTGCAGGAGCTCATGTTTTCCACAACTTAGCAGAAATTTCCTGGGGAGATGCCTTGAACTGATGTTTGTCTTGGAGCATATGGCATGGATTCCACCTCTAGGCAGAGCAGAGGTACACCTCTGCTCCAGAAGGAGCAGACCATGGCTCCAGAAGACTGACTGGAAGGGGAAAACACAGCCTGTTAACAGTTTAGGGATGGAAACAGCATCTATNTGCCATCAAAGTAGCATGTTTGAACAAATTGAAGTGATACATCCAAGGACATTTCTTAGAGAGTTTCTTGGCAATAATCTCTCCATGTGTGCCTCTTGAACACTCCACTTTATTTCAGCAGCACAGTGGGCACTAGCTACCTCAAATATTCCAGTATTCATCTTCTGAAGGTCAGAAATAATTAGCCTCCTATATAGAGCTCACTGGGCTGTAAACAAAATTTTCAGCACAAAACTATGTTCTTGTCTTACCATCTAATAAAACAAAGGTAACTGCATTTGTTTTTCATTATTAATTTCACTGCAACTAAAGTGGAAGCAATTAGTTTGTTGCTTGGTAGTTAGAAAAGATAAAATTTTTAAGTATTCTTCTGCTGCCCACGTTGTTNATTTCTGAAGTCTTTATAATAAATAATATTCACTGGCAACTCATATTTTTAAAAAAGTAAGATTTTTACAAAATTGGAAGCCCAAGTGCTACATGATATGACAAAACCTGGTTAGACTGCCAGAAAATGCTTGACACTAGACATGAGGAATTTCTTCCTGAAATTCCACTCTTCCTTTTTAAATTTAGTTTTGAAACTCCTTAGCAGGAGAAACACCATCCAGCCTCTAAAATGTAACTTCACTGATCTTCATTATATGGTAAAAGATTACAATTTGTGCCTGGTTGTTGGCCCCGTTTCAATGAGANCTTTGCTTTTTCTTTGGTCACATGTTGAATGCAACTGACTAACATAACCTGATAAAACTTCAGTTTGGTCATGATTCCTCAAGCCTCCAGCAGCAATCAGTGTGTATTCATGTGGGAAAGCCTTGGCCTTTTAATCAGCTCTTTTGACAGAAGTGCTGTCACATCGTATCTGTTCCCTTTTTAATCCTGTGGATTTATTTCAAGAGCCTGGTAGTCATACCTCACATCCATCTACAGTGTGGCATGTCAGCCTAAAGGCTCCCCATCTTCTCTGCCTGGTCCTTGGTTCTGCACATTGTGTGGGGATATATGTCAGTCACCAGGGCAAGTCACATACACAACCGTGAGCAAGAAGGAGAGGACTGAAAACAGCTTGTAACTACAATTTATCCAGATTACCATCAAGGGCCCTGGCAATCCTTGGGCTTTCAGTGCAGGAATCAAAAAGTACCTGCTGTCCTCGCCTCATGAGAAGGGCAGTGTCACTCCCTGTGGTCACACAGTCTGTGTTCTCTGCAGCTGAGAAGTGTATCTGATTTTACCATGCAGTATGTGAAATATCAGAGGAGCCAGTACAAAATGTACTGGAACAAAGCTGAATAAGATCCTGCTAAAGGTCATCTCTACCTGCACATGTGATTTACAAACCAACCAATTTTTTCACCACACCTTATCAAATTCTCTTTCTCCAGGAAAATGATCATTTTAACCTGTCAGCTGTGATTTTTTGTTCCTAGTAACTGTCAGAACCTTGGTTTGGACAAATCCATCTAATCTCCTAAAAAGAAAGATGACAGTTTGATCAGCAGTCAGGTAGATGGATAGCCCAGGGTCCACAGCAGAGGGCTGAGTCTGGACTGAGGCATGAGGCATATATTCAGCAGGACGAGAATGAAGCTGATGTCAAGACAAACAGGAATTAAGAATCAGAAGCTGAAAGCAATATTCCAAAATCTGAGGCATTTTGGAAACTTATGTGCTAAATGAGCACCTAGGTGTGAGAGAGACCTGTGCTGTGTTGGTCAGTATGTGCTATGTTGGTCAATTACTCTTGGTCAACACTGTTAAGAAACAGAAATTTCTATATGTTGATCAGACCATGACTTTTTACAAGGCAGCTACAATCTTTAAAAGATGGAATGATTGCAGCATGGCTTGATAGATATTAAAACTTGAGAAATATTCAACAATGGGAGAGAGATTTTGTTCTTTCAAGATAGAAACAGTGATAAGGGNGTGGAATTCCTTTGTAGTTGTTTATAGCTCACATTGCTTAGTGCAGGTGATTGTTGAAANGGAATTGTGGAATGCTTAGTATAAAAAAGTGGACACCTTGGTCAAAATGTAGGATTTTTCATTAACAAATCTTCCATCTACCAACACAACTCTGAAAATTTAAAATNTATCTATGTAAGTGTTCACAGGAACAGAAATTGCAGAACTACATACTACTGTTAAGCACATTTTTTTCCTTTAGCTGCTTGGACATATTACTTCAGAATTTAAAAATTATCCTCTAAAAGTTTATTCTGGTAATGATTTGGCTTNCTATACCTTAAAAGTAGATGAAGTAAATTTATTTATTCTTCGTATCAATCTCATGCTAATAATCTAAAATTGAGAAGTTTGGATTGAAATAGAGATGAAATTTTATTCACAAAATCGTTTGTAAACAAGTCCTTGGCTAATTTTGTGATAGGATCCATCCTCTGTCTTGTCTGTTGCTGTTGGAAAACCAGTGAGATTAGGACCCAGGTTTTCAGTGTTANATTGTGTTTGCTATTTCACTATTTGCATGAATAAATCTGTTTCAGCATTACACCACACAACACTTAAAAACTACATAAAAAGTGCAGTCTGGTTTTCTCACTGCCTCTATGACTAATTTTATTCATATTTGCATTCAGTGTCCTGTTTTCTTTCTTNATTCAGAAGAACTAGAATATTTGCATTTATGTATTTTATTCTACTTTCTTTGGGAAAGTAGCACAGTAAAATCCTGGACCAGATGATCTCCAGGAGAGCCTAATTAGCAGACCCAAATTCTTGAAGAATCCAACATATGTACCTTTTCTGAAATACAGTAAGTAATATGTTTTCTGCACACAAATGTAAGTTCATTTATAAAGGTGTATTTTCTGCCCCTTTTCCTTCTTGCATCTCTTGAAAACATGTAAGAAATTTAGNTCTCTGTTTTGCCTCCTAACTACTGCCTTAAGAACATCACCACAAGTGCTCTGTGGCCCTCCTTGATGCTTGATGCAAGGCTCAATAGTCTTTCCATTAAGCCTTCTCAGAGGTGAAAATGTGAGGGAGGGGTGGAGGGAGAAAGGGAGAAAGGGAAAATGGGAGAAAGGGAAAATGGGAGGAAAATGGGACCAGGGAGGGGGGCACAAGTGTCACCAACTACAATGGACAGGAAAGACAGGGGACGGCTGCTGAATTCAGGGAGAAACTCACTGTGCCTGAGACATGACAGAAGGAGCTCCACAGGTGGGTAATGTCTGCTGTAATCCAGGAAATCATACAGTTATGTGGAAATGAGCCTGCTAACAAGAACTTGCCCTGCGAAAGCACAGTGAGAAGGGAAAGAGATTTTTTTCAGTTTTACTGTTGATCTAATTAAATTTTCATTTGAGTTATTTTAAGCTTGTAGAAATATTATTTCTAGCCACATAGTTATCATAATTTCACAGAGTGAAGAGTTCTTTATGAAGCCCTCNAATCAATAAAATATGGTGCTGTAAATATATTTCCTTTGACAGATACACACTAAGTTATGCATATTTTCTATCTGCCAGTGTATTATGGGGGGAGTTTTTATAAGAATGAAAGGGCAAAATTTAGATTACTGCATTTTCATATTACAAATTATTTCTTAATGTGCTAAAAATAGTTTCTAGTGGACACTGGGGTAATATACCATGGCTTTAGGCTATCACTGTACCCTTCACTGTGCTTTTCACTGTGGCTATCTAACTGTCTTTCTCTAGTGTGACAATCTATTGGTTAACAGGAAAAATGTGTACAGTTTGAAAACTGGGCTGTCTTTGTTTGGTTTTTTTAAAGATCATAGCTTACTCATTATAACTTCCAAAGTTATCATAATATTCTTATATTTCTCTTGGCTTTCTTTAGAGCATGCACTCCCAAAGATAGCATAGTTATGTGTGTAGACATCCTCCTCATAATTGTTAGACAAAGTATGAAATATTATATTCAAACTTGTGTGATACAGTTGCCAGAAACACAGATCAGTTGAGTAATATATTTGGGGTATGTACTTCCCATCATTGTTACATCTGTACCACCTAATAGTCACTAGTACATGGGTATTTATACTGCTATCCATTGTCACTGAAGTATTATGACTTCACTAGCAGAAAAACAAGCAAGTGTATATCAGATAGAGACTATTTTATTGGAAACTAGCAAACGTGAGTATCCTGAGCATCAAGTTAATAATTTAATTATGTGTTCAGTATTCTTTCNTGGAAACAG
The DNA here is from genome assembly GCA_900205225.1 of Saxicola maurus maurus. NCBI lineage: Eukaryota > Metazoa > Chordata > Aves > Passeriformes > Muscicapidae > Saxicola > Saxicola maurus. Next base: position 34,461 of record OAMK01000716.1, read on the forward strand.
TTCACCAGATCTAGAATGTAAAAAAATTTCTCTCTACTGAATTTTACAGTCACTTTTTCTTGGTTTTTTTGTTGCTGTTGGTCTTGTTTAANACTAAAAGATGGCATTTTTATAAGGAGAGCAATGTCTGTGTAGCATGAATTGTACTGAACTGTCAAGTGAAAGAACAGCTACTGTGGCTAAGGAGGTGAATTCAATTTCTGATTNCTCAGCAGGCTTTCTGTGTTGCTTGATAATAGGTACCTTCAACATCTTCAAGCCAACAAGTCAAAAAACATGTCATTCCTTTCCAGCAGTGAATTTGTCAAAAATTCACCAGGCAATTTGCAATCGTATTGCTATTTCTGCTCAGGATCTCTTGTTTGTGCATTATGTTATTTAGGAGTAATTCAGGTACTGCCTGTGATTTGGGGAGACACAGGATTGAAGAGTAATTGAAATGCTGGCATAGTCTTAGATTTTTTTTCTCTGCAAGGGTTTTATTTGGTAACAAGTTTTCTTAGGTCAGCCCTGTTACTCGTGGGAAATGCAAAGGATATGTGTTGGTCCCACTACTGTACTCTGTGTCACAGAAATCTGCTTTGGCCTTGAAATAAAACGCTAAAATCTCATCTGCTTCCATCCACGAGAAATGGGATCATGAAACTGAGAGAGNAAAGAAATCAAACGTTTTGAAAGCGAGCTCCAGAAAACCAGACCACTTCATAAATGATCCAGTGTAGCCTGGGTGATTTCAGGCACTAATTTAAGTTGTGAGGATACCACCCACCATGTCATTTTTCTGTAGTTATAAAGCCTCAGATTTGTGCAGCTTGGTGAATTAATTTTCTTGGGATCACCAGATAGGCTTTGCTGAGGACATGTCCAAAGGTTTACCAGCAGGAAATGCTTAATTTCTCCCAGCAGGCAAACAACTCTACATAAGGAGAATTTGATTGTTTACTCCAGGTGAGTACACCTAAATGTGAAAATCCAATAGCACTTATTCTCTGAAAGGAAGAATAACTTTTCTAGCACTGCCATAATTATTATACTTTCAGAAACTTAGATGTGTTTTATCTAAATATGGATTAATTAACTTTCTTCCTTGGTCACAGGCATTTGCATACAAATACAACCATAAGAATGTCACTCTTTTGCTCAGAAGTAAGGGAATAATTGCCAGCAAATAAAATAGGAGCTGTAGCTTTACCATACATTTTATTAACTCTGAGAAGATCAGATTTCCAAAGCTGTAGATATTGGAGTCTGGAAGCAGTGTATGGCACAGTAAATCTAAAACATTCCAACACCACTGATGATTCAAACTCAGGTGNGTTCATTTGCTGGTAAGTTCATTTTGCTTGTCAAAAAGGTGAGTCAAAGCAAAACTGAGCTACATGGTCCCCAGTCCACAGGGAAATGGAAATCCAGAGTAAAACATCAAATTCACAGTGATNTGTAAGTCATGGCCCTGAGGAAGAGTCTCAAAGGAATGTCCTAAAAGAACAATAAGCATCAGGTGAGATGAAGCTTGTTCTGGCGAATATGAAACAGAGTGGTCAAAAGCAAATTTGATCTGTTAGACCATATTTACTGTGAACATGATAAAATCAAGAAAGATATTAAAAAAGTGGAAATGAGATGTTTTTGAGCTGTGCCTCCATTGCNTCTGTTCTTGGTGACCATATGATACTGCAAAATCAGCACAAGTCGTGTCTCAGTNCTCAAAGATCATAATTATTATCAGATATATTAGGAAATAAAATAATAAAGGGAATCAGGAAGATGTCCCTAAAGGGAATGAATGTGTTTTTAAGTGTAGAGATGGTTCAGTTCTTGAGTGGGTAGGCTGTGCAGCCACCATGTGTGAGAGTTTAAGATGCCCTACATGTACTGCAGGCCTGGGAAGAATTCAGAAAAATAAAAAAGTCCATGCCATTAAAAAGTGAATGGTTTGTACACTTGTAATTTNTTGTAGGAGCTGTAAAGCCTGTGTGAAATGCCTCACAAAAGTAAAAGCTGGAAGTTCATTTAATGCCTTGGACTAAATTAGTGTCTCATGCCTAGATAAAAAGGCACAAAAAAAGGAAATGCTGTATTTTTATAACAGAGAATGTATGCAAGAAATTGGGACACCTTTTATCTCAGCATTTAGCACCAGGAGCTAGCTGAGAGGGTAGAAAGAGAAGACAAAAAGGACAGAACTTAGAGGAGACTATTGTCTCATTGACTGTATTAATCTTTTTGTGGACACAAAGTTCCTGAGCTATTTACAGAGCATAACACGAGCAACTGTGAGGGCTACTGTTTTATTAGTCANCTTTTGGAAGAAAAGATGGACATTCAATTACTCACCCAGTGAGCCAGATTCATGTGTACAGAATTCCCCAGCATGACTATACATTTCATAGACTAATTTCTTTACCTATGAGACTCATCAACCTTCTCCAAGTGTAGGGATAGGACTCTGACAGAGATTATTTTTCTCATTTTCTTCACATTACTGAAAATCACAATTCTATATCATCTTCCAATATGAGATGGAAAACATGCTGCTAGAGGAAAAAAACACCTAATGGCATGGAACAGAGGAAAGGAAGAGCTTTGCAGTGCAGAAAAAGCTATTATTCCTGTCAACAAAATGTGAAAATGTTGCACTGGTTACACTGGACTGAGTTTATGATGACTTGTTGTGTATTCCATGAGGAAGAGGGGGATTNAAATGTGAACATGGACCAGTGTATAGCTCTTTTCCAGGCTGTTAAACCGGTCCACACTTGCCTCACTATATGTCTATTTATGTTCTCCAGGTCTAAGTCTGTTGATCTCCTATCACTGAAAGAAGAAAGGGATTTAGAAACCCTTTATTGAGTGGGATATTTACCATATTCTTTCATCATATGTGTTGTGGAAAAGGAAAATATCCAAATCCACCAGGTTTTAGTGGGTTCTGCATCTCAAATACTTAGATGATCAACGATCAAACACTTCTCAGAAGACTCTGTGGTCCTTGGTAACATGCATACCATTGTGTCCCTTGGGAGGACTTCCCAAGTCCTGCAGGGCTATCAATTTAGGACATTTCAAGGGCAGCTCAAGGGCAGATCTAGACCTCATTCTTTCTAAACTCCAGTAACATGCCGGCATGTAAATTGGTCTCTTTCCAACCACCTAGATATGACACTACTTCTCTCACCATTTTCAAGCCATGCCAGTGATGAAGTTGGCTGCAAAGGCCCGGGAGAGGTGTGCTCCCTGCACGGAGGTGGCCACAGATCAGCACAGACAGGAAAATTGTGCTTTTGCAGGNAGCCACATAAACACAAACTGCTCTCATGCAACCATGACCTGTCCTTGCTCTTACCAGCAAATAAGACCCAAAATTCATTGGATCCCAGGGATACACACAGTCATAAGCTCATGTGGTTGTCTTCTGTGGCTGGTTCTCAGACCTGTGGTATGGCCACGGCCTGGTTTCCAGGTTCCTGGTTTCTGTGGCACTTTTCCACTGAAATAGCATTTACACCATAATCATCTCTCCAGTTCTGAGTTCACCAGCTGATCACATCTGTGCATACACATATACAGGAGATGCACACACAAAATAGTACAAAAGAACAAGTAATAAGATATGAACTGTGTTGATCAGGAGAAGACCTTGAGCGACCAGTTTCTTTTTACATCCATTTTCTGTCTTCTCAGTGATGGTCCTCGCTGTGCCATTCCTATTATTTTCTTTCTTGAACTTTAATCTTTCCTCCAAAACTCCCTGTATGAAGGCTCTGTACATCNTCACAATACCCGTAAACATGGAACAGCAAGCATTATACACCCCCAGAGTCTTCCAAAATATTTCCTAAGATTTTTCTTCCTTATAGCACCCTTAGCAACAGCCTAAAATAATAGTTTCCTTCTTTCTGTCAACTGACAAGTGTTGATTGAAGCCCTGACATTTCTGCAATGGAGGATTGTTCTACGTGTTATGGACTTCTTAAATCTTCACCATGCACTTTCAATTAAGATCTGTGTATCTGAGTATTTAAATTAGCCATTTTCCTGTCTTTCTTTAGGGTAGGAGACAAAATTGGGCACATAATGTGTCAGAGATGTTTCCTCTTGTAGGTGCATGGGTTTGTCCGAGGACCTGCCTCTGCGGCTGTGTAACGCTCTTTAAATATGGCCATGCAGAAATCAGATGGAAGACAGCCACCACTTTCATTGGAGTCAGACTTTCACTCCTGCTGNTTTATTGCAAAAGATGATGCATGCATTTAAAAAAAATCTCAGTGGTGTCTTGGCACCTTGGCACCTTGGGAAGGAGTGTAGCAACAAATGCTGCGACGAGCCCAATATGCGCCACTGAACCATCCAAGCACTAGCCAAGCAAGTCCCTTATCAGTTCTCTGACCTGAAAGGAGAAGTGATCAGCCACACTCATGTCGTTTTTTTGAAGTACACAACTAGCTTTANACCTAGGTTTGCCCACTTGAAGCAGATACAGCATTCAGTGTCTCTGTCTTTGAGATTTGCTGTAGGCTCCTTTCAAATATGAAAAAGGTGAAAACTCTAGGGCACGGGCTCATTTTTGAGTGTGAGTACATCACACTGGGAGATGAGTGGCCTTGGTGCAGCTAACACTCCAGCATTTCACTGCAGATTGCATCCATCAGAAGATCTAAATTAAAATGAGAGAGACTGCTGATTTTTATGCATCCTGCTGTGTTAAGGGAGAATGAAAGGGCATAGTCTGTATGGCAAGAACATGCACTTGACCCAGCAGCAGTTAGTGTAAATGACAGAAACTATGGGGAGCTTTAGTGAAANACTAAATCATATGCTACATTGTTAAAAAAAGAGAAAACAAAACAAAAAAAAAAGAGTNACAACAGGCAACCTGTTGAACACAAAACAAAAATAAATAGACAGTAAGTAGGCAGCAATTCTGGTGAAGACATGTATGCCCTATTCAGCAACAAAAACACTATAATTTGGCATCCAATATCAAATNTTTTTGTAGGTTGAGTAAAGCTCTAGTGGAAGCCACAGTCCAGTAATTGCCTCTATTATCTTAATCTGAGTGTTTTCACATTATGTGACATAACTAATTTTCAGGTCTGTCCCAGTTTTTATTTACTAGTAATCCTCACACCCACACACTTCCACCTCCTGCAGATTAACGACTTGCCACTGAAAATGGAGAAGTTAATAATCAATAAGAATCAATAAGAATAATCAATAAAGTCAAGCAGGACTGACAAAATCTCTGCTGTCTATTAAGAATGACAGTGAATGTTTGATAACATGTGACTGATAAACCATGTGATTATCATTTTCAGGTTCTTGTGCTGAAGTTGGAAGGAATAAANTAACTATGAGAACATGAGAAGTGTTCTCCCTAAATAACATGCTGACATGCTGTTTATCATATCCTGTGGAAGACTCAATGGCAATCAGGTTCTCACAATATTTATGCAATTACTTATGGAATACAATAATTTTAAGTTGGAAGGGACCTANAATGACCGTATAGTAAAACTGAGTAAGAGCTCTTGCCTGTTTTCAGGGTACACATAATGAGTTGTTCCTGACTAAGGAGCTTGGAGGCAAATTGAGAGTCACATGTTAGAGCATGANAACCTAATTGACATATGCAAATTTAGGAGCCCTCAACACCTGCAAGGCTATGTGTCCTATGAAAAGACTTTGGGGACTCCTTTTTTGGTTTTCTTAGTATTATTCATCACAGCAATTAGTTAGCAATTCATTTTCCAGTGTTTGCTAATATTTAAAATTACTACAGCTGCTTTCTGCAAAGGAAAGTTAAACCTGTTGTAGTGGAAAATCTTGTGTCTTTTTATCAATTGACTGAAAAAAGGAGCAGAAAACTCTTGATTTTCAGAGCTGTCCAGTATTATTTCACTCAACATCAGGTCTCCCATAGCTTTCCCTGGAGTCACCTGTGCTGCAGTGGAAATCAGCTGAGCCTGGGCTCAAATCAGCAGACAGAGGTTGATGACACAGCTGTACATCATGGTCTCAACTGTTGTGAGTTGTCTACAAAATATTTCCTAAGTCTGGTGTGTTCTATTCCTGCAATTAATGATATGAAACTTTTTCTTTTTTTTGGGGGGGGGTGTTGCTGGTTAATTTAATTATNTCTAACAGACTGTGTATCTGTTATCGTATCTTACATGTACAAATATCTTACATGATATAAATATATATCTTGTCAAGTTTTTATAATATTCTTCTTTGGGATTTAGGTTATTTGGATTTTTGTTTATTTGTTTATCTTGTTAAAATTAATACTCTCTAGTTCTCTGCAGGTATCCAGCTTCAACAATGCTTGAGGTCCTAAGCATTTGGTGCTAAAATCAAACAGAGGTAAAAAAGCCCAGATAAGTGACTANAATATGAGTATAGGGAATTCAATTAAGAAACTGCCATTTGACTCTAAAATATTCAACTTATAGATCCTTTCCAATCCCTTCCTAATAAATTCTTCCCAATGTGCTTACATGGTGCCAGGAAAGGAAATGTTCGTCTAATCAAGAGGGGAAAAAAGTGTTTGCACATATAAACATAAGAATACAAAATTTGTTTAGCAAACCTGCTTTTCAGTGCATGTTCTCCAAAGAGAAGCAATGCACTACTGGCAGCACCAATTCAATAAATTAAGTCNCTTGGAATCTACTCCAGTGTTTGGTCTCTGGCTGTGTCTGCCTGCCTCAAGGATAAATCACAGATTTAGCATGCANAAATTTCTCTCTTTTTTTGTCATGTGAAGACAGGCTTATTTGAAAACTAAAGGAAATATCTCTGACCACAGTAGGCTTTTCAGTAACTAAAACTGTAGTCTAAATGGTGTTCTGCTGAAAAGAATCTGCCTTTGTTTGTTGCTAGATATAGATAGATAGTACTCTTGCCACCTGTTTTTGGAGACTTTTTCTCAGTAGCACAAAAATATATCAAAATAGTTTAAAAATATGACAAAGAAACCTACTCTGAAGAAGAGATATCCTATAGTAAGAAACCTCTTGGAGTCAACACCAACAAATATTGTAAATATTAGTATGACATCTACATNTTTAATAGGTAATAGGTTCTTTTTTAAGGCATATACTGTAGAGAACTGTGCCCTTTTGGGTCACAGTAAGGCTATCTAGACACTTTGACACATCAGTTGCCAAAGGATTCCATAAAGCATGTAGTATCCAATGAAGAGTGCCTTTGGATATAACATTTTTCATCTAATTTCTAAGGAAAGAGGTGTATTTCATTCCTGNTTTTTTTTTATTTGGGTGAGGGTAGTTAGAGGCATCACATTTTCTTACATCCTTTCTCTAGGGAATATGTTTAAAATCTGCTTTTGAAACTCACAAATACAAGCCCCCTTTTTAAAATATATAATTTAATGTGATATGGAGGTCCTGATTTTAAATTGATCCAGACATAAGCCTAAAGGACTTTCACATCTGCTTTGTCAGTCTCACCACCAGGATAAAGACAATTGCTCTGGTAAGTGTTTGCAAATCAGACATTGCTGGAACTGTGCTGGGAGGATCCCTCTCATTGTCATCACTGGAGAGGAGCAGAGATGTGGCCCATGCAGTGTTTCAGTTGGCTGTAAGTTCAAGGGCTAAATAAACAGAAAATATCAAGTGTGGTGAACCAGATGTCACCATAATGGACTCAGGACCAAGGGCTCTGGTGGCAATAGCTTGTGGCAAGGGAGCAGCTGGGAACTGANCGTGGCCTTACTGTGGTCACTGAGAATAATATACAGAAGAAGCACATCCAGGGAGGGAAAGAAACATCCACAGGCAAAAGAGGTAGCTAAGATACTAACAGGGTGCTCAGAATAGAGATCTAATTCGCATATTTTTGAAGGGATTTTTCACAAAGCTCTGTTCTTTCTGCTGTAAAAATGTACCTCTGGATTGCTGATCCCTCATTCCAATTTTTAGTCAAGTTGCTCAGTGTCCTTTGCAATTATTTCATAAAACTCTGAAAATTCATTGGGTAGGNTGAATATCTAGATGAGATTTATCTACACTTTACTAAGTGGAAAACTTGAGTGTTTGAGTCACTGATGCACTTAGAATAAAATGCTGAGCTCCATCATTTCTAGGCAATCGCCTAGAACTAACTTTTTTTGTTGTTATGGTCTTATCAGATATAAATGATCCAAGCTGCCTCAAGAGGACGAAGGAATCCATCTATTCATGAGGAAGCCAGCAATGTGTTTTTCCAAAGTATAAAAGCATGGAAGAAGAGATTTAGAAGATGTCAATGCCAGGGGCTGGTGGGTACCAGGAATGTCAGGGTCTGCCTCTGGGATGGTGGGTAGAACCTGGCAAGCAGGACCAGACCACTGCCCTAACCAGGGAGCAGGACAGCCAGCCAGACACCAGGGACATTCTCCAGGCAACAGGCAATCCCACACAAGACACAGTTTCAATATCAATTCAGGGGCAGGATAANCCAGAGCATCCAGGGTTGTCCACCAAATAATCATCCTGGCGTGCTGAGGTTGCCTAANCAAAACTGTGATATTATTTTTTAAGTGAGTTTTTCATTTCTACTTTTGTTCTGACATGATTGGTGATCTCATACAATGACTTGAAAATGAAGAATTGAAAATTGTCAAATGAAGGATTTCCTGAAACTGAACACAACGTTTTGTCTTGAGTAAACAAAATATTTTATGTTGGCACAGATCAACACTTTTGTGTTTCAATTTTTTGCTTCAGCTCAAATACTCAAGAAATTTTTTATTTATAGTCCCTAATCTTTCTCCTCAGTTTGCCAAACTAAATGCTGATAATATTTGACAAAAGTTTAAATTAAATTCTACAGCACATTCTGGCAAAGATTTTCCATTTATTTTTGGCTTTCTTTCATTAATTACCAACTGGAAGTATTGTGTTTACCATTGCTTAATTTATCCAAGATTCAAATCAGAAGTTTTGAGCTGTGGAAATATCTCACTTATATAGAAGAGCTCAAAACCAAATGAACTTAACTTATGTTTGGTTTGGAGATGTGGGGGGGATGATTTGTTTTTGGTGGGTTAAGGGTTTTTTTAATACTCTAATTTGCATTATGATAATTCTTAGGGTTCCAAGTAACAAAACAAATAATATCTGGTGCTGGCAGCATAGTCCCTAGAGCTAATATTTCACACTCAAACTTATTATCCAGAACTTTTCAAGCAATTAACAAAGGAGCAGTAGATAATTATGTGACTATTCATATGGTTCCTACTATTGCTGCAGGAATTTTACTGAGTGATTTTGCAATATGCTGTCCAGATTATTGGACTGAAGAATACTTATCCTGAAAGTCATGCATTAGTTGTTAGACTTAGATTATATTTAAATCAAAATATGTACATGTAAGTGCCAACCAGTNTCAAAGTTTTCTGAGATAACAAATCCCAGTGTTTAAATATAACTAAGTAGGATTAATAATTTTGAATAGTATAATGTGTGATATGATTAGTGTAGGATCATTATGTGAAGAATACCTACAAGCTCTTTTTCTGCTACACCAGGCCAGCTGACCTGGGATCTACTGCAATGCCATTTTAAATCCATTTTTTTACTTTATTTTACCAGANTAGAATAAAGTACTCCAGAAGCCCTGTCCTGAATTAAGTTTCTACANTGTTTGGACTTGAAGTTAAATCTAAATTTTTGCCTTCTGATTAGAGGCAGAAGTCTTGAGACTTTGACCTCAACTTCTGCCTTCTAAGAACAGGACAAGAAGGGTGGAAAGTTTTTTGCCATGTTAAATAAAGCACATAACTGATGTCTCTTCTTTGTGGCTATAAACATTTCACCAGCACACAGAAATCAAGGGNACTCAAAGTCTGCTCTTTGGCAGTCTTTGTTTTCATTTGACATTTCAAATGAAACATTCCTTCCATGATATGAAGGGTTTAGAAAGAAAGTTTTGCCTCTAACNTGTACATAAATGTATATGAACCATTTTATAAAAAGGGGGGAAAATTTTATCTGCAGGTGTTCTCACACTCCATATGAAAAATTTAATAGAACACTCATATCCAGCATTTCACATTGTCATCTCTGTATCATAGGGAGATTGTGAAGTTACCAAGTCACTGTTTCTGANTTTCTTTTTTCAAGTGTGGTGTATCCTACCCTTAACAATAACAACACCATCTCATACAAAGGTGAGAGTACAGTTAGTTTGCTGCTGATGGGAAAATGATTTATGACACCAGTTACACAGGAGCTCATTCTCAGAGATCTGCAAACATATTTTTCAANTTGGTTTAAAAGTCAAGTGAAAAACAATATTGTTTAATTTTTNAATAAAATGGCTAATGCTTGAACAAAAAAAATTATTTTTCTGCATGGCGAAATAGATGGAAGAGTTGATTAGAGCAGTTTAGAGAGAATTCAGTGACAGAAGAATGGATGATGGACAAAAGANTTGTGGTCAATTAGAACATCAAATCACTTTTGGAGAGGGAGAGAGAAACTNGACCACTGATTTTCATCAGGCTTGACACAATTCTTGAAGGTTTGTGCCACATAATTCTTTCTGAATTGTAAGAGCAATCAGCCTGACAAAATATTTATGTTTGGGGCTTGTTTCATGTTTTTGAAGTTTGATTTGCATCCAAGGATCAACACAACAATGTTTCAGCATCACTGCCAATTTGCACACCTGAGGAGATATTTTTCTTCTAAGCATTCTGTGTTCACATATATACAGTGTCACCATTATAAAGAAGTCTTTAGTATTGCCAAAACTGTAGCTTAGGAAAAGATTTAATGCTTATTGCTATTTAGTCTTTCAGAATGAGGTTTTCACGATCGTATGACCCCAGAATTTCAAAAGAAATTCTGCTTAAATTTCCAGGACTGTGTTGAAAATCTGTTTTTAAGNGGTGGAATGCAGTGACAAGTGGCCCTAGCAAACTACAAATATTGGGATCACTTCTGTTCTCCTCTGTACTTGTTGAAGTCAGTGAGTCAGGGGTCTCTCTGAANNNTTCAGAGAGAAATCAGAGTGCAGGNATTGAATTAAAGCCTTTGGATGGATTGAAGTATATTAAGCCATTGACACATAAAGTAGATATTTAAGTAGAAGTAAGTTAGTACTTTTAGGATGAGTTCTAATGCTTTTAGTAAGTGAAAGGTTTCAAATGCCAGAGTAGCAGNGNGAGTTCTAGTGAAGGTTGAAACATGCTGATATCTTCAGCAAGAGGCTCCAGGCCCACAGNTGTAGACAGGGCATAGATATAATAGAGCCATANTAGGAATATTGCTTACATTTTTCAGAAGAACAAGATAGGTTGTATGAGGAGTTGTGTACATAATCTAGTCTGCTAAGGAACTAGAATTCTAATAGGTTAAGGAGTGGTGGTCCGAGTTTGTGTCTTGGCTTGCTGGAAAAATCCTCTATAAGAGTATGTACTGGAGAGAGTTGGTGCTTTTAGCCACTTGCTTTTAGCCATTCTGGCTTTTAGTCATCTGCTCTTTGCCAGGCTTTTGCTTTGCTCCTGCTTTGCCATTGCTTTTTTGCCATTGCATTTTGAGACTGATGTGCTTTGTAGTAAGAGATGTTTTGTAATAAATAACCTTTTAACTGTGAGCTGCTTTTTTTATTTAAGATAACCCGACAAAATAGGAGCCTAAGAGCTCTGGAGTTGGTGCCTTAGAGCACTGAAGGTNGAGATCCTCACTGTACTTGCACATATCCAAAGCCTACACTTACCTTTTAATGCTTTTTCCTAGCNTGGGTTGGTAAGGTAAACAGATCTCTGAAAAATTACTTATCACACAATTTGGTGATGTGGGTACTGAAAAAACAATTGCCAGGTATATCCTTCTACATCAGCAAGTATTGGTGTCCTGTCCTTATTNTTGTAGTGCAATTAATTAATCTTCACCATTTTACCTTGCAAAAATCTGCAGCAGTCATTTGGGATCTTCAGTCCATACCATCTACATTTTTAAATTTTTTAAATTACCGTGACGGATCTGGTTAGCAGACTCTTCTAGTGTCAGGGCTTGGGGTTTTTTGTTTTGTTTTATTGTCAAATACAGAATTTCTCAGGAATATTTCTGTTCAGCCTGGGGCTTGTGAATAAGGAGGATATTTATTTTCATTCTTTGCTATTGTTTTTCAGGTTTCCAGTGTGGTCCCCAGAGGATGAGTTACAAGGTAGTTTTTTTTGGTTTTGTTCTGCTGTGTTTTCTTTCTGAAATATTTACAACATTATAGAAACTTGGTTCTGGCATTGATTATTACCTCTTAATGTGCTCAAAAGTGCTGTCTCTATACAAGGCATTAGAGAAAAGGTACTATAAATGGTGCTTTCAAGCATCAAAAGAGGCTCTCAGTATTTTTACTGCTCCACTGAACATTCTGTACTATATAGATATATTTCAAGATTTTCTTGGTAAGGTTCTGCATTGCCAATATATTCATGGCTTAGCAAATCACTTGAGCAGGTATTCTCCATTCCCAATGGTGGGTTATCTGTAACCAAATTTAAACATTTGCTTTGTTAATCATCATGAAGTCTTACAAAAAATAAATTTTATCATAAATAAAATGTTCCAGTAGCTCTTTGCTGTTCTTGAAATCCTTGCTGGAGATACTCGTATGCTATAGGTGAAAAAAGACACCAACATTCTCAGCCTCACAGTAACAATTAGTGGCTTTCTTTGTCACTGTGAAATACCCCAGATTTCTCTTAATGCTGATCTCAAGTAAGGTTTTGAGCAACTCAGTCCACTGAAAGGCAGAATCTGTAGCTACAGATTGGGGCCCAAGGGAAGGCTTCTTACATTTCCCTTCACTGGACAACATTATGAATATACTTCCAGCCTTGTGAAATATTTTGTTGATGTTTTTTACTAATCGTCATGTAGTTGCTACTAGAAACCAGAGCTGCTGTGTAAAGAGGGAGCAAAAACATAATTGATGCTGATATTTAGNAGTACAGATTGAATGATTTCCTGAATCATCATATTGAATTTGTTTGCTTCTCAGATGAAGAGCTCTAAGTAAAGGAAAAATTCTTGNTCTAGTCAAAGTTTAATTTTCCCGTCCCCTGTTACACACCTCTTTAGTTATTTTACCTCAGTAAATATTTGCTGCTTTCTCCTGTGTATAAAATTAGTCTCAAATTATTCTCCATGGTAATGAGATAATACTTAATGAAAGATAGAACCATTTTGACAGATCCCTGGGCATGAAACTGACTCACATGTGAGTCACACATATGTTTTGGTGGAGGTTTCCAGAGGTAGGAATGAATACAGAGGTCGGGAATAATTTACAAAAAAAGATCATTTGAAAGTTTTATCTTCTCACTACTAAGGAAGGTACACAGAATGCTTATGGAGACCCTGCTTCTCTTTCTGGCAGGAAAATGTGTTATCACAGAGGCTGTAATGGGCCAGTGCACTCACTGAAAAGATATTTTGAAAAGACATTTTGGGTGATTTATTTTATCTTTCTTTGATTTTTTTATGGTACCTTTACTTCATTTATACTAATATAACCATTGCCATGGTGCTGCAGATTGGGTGAGCCTTATCCCTCTCTATTATTCTGTTGTTAATTATCTGCATTATAATGNTTTGGGGAGAGATAATGAGGGAACAGTGGTGCTTCTACCTGTCCTCTGAAGCTCACAGTGGACTCTCCAGACAATGTCAGCTTCTGTACCAGTATCAAGTATACAAAGCACATCCTCTCAGAAAGGTGGAAATGCTGCTGTGGAAATACCTCCACTTTTTTCCCTTCTCAGCATCCACCATATTATGGGGACCAGCCTTCTGAAGGCAAGGAAGGATGAAGGAGGGTCACTTTTTCCACCTCCAGGCTATCCTTCTGTCGTGTGTGTGTGTGTGTGTGTGTGTGTGTGTGTGGTGCACTGACATTCCCTGGGCTTGCTAAGCCAGGGAACAGCATTCCAGCTTCAATACATTCAAGTGTGGAGGAAAGGGTGGAACAAAAAGCGCTCTGTCTTGTTTTCTTGATGGAGGTGGTGTTTGCCCCTGGGTAAGGAAAGTTTTCATCCATCTTAATCCATACACCCTGCCATCTCCAGGAAAGTGGGAGCCCTGTAATGCTCCTGGTCATTTCAGGCTAATTGCAGGTGCTGCCAGATCCCTCAGGCAGCAGAAACGAAGATGAGGAAGCACAACATTAACCAGCNGGGCTAACAAATGCCAGAGTGAGGAAGGAGTGAGAGAGAGGCAGCAATTAAAACAGCAACAAAATGTCAAAGGGAACAAGTTTTGAAACAAAAGAAAAATAGGTCAGGCTCTATCTTTGTGGGGCTCTGCAACAATGTAAGTGGCATTTGAAAGAAGTTTTATGTGAATTGCTCCAGGCACTGTGTTATTTAGCAGTGGATTGCTCCTCCATTCAGATTTTAATTCTGTCCTGCTTTCCAACCCTTCAAGTGACATCCCTCTAGGAGTATTTTTGGAAATAGCAGCTGTTAAAGTCAGGAGCAAACACAATATGTCTTGTCTCCAAATGCATGAGGCTGTCCCCCATCCNTTTGGATGTCTATCCCTGTAATATGTGATTAATATGTGAAGCAAGTACACTGGTTTCACAGTACCAGTTCTCAAAGACCATTGATAACTTCAATGGTGTTCTGTAGCCAGTGCTTTCTAGTCTGTCTTACAGTGAATATTCTTCAAATGTATGGATAGGCCCAAAAAGCCAATGTCTTCANAATGTTTCTGATGATGTTGCCTTTGTACAGCAAGCATTCTTTTTTATCTGGAGGGGAAAAAGGGGTCCAGGGTCTGGACTACACTTTGTCACTAAGAAATTTGGTAATTTCATTTTTAATTCCAATTTGTCTGTCTTTAATATACAATCATATATAAAATGTGCACCTATATACAACAATATAATACAATATGGAAAATTGAGATAAGTCTGCAAGGCTTATGGAGGGGCAGAATTTTACTCTTTTGCCATCTAGTATGTCCATTGTCTGCAGGTTTTCACCTCCATAGNTTATTTTAGCATTTCTTTTCCAATGGTATCTGTCCTTTTTCGCTGGAATATGTAAGATTCTTTTAGCTAGGTTGCAATTAAATACGATGTATTTTCTGTTATAACCTCACAAATCAATACCTTTGTTACAACATTAGCTAACTACTAGCATGTGCCTTCTTCTCTCTCAATGAGGAGTGTGCTTTCCTTAGGAAGGGCTGGGAGGAGAAGAATGGTACTATTTTATGGCTGTCCCTTTTGTCCTCCAACCNGCAGCCCACAAATGATCCATTAGATTGCAATAAAAAGCTAATTAGAGGGACACACTTTCACCTCTGTAAAGCAGTTGCAAACTTCCTTCAACTAGGACAGATAAAACAAGTCAATTAATGTCTAGCATTGACTAAGGAAAAAAATATAGGTAAGGAAATGCACCAATTGGCTTTTGTGCTTTTCACTATTTCACATCTTTCTTTCCTCTAAATACTTTCTAGTACCTTGTCCTGCTTTTGTCTGGGATAGAGTTCATTTCTTCTCAGTATGTGCTATGGCTTGGATTCAAGTTGATAACACACCTGTTTTAATTGTTAATAAGTACTCTACCGTAAATCAAGGAGGATTTTGTGTCTCATGCTCTGTCAGGGAGGAGTGACTCAAAAAATCTCTTAGGGAGCACAGCCTGAACATGTGATTCAAACTGGCCAAATGGATATTCCACTGTATAGAACATCATCACCAGGATATAAACTGGGGGAGTTCCCTGCAAGGGACACCAATTGCAGTTCTAGGACAGGGTCTGGCAGCAGTCAGCAGGTGGTGAGCAATTGTGTTGTGCAAACTTGCATTTCCTTGGGTTTTCCATTTGATTCTCCTCCTCATTCCACCAGGATGGGGTGCATGAGCAAGAAACCATGTGGCTTTTAGTTACCAGCTGGGTTTAAACCATAACAGACATTTTTGGCATCCAGTGTGAGGCCCAGAGGGTTGAGATAATTATAGATCTGACCAGGATCTGTTAAACTCAAACTGTTATAAACATTAATTGTAAATCCATCCGGGTTGCCACGTTGTGGCAAGATATNCATGCCCAGGTGGAGAACCTGGTTGTGAAGGTACATCATGTAGGTGCTTATGTATCCACGAAGAACATCAGAAAAACCAGGAGACAATACTACCTTGGCTCTTCCTCAGAGACAAAGGAAATCTCAGCAGTACAAAAGGCTCCATTTGTATTTCATTTGTATGAACCAGCCTTGCTGGGGTAGTGCCATGGTATTCCTACCCATTAAAGGAGGTAAATAGTTTTTTCTACGGTGAACTAAGAGATGTCTTTTACATACATTCCATGTAGTATATAACAAATGTTTAAAAAGTTATTATCTCCTGCATTCACAATTTCAGCTGTCATACCATTGTAAGTATTTTATGGTCTCTGAGATCAATTAACAGCTTTTTAGAAGGTCTTTCATTAGTGGTTTTTTTGTTTGTTTTTGTTTTAGTTTTTTTTGTTGTTGTTGTTTGTTTTTTGGTTTTTTGTTTTTTTCTTCTTTTTTTCTTTTCAAATAGGCAATAATGATTTGAAACTTTTGGACAGTTAAAAAGTAAATAACATGAAGAATATTTTCTATACTACCATGGCTACTATATAATCTATGTGTGTATGCAAATATTATATATGCATTAACAGAATCTGTNTTTCTTTTAGTCATATGCCAACAANACCATTCTCCCATAAAAAGCCCAAACCAAACACCAAACCTAAAATATCCCAAACCAAACATATAAACCAATCATAAATAAAGGGTTTTATAATATTTTAAGACCTGAAATAAGAAATCAATCACAGAATCACAGCTTCTGATAATAANCCTCTAAAAATAAGACTAGTTAATCTTCTGTCATT
This sequence comes from Saxicola maurus maurus, assembly GCA_900205225.1. NCBI lineage: Eukaryota > Metazoa > Chordata > Aves > Passeriformes > Muscicapidae > Saxicola > Saxicola maurus. Next base: position 51,355 of record OAMK01000716.1, read on the forward strand.
TTGTATAGAATGGCATTCTTCCTGCTGCTCAGAATGTTACCAGGCTTCTCTTCTTAAAAGGTTCTGTAGAATAATGATTGGTTTTTAATATTTTTAATATTTTAATATTTTAATATTTTTAATATATAATTTAATATTTTGGATATCAGAAGCATTGTTTCCTTTTTTACTCTCTGCCTTGATTTGTTTTTTCTTTCATTTAGTCTTGAATAAGAACATTACTCAGCACCAGAACTTTCCTACCTGCAAGACTCTGCCTGTGGCTGGTGAAAGGTAATGTCTCCCTGGTCTGACAAATATTGTCATTCTCAGCCCAAGTCTCATTTTAAACCATGCAGGTCTTTATTTTCTTAGAAACTAGATATGTTTGTTTCTTTTGATTGGACATTTTAGTCCTCAAACCTGTAAAATATAATTATTTACTTTGTCATTAGAAAACATATTGGTGTGAGCTCACACAAAATCTGGGAACATCAGCTGACTGTCCCTCAAGCTTTCCTAGACATCTGTTTTCAGATAAATGCTGTCTAGTTGCACATAAATTTTGTCCTGTGGATAATTAACTTTCAACACATACAACTTTTACAGAACTGCCCTTTATGACCTATTAATAACTTCGAAAACAATAACTCAATCTTAGGGGCTCTTTTCAGTATTTATCTTCCTAAGCCACCGTTTGAATACTTCTTATTTCTAATCAATTCAAACCTTTTAGTTTTCTCGTTCTTCCACTCTTCCTTTTCCCAAAGCATTCTTAAAGAANGACACTCCTGCAAATGAAGTAGGCCTGGTACAAAATGTTGCAGCTTATTGCTGTGGTAAGTTTATGCCTCTTCTTGAGACATGTTTTCCCCTGACAACTGCCATCATGTGTGCTCAGTTTGACAGTCAAAATAATGTTTTTATTATTTTGNACTTTGCAGATTAATGTGAATTTAGGATAATCACACTGATTTTATTTGCTTTGTTCAGCATCAACACTATCAAGAACACAAAGCATGCTCAATTTCAGGAGTGCTTGTTGAAGATGTGAGCCATGACAGAAGGCAGCTTGACTCTGATTGAGCTAAATTGTCCCATCTGTCTTATATGAGCAGCAAAGTAATCTCATAACAGTGGATTCAGGGGGGCTCTGTGCACAGTACAAACATATTTTCTGAGACTNCAGATTATTCATATGCTATGCAGAATTGAGACTTAAATCATTTATGTAGTAAATATCATTAAGGTTTATGTGAACTGCCTTTAAAAAAAGAATTTGTAGGGGAAAGCTAGATCATTTTCAAAGACAGACTTTCTTACTGTCCAGGTGTGCATGCAAAATTGACNCTTAGGACTTCTTTCTCTGAGCATTGATAGAATGGAGAAGGTAGGTATCCAGCCAGGAGGGAAAATAAAATATAGAGTTTTTATTGGTTTTTGTCCTGTGGTGAGGCTTTTTGTTGTTGTTTTTGTTTGGTTTGGTTGGTTGGTTGCTTTGTTTATTTGATTTTTTTTGTTTTAACTGGGGGTAGGTGGAGCTTTTCACTTGTTTTGTTGGGATTTTTTTGTTGTTGGAGGTAGTTTTGAGATTTTTTTATGTTTGTTTGTTTATTTCATTGCTTTTTTCATTTTTTTTAACATAAACTGCCCACTTTCTGTCTTCAATTGCAGTTTGGAATGTCTCATATCATCACTCTGTAATCTAAACACAGAGCTGCAGTGTTACTGAACTACCTGAAGCAAAAAGANAATCACCTGTGGGATAACAAAGGTTTCAGTGATTTGAATATTTCTCTTTTATCTTGTTTCTGCACACCTTGTTATAGGTGCCTACCTGCAAANTGCATTCACAAATTTATCCCTCTAAGAGATGGCTCTTTTCAATGTCATTTTGGTACATTACATTAAGTCCCTTTGATAGTAAATGAAGAGCATACCAACTATCAGTGTCTTGAGATTACTTTTNTAAAGAATAAAAGAAACATCTCTGAGTGGCCCTATATGAGATATCAAAGGAAACTGTTTCCAACCAGTAGGGGATCATAGGAAAAAGATGAAATAGGAAACAGGCAGCTTCTATTTCCTAAACTGCAGCAGAGAGTTACTTTTTAATGACACCTAGGACTGCTTAATGTATCCCAGTCTTTCANTGAAATACATCAGAGTGAAATATGCCATGATATGGAGGGGTACTTGTTTGTTTGTTTGCCTTCTAGCTTCCTTTCACTTTCTTAGAGGAATCAAGAGCTGGAATTTTGGAAAGCAGATGTCTTGAAGTATCACTAAATCAGTAGCTTCCTGAGAATTAACTCAATATCATAGTTTGTTTCTATGTGGCAGCTATGAAAAATGTGACCATAGAACTATTTTGAAAAACTCATTTAGAATCAAGTGTCATTTTCCTTCCCTTTAGATTAGAAAGATGGATGCATATGGGTTTTTTTCCTTCACTATTTTCCAGGTAGAAAATCCTCTTTTCCCAGCTGTCGACAGTGTCTCTTTCCTTGTTCTTTGTGATGAGTTTCCATCTCTTATTTTGAAACAGGGTGCTAATTAATCTTCCCACATTCAAGCACTGCAAACATATTTCAATTTCAAATGAGGCAGGACCCACGCTTGAAACGCCCACACTTACAATTTTAGATAGCTTTGTACCACATATTGGAACTGGCCTGAATTTTCTTCATGACATTGACATTACCAACAATGAGCTTGTAAAGCTTTGTATCTAATAGGCAGCCTCTACATAATAGCTCATCAACTCATATGGGAGTTAAGAGAGTTGGAAATGTACAAGAAAGAGTAAATTAAGAAAACCAATTACTGCTAGCTTGCATACTGGGCTCCTGCTTTTCAATATCCACATATATTAGTCTATTCATATGCAAGCCACTCACTTCATTTTCCAAAATCTGCATGACTCTTATACCTCATTCAATTACTACTTAGTTATTTACTTAGCTCATATTTAAGGCCAAGAAGCCCAAACTGAATTGCAGGAAGTTCCATTTAAACTGAAGAAAACACTCTTCTTCTTGTGACCTTGATTGAACACTGAAGCTTGCTGCCCAAAGAGGTGTTCTCCATCTTTGGAGGTGTTCAAAACCCAGCTGAACATCAGTTTTGGCCATCTTGATCCTCCTCTGAGCCTGTCTCTTATACACATCTAGATGTGTATAAGAGACAGGCTCAGTGCAGGGTCCTAACCAGAGCAACTGAAATTCTGCTATACTTGCATTTCAACATCTGATTTGCTTATTTTCACCTCCACTTAGAACCCCCCTCTTTCTATATTATCCTTTAATCTTCTCCTCTGGCAACTTAATATGCATAATCATGTGACACCAAACATCCCAGGTGAGTTCAAGTCTTTGTTGTGCTAGGTGATGTGGCAGTCCCTAAGTTTTCCACCCTGCGAAGTGATTGTACCCCTTTTTCCTTAGGCTGTCCTGTTATACCACATTCTTTTGTCTTCTNAATCACTGTTGATGAAGACTGGGCACCAAAATCTATTAGCTGATATAAACAGAGTAAGAAAAAGAAACCACTAGCCTTTCAAGACAAGTGCAGAAATGAGGTTGAGACAGAGAACATATTTCTGCAGAAAGTATGAGGCAGAATCCATATGCAAAGTACCTNTCCAGGGCCATCAGTGCTGGACAGGCTTTCTTTCCTCTTAGTTCTTTTCTTCACNATTCCTCAGCTCACTGACCTTGTGTTTCCATAGGGCAGGTGAGATATTTGCACTGAGCAGCTGTACTAAGCTACCCTGTACTAGTGAATCCTTTGCAGTGTTGAGAACTAAGCTGTGCTCCCAGTTACCCAGGTGTAAAGGTAAATTAATTCACTAAATCATTCTTATTGAAGTCAATGGGATTGTGGCAAATTTACATCATGGCCAACCAAAATAAAATATAACAGCATGAATTTGTTAGTTTGTTAGACTTCAGTATCATGTTGCAGTTGTGAAGAAAGAAAAGCAGAAATACTCACTACACAAAACATTTTAAAATATAACTTCTTTTTGGATTTTGGTTTTTTTTTTTTCATTCTGAGAAGAGATCATGCTTTTGTGCTCTGTCTGCCAAGCTAGCAATGTCAGCAACCTGTGGCAACATACAAATGCAAAACTGCTGTGTTGTGATGTTCAAATTCAGTAAGATGCTGTTTCCCTTCACTCGACAGAACCAGTCCAGTCAGAGATAAACTACTGTGATAGCTCTTCAGAATGATACTATGGTCACTGAGGTTAATTGGTGTGTGTTATTAAAAATGTTATGGCTTTTGATTCCAGCAACTTAAGATGTATTTTTGAAGAATATCTTTTATAGCCAGGTAAACTGAGACGTGAGGAAGAGAAAACTAGATCATACAAATGTGCAAGTAATACATACAATACATCTAGAAAGGCTTAGGGCTAGTCAGCAGTGGGAGTACTATTGCTCTTCTCTTTCTTTCCCCCTGCAAGTTACAAAGACAGGTTTGCTGCCCCTGTTAATTGTCATGACTCTGCTTAGATNTTGTTCTGAGTAATAATCTGTCCCAAGAGCTCTTCCTTCAAATCAGCTCCCAGCAGGATGGCCTTAGAAATGGAAATGGCTGAAAGGAAGCACTGCAGATCTAAAGGCAAACTGGATTTTGAGGGTCTTTTGTTTGTGTGTATAATTCAGAATGAAATCTCCTAAAGTTATGAATCTTAATTTAAACTGTTTGTTTATCACTACACAGAAAAACCCAATGAATTCTTCACACACCATCTGCTTATATTTTCCCCAAAGGGTTTTGCTTATTTTCAGGAAGAAATGACTCTAAATATCCTGCAGTTTTCTCTGAAATATTTCATTATTTCACAGCAAACCTGTTAATGAAGTACAGTATGTGCCCTTGTAAACAAATAAAAATTACTTTAAATTGCTGACAGAATCCTCCTGTGTCATGAAAACATACCAAAGCTTCTGAAAAGGAAAGGTCCTTTTAAGTTTTAATCAAAAGTTTGAGGACAGCAAGTGTTTTCCCTACTCTACTGTTTTAGAAAGTACAACTAGGTATGGCAGGGAACATGTACAATACCTTGTAGTCGACAAACTGGGGGATAGTATGAAAAAATCAGAAGGGCNGGGTGCTTGAAGGTTCTGTGAGATGTATCAGCCACACTGGAGCACACCTGCTGTCTTGCAAAGATGTGCCAAGGACTCCTGAGGTGAGAGAANCCAGCAGGGAAGCATTGGGTAAAACCCCTGAGGAGCAAAGGAGGCTCTAGGAGGGAATACCTTGACCAAGGACAAGCAACCAAACACACAACAACTAGAGAAGGCTATGGGGTGTCCCTCTGCAGTTACATGGAGGGATAGATTGGGATGTTGTCATGGAGGGCTGCACACTGTTTAGGAGAGACAGACCAGGAAGGAGTGGTGGTGGTGGTGGTTTTGCACTCTGTGTGAGGAAAAATGAAATGTATGGAGCTCAGTCTTGGTAAGAAGCAAGTCAAGAGCTCATGGGTCAGGATAATAGGGCAGGCTTGTGAGGGTGACACTGTTTTGGGTGTGTGATACAGGCTGCTGAAGAGGAGGAAGAGGATGAAGCCAAAAACAGCCTNGAAATCATGGGCCCTGGTTCATGGGAAGGACTTTACCAGCCCTGACTTCTGCTGGAGAATATACACAGTGAAGCACTGTCTATGAGGTTCCTGTAAAGCATTGACAATACCCTTCTGTCACAGCTTGTGGAGGATCCCACAAGGAATTGTGTTGCTTGACCTCCTACAGATACACAGGGAGAGGTGTTGTTGGAGATGTGAAGGCTGAGGGCAGCCTTGGCCATGGTGACCATGAGATTGTAGAGCCCAGTGCTGGAAAAACATGCTGCAGGACAGGGAACAAGATAACAGCCATGGGCTGCAGGAGAGCTAACTTTTGCCTGTTTGGGAATCTTCTTGGAAGAATTTGTGGAAGGAGAGACACCCTGTAAGGATGAGAGGTACAGGCGAGTTGGTTGATGTTCAAGGCTTACTTCCTCCAGGCTCAACAATAATGAATTCCAATTTAAAAAAATCAGGCCAAGGGCACAAGAAACCTTTGTGGATGCATAAAGAATTCTTGTCACTCCTCAAGTACAAGCAAAAAATTTGCAGGAGATGGAAGTGAAGTCAGGACACTTGGAGTGAATATAGACAGTCAATCTAGATAAGCAGAAATGAGACTGGAAAGACAAAGACTCATCTAGAATTAAACCTGGCCAAGGATGTCAAAGATAACAAGAATGGCTTTTTCAAATACATAAATAACAAAATGAAAACAAAGGGTAATGTGGGCCCATTATTTTTTGGAGGGGAGNGCCTGGTAACAGAGGACATGAAGAAGGCAGAGTTGCTGAATAACACCTTTGCACTGGTCTTCACTAAGACTAGCCCTCTGACCCAGGAGACAGGGGTAGAGGAGTGCTGGAAGAGAGACTTTCCCTTGGTCAGGGAGGACTGGGGACAGAGAACACCTAAACAAGCTTGACATCTCCAAGTCCATGCACCCTGACAGGATACATCCATCAGTGTTTAGAAACCTGATGGACACCATGATTTCATGGTCATTTTTGAGAGGCTTNGGAGACCAATACAGTTGTCTGAGAACTAGAAAAATGCAAATGTCATTCCAGTCTTCAACAAGGGCAAGAAGGAGGATCCACAGAACTACTAGCCAGTCAANCTTAGCTCAATGCCTGGAAAGGTAATGATGCATCTCATTCTGGAGGCCATCTTTTACTCACAGGATAAACAAGAAATTTATACATTTAACCTATATTTTTGCCTTTTACAGTGAAACAACCAACAGGGTGGATGAAAGGAGAGCAGTGGATATTATCCATCTTGACTTCAATAAGGCTTTTGACTTGTGTCATGCAATCCTCATAGGCAATCTCAAGAAGTGTGACTTGGAGGAGTGAACAGAGATGGAGGAGTGAAGAGAGTGAACAGTGAGATTGAGAATTGATTGAGACCTCCCAAACAGCAGAGCTCAGAGGGCTGTAATCAGTGTTGTACAGGGTCCAGTAGGAGGCCTGTTCCTAGTGGTGACCCCAAGGTCCAATACTGAGCCCAGGNATGTTTAACTTATCCATCAATGGCTTGGATGAAGGGGCAGAGGCCTCCTCAGCAATTTCACTGACAACACACAGCTGGGAGGAGTGGCTGATACCCCAGAGGAATGTGCAGCCCTTCAGAAGGACCTCAACAGGCTGGAGAGATGGGCAGAGAGGAACCTCCTGAAATTCAGCAAAGGCAAATGCAGGGTCCTGCACGTGGGGAGGAACAACCCCACTTGTTCATATGTAGTACAGTTTATACATACAGTAGGATTAATTATGTAATTTCTTTATTTTTATTTGTGAAAAAAATCATGAGGTTTCTTGACACTTGAGGCACCCCAAATGTCCAAAGCACAATTGCTTGCATTTGTTGAAAAGGATGCCAACAGCAGCCCTGGACCTGGAATACCAGGTGCAAAATCAAGGAGATATTTAATAACCAGTGCCAACCCCTGGCTCTGAANCCAGCATTTTATGCTCCTTTTAGACATTATGAGGGACTATATGGAGCTCTAGATTAATTTTGACCCTTGATACAAGTCCTTACTAAAGTAACAAGGTTTGCTAAGTTTCCCTAATATTCACTTATTTATTTTATTTCAGCTACCAGACATGCTATTTTCTGTCTTATTCATCCATGGAGTAATAATATTATTCATGCATATTAATAATGCATATTAAACACATTAATTTTCTAGAGTGTATTTTTGATGCCTGCATTAGGAGACTATTTTCCTTAAGCTCCTCCTGTGGTCTGTGGAAAAATGTTTATTTAAGGAAACTCAAAGCATCTGGAGAATATTTCTGCCCTGGTTCATTTTTCTGGGGGNGCATTTTGCTTTGACCACATAAGGAATCACAAACACAAACAGATATTTAGGTTCCTAAAATTAGGTATTACAGTCAATAGCATTTCAACAGTCAACTGAATATATTTCTCTGCATTTCTGAAAGAATGGACTGTGGATTTCCAAAGGTCATGGGGTTCTGACTGGAAAGAAAAATTCTCATTGTGTTTTTGTGCAGTACTTCTAAAAAATTCCTAAAAGTCCATCTTACTACAGATAGGGAGAGAGGGTGGGATTTACAAAGTTGTATCTACAGTGTGGAGTATGTTTGTTCCCTGGAAGCAGTGGATGACTACATTTCTCTGGGGACAGGCTACTCTCCTTTCCTGTACAACATTGAGGGTCTGTCTATCATATCTTCTGGTATCTTCTTCCTAAGACTTGCAGCAAGCTAACCCTGCTCTAACAGCTCCTAGATACTCTCTGTACAGATGGTGTTACAACCTGGCCCTGAAGGCAAGGGTTGATAGATGTCTTGGAGTGCATTAGAGTGAGGCTGCATTGAATGACCAGTGTTTATACATCTGCACATAAGCACTGGTCACTCAGTGTGAATGTACATGTAGGGTTTATTTTAGAACACTTCTGTTGCAATGGAAAGAAGATATGTAGCCATTTGGGTTATAATCTGTAGAAATATAGCAATATAAAAGCATATGCAGAAAAAAAGAAGAAAGAATAAGCGTAAAAAAGANGTCACCATCCCTAGATCCAGTGACAAGACTTGATTGTTGCAATTTCAGTGTCTGCTGGTTGATATGAAGGTCACAGTCTGGATCTGTCAGGAGCAGGNNAANCCCACAAAACACAGAGTTCAATGGGTGGATACACCTTCAGGTTTATGGGAACACCCAGGCACCTCCTGGTGTCTAAAGACATTAAGTTGACTGGTACATTATTCCTCTGGTCTCAAATCACATATGGAAAAGAAAGTTTGTTATTGCTGCTGTCCTCTGACAGCAATATCAAGGGTTAGGCTTGGGCTGCTTTCCATAATGCACATTTCCATGGCTCTCACTCTGCAAGGGCAGTGTAGGGAGAAAAGGAAGTGGCTGATGCCTGGTTTAAATTTTGTAAATCACAGTGAAGTGAAACGTGTTTAACAGCTCTGTAATGCCTATATGCTCCATGTAGCACGCCTCCCATCAAGGTGTTAATTTCCTTGCCCGTAGTGACAGTAAATAAAAGCTGCACTTTCTTAAACCCAGCTGTTAGGGTATCAAAGGAAGTAAAATGAAAGGGAGAAATGAAGTGAATGGGGCGTATAAAAATAAAACACACAGAGTGANAATGACATGAAAAAGTACACCAGGAAATGGAAATTAGTACAGGAATGAGGACAGTAAGGTGAAAATTTTGAGTGATTATTTAAAATTCCTGCAAAAATGCAGCTTATGCACATGTCAATCAGTGTGAAGGCTTGATTGCTACTCTCTTACAGGGAGAAAATTATTTTATGCAGCTATACTACTTTCACATGGTTACAGTGTTTGCAGCCTATCTTTCAAGAATTTATTTTTGGTAAGAATATTTTCAAATAATTAATACTGAAGAAAATTGTCTTTCAATTCTGTCTTATCCAGCCCATACTTTAGGTTTAGCATCAATTTCACTTCTGCCAAATACACCTGCAAAATCAGGATTTGTTTACCCAGTATATGTGGGGAATCATCACTGGTTTTGTACTTTTGATTAGGATAAGGAATCTTAAAGAAGCTAGAAGAACTGGCACACTTTTTCTCCAAAGAACNTTTCCAGTCATTCAGATAAATAGGCTGTTGTTCCTTCTCCAGATTTAGAAAATATTTACCCCTCCTCGGGACAGCCTGTGACTCACCACACTGACACCCACTTTGCCGTCCTGCAGAAGGGGAAGAGGCTGCTTTGAGAGGGATGGTGTGGGAAAAGGCATCTAGGAGGACTGAGTTTTGGTTCTGAGCAGAGGAAGAGCATATCTGCTCTGTGCTCCCTTAACAAGATGGGAGAAAAATGGAACATGCTTTGCTCCTCTCATCAGTTGTGTGTTCTGGTAAGAGCCATTTCACACTCTGNATTTTGTTGCAATGTATGAGGGTAAAGAGCATTACACAAACTGTTCAATTTTGCCTTTACTGGATGGCAGATTCCAAATGAACACGACTTTGACTGACCCTGTAGCTGTCAGATAGTCTGTCTCCTTAAGAGAAGTGTTAGACCCCTGTGGTGCATCCCAAATTCCCTTCCCCTGCAGTGCTCACCAAGGCTGAGAGGGCAGCTCCTGTTTTGGCCTTCTCAGAGAAAGATACTAAAACTAGCACCCAATCTAGTGCAAGATCTTCAAGGCAGACTGCCAGAACTCAGTTCTTAGACAAGAGTCCTGAAAATGAGTGGCATCTGGAAGCTGTGATCTGTGTCTAAAGGTATATGAAAGGCAAGTGTTCTTTTATTTCAATCATATCCTTTTCATTTGTCTTCATATTGGTGGCCCAGGGATGTTTCTAAAATCTTGGTCCCAGCCTCCAACAGCCGTTGTGATATCAGGTAAAAAACAGTCAATATAAACAACCACCTATATTGTAATTTGTAACAAAATTAATTAGCTCTTTCTTACATATCTCTTTTTCTCACCTCATCTGCATTGGGGAAGTATTCAACCACTTTCCCAGGAGGCAGCCATGATCCTTCCAGGCTGAATGAGGTTTTATTCCCTAGATGGAGAAGGGTAGAGAGCAAACCACTGGACCTTGGAAAAGGATACTTACTCTTTAAAAAATGAACAAAATCAATGCACCCCTGCAAAAAAAACTTAGTTGAAGTGTTCCAATCAGGTCCACATGTAACAACCAAGAGAAATGGGAAAGTTGTGAACAAAATGTGTCAGGAGACTCTGCGCCTAGGACTGAATATCGTACAGGTGAACTTTCTTCTCAGATTTCCCCATTTCTAACACTGTCTTTGAAGTGTCAAAATTTGGACCATAGATGTTATGAGCAGAAAACACTAATAAAATATAAAAGAAAAACCGGGATTTTAATTCCCACAATAAGTTAGAGACTGCAGGCTTCTTCCTAGAGACACTATAGAAACTCAAATGTCATTGGCTGTGGCTTTCCTGCTTGTCAAGGATTGGTCCTTAATTAAAATTAGAGTTCTCATTTTNTACTGTGATGATTTCAGCTATCTTTTTTATTTGAGTGCTAAATCTGAATGAAGTGAATAGAATTAAAATTTTTCTATATTATGAGCCAGAGCATCACTCTCTTGAAGCAGAGAACAGATAGACACAAGTAATCTGATCAGTGACTAGGGGTATGCAAAAGTAAGAAGATTATTTTTTTCCTCTTATTTGTCATTACTATTGTTACCAAGTCCAAATCTGAAAGCACTTAATTGAAAATACCATTGAAGATAATTGGATTATACTTGTCAAGATCAAAGCATAAGACGGCTCCACAATTTCACCCATTATAATTTATTTTCATTTAAATATCTTCTCAGAACTCCCTAAAACTNATTCTTCCACAAAACAGAAAAATGTGGTAATGGCTTCAAGGAACCAGCTCTCTGAGACCTGCTAACACACTATATTCTTATTTTATAGCACATCAACAATCTCANAGATTTTCTTTCATTCAGTGGTTTTCTATGCTTTGGAAATCTTGCTTTTTATATGGAGAGGTGAAAATAATATTGAGTAGTAATATTAATAGTGAGGGTCATGTGAGCAAAAAGTTTTGGGTAATTTTCATAGGTTTGGCTGCTACCAAACCTATGATTTTCTTTCATTTATTACTATACTAAGAAGCAAGTAGAAAAAATGTCTTAAGTTGGCATTGAAGAAAAGGTTCATCTCTTTCTTGTTTTGTTTGCTGAAGTTGGAAAAAACACGAGGCACCGGAAATATTTGGATTTTAGCTGCAACACATGGGAGATTGTGATTAAGTCTGGCAGAAAAAGAAGAGAAGGTAAGTTGATAAAGTGACAGTTCAGGAATAAAAGGTGTGATATCAGTATTAGAGCACTCTTGGATGGCTGTAAGAGAAACAGGTTTTGCACTTTTTTTTTTTTTTTTTTTTTTTTTTTTTTAATGCCAATGAATAATTTAATGCTTTGGACTTGTGTGAGTGCATGTAAAGAGACAAACTGTAAATTATGACTGCATAATATGGAAGTGGGAGTAAGAGTTTCCATCTCACTTTGTTGCTTAAGAACTTTATCTGTGAAGTATAAATACTCACAGTATAGTATTTCTGCTGCCCTGTAAGAGCATCNCTATATTCCTACCAAAGCATCCTCAGGGCAGGCTTTGCTTACCACCAAGTGTCTTTACAGGTATGACATAGGGAGGCAGCTCAGACCAAGAGTTGCCTGGGCTTTTCATCACCCCTCACCTCCCACCATGTAGTATGGATGTCCAGAGAGAGAGCAGAGTTGTCTCTGCTGATATTGGTGTCTGCCAGCACATCTCATGGTAGNAACATGCCCACCTGTGCAAGGATACATGTTGGAGGTCTATTCAGACACTTCATGGGATATAGGGAGCTNTACTGCCTCACAGGAGCATCACAGTGGCCACAAGGAGCAGCTGCCCTGGGACAGTGTCAAGGGGACATTCCTCCCTCCACGGGTGTAAGCTGTGTTTGTCCTGATGGACTTGAGTCACCCCTGATGTACTCCAGAATTGATCCAGCTGCTTGTGACCCCCACTTTAAGGAAGCTGGATGAATTTTGGACTGAGGGCTGTCATGCAACACAGATTACCCAGCAACTACTTCCCTGAAGGTTGAGTAAGAAGCATAGCTTTCCTTGCTGCTGGGGTCACATGGAATGGACATCTGCTGTTCCACACCTTTGTCCTGCATACATACTGTGCTCCTCTTATCTCCCTATCAGCTCAATCTGGCTTGCAGTTGCATTTCTGGATGACCTTTACTTCCCACAGACTTTTACACAGACACAGAGAGAAGCCAGGGGGGAAGGTGTGTTATTTGTTTTCAGGATCCTCCCAGGCTGTACAGTTCCCACCACTCCCAGCTCACATCTCCCTTTGCCCTGTCCTCACTCATTCCCCACATTCCACCCCACGTGCTGCAGGGGAAGGAGCCCATACAGTTCCATGTGAGTGGCACAAAGCTGCTGCCTTCAACACAAGGTCAGTTGGCTCAGGTGTCAGAGTGCAGATCAAAAACACTCTTCAGAGCAGCTGACTGCTCAAGTCACACAGGGAAGCCTNTCCTTATCTTCCTCTTTGTGCTTTCAGTTGTCCCTCTGTCCTTTCCAAGTCCCACAAGCAATGCCNATGACTTCTTGTTCCCCTTTTATATGGACATATTTACAAACAATCTGGCTTTCCTGGGAGAACCAGAAACTAAGTCTAATGACTCCATTGTAGGAAACCTTGTGTTTTTCATAACAGGGGACAATGTGAGAAATGGGTTTTTTTGCATAGAGCTGGTTTGGCCTCTTCATACCTTGACATGACTGCTGAGAGGAGTAAGAAGTAACAAATCAGGCCTCAGAAAGCATATGAAGGTAGACTTTCCTTGGTCCAGGATGCTGTAACAGNCATGAAGCCCTGCAGCTAGAGCCAGCACAGCTAAAAATAATAAAGGATGGGCATGTGGAAAGGGTCTAAATTATTTATTTCTGAACCATGTAATCTAATCTATTCTAGTCTAGTTTTAGATTAGATCAGATTAGTCTATATTTCTAGTAATTCCTTTGTCCAAAAATACTCTGATCACTGTAAGAAATTGTGAGTCTTTGGAGTCTAAGAGTAATGATAATGCTTATTAGAGAAAGCAGATTCAAACTTGTCATTTATGTGGAGTTCAACTGCACTATACCATATACTTCCTTGCAACACTAACTGATNGATAGCTAAATTTCAGTATGACGAGCACTTAAGATAACGCAAACGTTTTTGATGCTTCTTCTTTCTCTCCATTTTTTACTTATGTCTCCATCTGATTTATGAAAGCATTGACTGGTAGATCATGATAGCACAAACTCTAATTCACTGGCCTTTCCTCTCAGATTAATTTTCCCAGTTACCACACTCTCAAGAACCACAGAATGAGTCACATTGGAAGAAACAGTGGGTCATCTGGTCCAACTTCCTTGCTCAAACAGGGTCATCCCCGATTGAGTTTTACACAGAATTACACAGAACTGAGTCTAGAGAGTTCTGGAATATCTCCAGTGAGAGGAACTCCATACCCTCTCTGGGCAATCTGCTCCAGTGTGCAGGCACTTGCAAGGGAAGTTCTTTTGNTGGCACTTACTGTGAATCACTTTCTCCCCATTGCCTCATGTCCAATTGCTTGGCACCACTAAAAGGAGCCCTGGCTTCTTGACACATTCCCTTCAGATACCTACAGAAATTGATGAGGTCCCACATCAGTAGTCTCTTAACAAGACTGAACAGGCCCAGCCTACGAGAGCTGCTCCCTTAATCCTCTTTGTTGCCCTCCACTGNACCTGCTCCAGAGCTCCNTGTCTCTCTTGCACTNAGGAGCCCAGAACTGGACACAGCNTTCCAGGGGATGCCTCACCAGGGCTGAGCAGAGGNGCAGGATCCCTCCCTTGACCTGCTGGCACTGCTCCTCAATGCAGCCCAGGATGTCACTGGCCTTCTGGGCCACCAGGGCACACTGCTGCCTCATGGGGAGCTTGTTGTCCACCAGGACCNCCAGCTCCTTCTCCACAGAGCTGCTTTCCAGCAGGTCACCCCAGCCTGTGCTGGTGCCTGGGGTTGTTCCTCCCCATGTGCAGGACCCTGTATTTGCCTTTGCTGAATTTCAGGAGGTTCCTCTCTGCCCATCTCTCCAGCCTGTTGAGGTCCTTCTGAAGGGCTGCACATTCCTCTGGGGTATCAGCCACTCCTCCCAGCTGTGTGNTGTCAGTGAAATTGCTGAGGANGCCTCTGNCCCTTCATCCAAGCCATTGATGGATAAATTAAANATGCCTGGGCCCAGTATGGGACCTTGGGATGAACCACCATAGACAGGTCTCCAGCTAGAGCCTGTGCCACTGGTTATGACTCTGGGATCTGCTNCTCAGCAGTTCTCAATCTCACTGTCCATTCATCCAGTCCGCACCTCTCATCTGATCTATGCATATAGTATTTATTCCAGTGGCTGCTCATTTAATGAGTTTAAGCTAGTCTGTACCCTTTAACATGTGTTTTCTTTCTCTTATGTTCTTTGCTCTTATTTTCTTGAGTTCTTGAANATAATCATTAATACTTAAGGAACTAATTCAGCTTCCTCTGGTGGCATTATATGGTCAACTTAGTTGGGCTCAAATAACTCCCTAATTTAATACTCTTTTTACTATTTTCCCTCTTTTCTGGCTCAGGTTCCTGCTGCAGAGTGCTANCATCAAATAATACCAAAAAATCTGACCATAATTACCCAGCTTTTTATCNATGAAGAAAAAAGCCGTTGAACATTTCAAATTTCTCTGTGTGGTACGTTATTTATTCATATTGTTGGCTACTTAATGAATCCTAATTTTCCTTTTAGTGTATTCTGTACTACAACATTGCTGCCCATTGTTTTACTCTCCCCTGCCCACAGACTTTCAGCACATCCCCATCTCATGTTTACAGGATTGCAGAAAGCATGTACCTTTTTGACAAGTAATGCAAAACCATGTCCCACTGTTTAAAAGAATTAAGGTACTAATAAAATCCTGTGACTCTGTAATACTTATTGTGCCACGGTTTCCACAGTATGTTACTTGTNGCTCTTCCAGTTTCTCCCCAGGTCTAGAATACTGAGTTCTCCAAAACTTTCCTGTTGCTTCTCTTTGGCTTAATTTATGACTCATGGATCTTTTTCTTAAAAACTAAACTACATTAAACCATGATGCCCNGTTGTATATTTCCATTAAGTGTGTCCAAAGAAGTAATACAGCTGGCAAAGAGTTTGAAAAACAAATCATGTGAGACATGACTGAGGNAACAGACGAGACTCACAGGGGGCCTTTCAGTTTCTATAGATATGTGGAAGCAGGTAGTAGCCAGGTGGAGGTATTCTCTTCTCTCAAGAGAAGGCAGAGGATGAGACTAGATAGGGAGGTTTGGATTGACTATTAAAGAAAATTTCTTCACTGAAAGGTTAACCAGGTATTGGGAGTGGTTGGGTGACCATCCCTGGAGACATTTAAGAACACATATAGATATGGTGCAAAGAGATATGATTTAGTGTTACACTTGGCTGTGCTAGCTTAATGGTTAGACTCAGTGATAATGGATCTTTTCCAACCTAAATAATTCCATGATTTTGAAAGCATTAAACAGTTTGCCTTCATATCTCTTCTTCACAGGCATTCACACTCACGCTCTCACTTTTGATTCATTGAACCTTTTACTATGTTGTGCACTTTCAGCAGCAGCTTAAGTTCAACTATCTCACTTTCTAGTCAACCAGTTTAACTAAAACACAGGCCAGTAGGAAGAGGCTTATAATTGGCATCTTGTGTCTTCAAAGGAGAACATACCTTATTCCCACTTTGCTACTCAGTTGGATGACAGTAGCTTGGTAACTTTAAAGATTTAAGGAAGAAAAGTAGTTTGACTTAACAGCTCCATAAGCTTAAAACTTCTTTCCACACATTTAGAATAAATTATGCATTTCCATGCAACATCTGTGTGTTAAATAATCCAGTTTGCTTAATTCCATCTAAATATCTCCCTTTTTAATTTTTTAAAATTTTTAAATTTTTTATTTTATTTTATGAAATTGAGCAGGCAAAGAAATGCAGTGAGTGTTTGGGCAGGGAATCTTAGAAAAAACTGTCTTTTGAGGGGGTGTGTTGGAAGAAAACCTACAAATGCCAAATTGCACTAGTAATTTATTTAGTGTTACAGAAATGTGTCAGCGTAGTACAAACAGTTGTAGATGAATGACGTACATGAATCATATATTTAAGAGCTTTTTTAGACGGCTCTAGGCTGAAATATTGCATTATTCTTTTCCTTTCACTGAGAACTTACTTGCTCTCCTCTGACTTTGTTGACAAAACTGAAAGGGTTGAAGTACCTTTTTTTTCAAATAGGCACTTTGGTTAACCTTTGCATACCTTAAGAAACCACAGATAGTCAATCAAGACAAAAGGGAACAAGCTATCTTTGCAATGACTGATTTTTTGTAGAAAAACCTAAGGCACTATTTAATCTTTTATATGAGGAGAATGCAGCAGCATAAGGTTCAAGCAGTAAATAAAGGCACTGAAAGCCTCTTTTGAATGCAATATTCTTCAACAATGGCATCTCATACACTGAGCTGTGATAGGTGAGTCTTGTCTTATGTCAATCAGTGAATATACCTTCAGTCCAAGAGTATGCTGAACAACACACTTTTCAAAGTTAATACTTCAGCTCCTTCATCAGGGTAGGTCTTATTCCATTCATTGAATGATGCTCTGAAGGATTCATTAGGGCAAGTGAAATTAGAAATGAAATTTGCTAAATGGGAAATACTACAGACAAAGTCCAAAAAGAAAAGTCCATATCCAGGTAGCTTTCATCAGTTATGGAATGCCAGGTTGATTTAACATGCAAATTCAGTTCATTGTTCTGTGTGCCTTTTAGGGGAAAATGAAAGAAAAAGATTAATTCTAATTAATCTCTAGCAAAATTTACACACTTCATTGAAAAAAAGAAAGTTTATTCATTGTAAAGGTTTGAAAGAAACCGTGTTACGTTTCTAGGTTATTTCTTACTCTTTTCTTGAAGAACAACATTCTTGCTGTATCAAGTCACAGTTAGCCTCAAATGCAAATTACCATCAGTAACTTAACATAGCCAAAATAATTTCAGGTATTAGAGCCTTTGAATTTATAATGACCTGTATATTTCTGTGGGTGACACTTGTGTATTTCTTTTAGGAATTTCCTCTCACGTAAAGCATTTTTTTCCCCTTTTTTGCTTTGGAGCATACTATAAAGTAGTAGGGTAAGAGAAAAGGATTCCTGGAGACAATTTCCTCAGAAGCAGAGTCTGTGTGCTACCAGCCTCTCTGACNGTTATCCTGTGTTTCCTGCATCCTTCCCATCTGTGACTCAATGGGCATTCTTATGTTTACATGTTCACAAAGGTCTCAGAGATTATGCAGAGAGGCCTGTGAGACTTAAAAACCGTGTGCATGTAGCAGGTACACAAACAAGGACATTTCTATACCACCTTAATCAAACCAGGTGAAAAAAGGGCTGTTGGGNCTGTCCACTGAGCTGAAGGCTTCTCATGCATGGTCAGGAAGGTCCACGATCTGTGTGCCCACACAAGGGCAAGCCAAAATGGAGCTAGCAGTGATGACAAGGACTGCAACAAGCAGAAGGGGGTCAGTGCTCCAAAAACTTTGTTCAGCACCTGTGTGCTGCAGAAGACAAGCCCAGTAGAGGAAAGAGTCTCTGGTGTTACTCAGCAGGAAGCATGTGGGAACTGAATCACTCCTGAATCACATGGAAAGTGGGATGAGGGTATAGGTGCTTGGGGGCCAGAGTCGTTTAGAGAGAGAGGGGGAAAACCTGCTGAGGAGTCAATAAAGCTTCTCTACTATTTTTTCTAATATTCTCCTACTTTGATTTATGAAAACAAACCCGTGAAGTATAACATTTCTTTTTATTGATTAGTGATGATCAAAGTTTTCACTAGGTCCAGGAGTCTAGCAAGTACCCTACCTTCAAACAGTTTATCCAGAGCTTTATTCTGTATAGCTCTAGGCTGACTTTTTTTCATGAGAATTGCCCGTTAAAAACAAGAAAGTAATACCTCCTCCCTCCCTCTAAANCTTCAAACTGTTTTTGTATGATCAAATAAGCACTGATAACAAGAATGACCCATTGCAGAATTTTCTTGTGCTTTCATTAATATTAATTAATTCGTGCTACCGTGGGTGCTTGATTTAGGATGAAGCATTGCCTATTAAGAAAAACTGGTAACCAGGGTGGTAGATGTGAATTTTTTTGTAATGTATATATTAAGAAAAGCTAGGAGAGCAAATACACAAATNTATTTCTATTCATGTCTCTCCCTCTCTCTGTCTGTTACAGTGTAGCACAAAAATGAGTTTTAAATAGATTATTAGTAACTGCTATTTATTCCAGACCATGCAACAGAGAAGAAATTAAGTTCAGAGACATGCTAATTAACTCAAAAGTGCACAGACTACCTGAAGTGACATCAGTTCAAAGTAATTTGTACCTGGTTATTTTCTTTAGCCAGAGATATAATCAGTTGATTTTAGCACAGGTTTATACCCAAAACAGTGAATACTTTGATCCCACAATATTTGAAAGATCAAAGATGTATATGTATCACTGTACTTAAGCAGGATCTAGCATAATGTATTTGCTGCAGTTTCTTTTGGAAACCCATAGTACCTAACTTGCTCCTGGGTTCAAATAATGGAAAAACACACTTTGACTGGGCACTTTGCTTAAAAAGTAATGAAAAAATNCTTGTCAAAGAATATGTCTTTCTAGTAGTTTTATGAGTGCATCAAGGAGTCTCTGGTAAATATTCTTTCTTTGTATTGCTTTTTTTTGACTTCAAAGTTTTGTGTGGAAGGTGTCAGCCCATTCTTACTTTACAATCTCTAATTTTATTTCAAATATCAGCCATTAATGTTGGGCCGAATGCACATTGATTTTGTCTTAATTTTAGTATGCTTGATCCATGGTCTAGGGCTGAAAACATCACATCATTTTCAGTTTTGCAGCAAGATCTTAATCACAGCTCAGTTTTCTGCCATGAGAGTGAAAGAAGTTCTACAGATTTCTTTGTTTAACACTGCTTTAAGTTTCTGAGGTATTTCTGCAACACTGATCAGGTTAAAACCATAAAATTTAAAAGAATTTTTATTCTGTCTAGCTAATTCACAGAGCATTTTTTTAATGACATCTGTTCATCCACATGAGGCTTAAACTGGGAGTGTAGGTTTGGGAAGCACAGCTGGAAGCTGCAAAGAAATTTTGCTAATCTACCTGAGCTAGGTAACCTTAGCAGGAAGGAACCTGAACTTCAAAGCTGGGCCATACAAGCCTGGGGCACCTGGGAATGTGCTTTGATTGCCAGTGTAGCAAAGTCAGTCCTCCTGCTTCCTTTTTGCTAATATTTTTAGATGAATTAAATACTTAAAACTTTCCTAGGCTGGCAATCCACATATAATGTAAGAAATATNTTGTGTGACCTGACCTACATACCAAAGTGCCTGTGTGTCAGCACAGAGAAATCATGACAGGACCAGAGACACTGCTCTCAGAAAGATTGCTTTATGGGGTCTATGTAAGTCTTTCCTTACATAAATGACCATGAGTTTTGCTGAATCTTTCCCCTGGAATTTCCTTCTATATAAGTCAGCCAGTTCTTTTAACTCTTCTCAAGGCTCACAAAAAGCTTTCAGCCAAGAATGTAGACCCACTGATCTCTATGATAACTCTGGCCAACAAATTCACATGAAGAATTTAGAAGAGAAGCAAATTCTGCAGTGCAGCAGTTAACCCAATTCCTGTTGCTGCCAGTGTGGTAAGAGCTAGACCTTATGGGTTTTATGGGTTTTATGCACTAGACATCCAAACTTTTTATCATTTTACATATATATAAAACATATCTCTTGCAAATGTGTTTCATTAAGTAAAATGACTCCTAGTCTATTTCTATGACTCCNAGTGAATTCAATAGATCTACTTATGGCTACAACAATCAGGAAATGGAGTGTGTCTGCAACCAAAGTAGCAATTCAAATAGTTGGGTCTGTTACACATTTATCACAGAAAGAGAGCATACACGAGTGTTTTTCAGAGAGTTTAGATTTAATTTCCTTGTAACTGTAGTGAAGGAGTCAGAGGGCTGGTGTACCTTCCCAGTCACTGCCCAGCCCAAGAACTCCTGTTTTAAGACCATAAACGTCTGTGCTCGCCTACTGGTTTGCTACAAAAAGCCTTGGGGTTAAAGTGTTAGCCACATGAGAAAGGCAAACATNAAAATGAGAAGGANCCCTCCCTCCCTGGATTAAAAAAGTTTTGCAAGGTGTTAAAAAACTTTACATTTATGTAGAATCTGTATTACTGTCTGACTTTATGTTGTCTTAGAAGCAATATCAGTTGGATTAATATTTACAATCAAAAGGAAGTTTTAGAAACAGCAATGGAGATTACTGCAAAAGTTTAGANCAGAAGGACTGTTAGGGCTAACTAACAGGAATGTTGTTTTCCATTGGGAGGATGGATGGAACATGGAGTTGGGGCCACCCAGCAGCCAAGCTCCCTTCCCTCTTGGCTGCTTGCTGTCCCACACTGCTGGCCCCAGAAAGAGAAAAAATGAGAAAGGTAACTTTAGAGGAAAGATTTTAAAACAGCCATGCTCCATATCTACTAGAAGAAGGAAGGTTGTACTCTGATTAAAGCAACATTAGGAAAGTAGGATTCAACCAACTCCCTCATTCTGCAGTATTGGAAAAATACTGTTGGAAATTGCAGCTAGACTGGATAGACACAGACAAGGACAAGAACTGCAGGATGAGAGATGGTATNTGTAAAGGGAATCTGTATTGCCATGCTGGGTGGACAATACAGATATAGTTATAAACTTGCTTTTGTTATTCTGTTTTGGTATTCTCTGACTTTAATGTCACTGTCTTTCCTCATGTTATCCATCTTCCTTTAAACTTGTCAATATCCACTGAAAGCTTTGACCTGTTACCTACAAATTTCCAGACCTTTCCTTTCAAACAGTTCACAGATCACTAATCCCAAAGGGTTTCTCAGTGTCTTCAGCCAAAACCAGTATTAAATTCCTATCAGCAAAGTNGAGCCACCCCAGTACCTACACAGAATTCCAGGGTAATGCAAGCAAAAATTAATTAGCTAGTCTAAGAACTAGTCAAAAATTTCATCTGAAATTGAGTTCCACATAAAGCCTTTTTTTAAAATCTAACATTATTCATTATTTGGTCTTCTTCTCTTTTCTCCTCATTTTCATAAAAAAAGAGGAAAACCATGCATCTTGTACAGGCCAAGATGTATGCATGGCANCCTCCCAAGTCTGATAAAAACGTGTTTGACAACGAATTATTTTTCGTTAGCCAGTTTTCACTGAAAATTGCAAGTGTGTCTGAAAACATAGACAAAGAGGGNAGTTTTTTAGATTGAGGTTTCAGCTTGGAAAAAATAACAGGGTAAAAGCAAGATGCATTCCTTCACCCAGGAGNACTGTACCCTTACACAGCTTGGGANGTTGAGAGTTTCAGAGCAACACGAAGGTGGACTGGACAAGAAACTGTTTATTACTGTCTGACTTCCCTGGAGCTCTGCCNCCAGCTACAGGATCTTCAACACTGGAATAACATGGAGGAGTTGGAGTGGGTTTAAGAAAGGGACATGAAGAAATTTGGAGGGATAGAGCACATCTCTCATGAGGAAAGGTTGAGAGAGATGGGGCTGTGCAGCCTGGAGAAGTCTCCAGGAAGACCATAATGCAGCCTCCCTGTGCTTAAGCAGTGTTTATAAGAAAGATGGGGCAGGGTCTGTAGTGATGCAACAAGGGGTAACAATTTTAGGTAGGAGAGTTGGTTTACATTAGATGCAAGGAACAAGCTTTTACCCTGAGAACGCTGACACACATTGCCCAGAGAGGTGGTGGATGCTCCCCATCCATGGAGACATTCAGGTCAGATTAGAGGAGCTCTGAGCAACCTAGTCTAGTGGAAANTGTCTTTTCTCATTGCAGGANTGTTGGACTGGATGTCCTTTAAAAGTCCATTTCCAACCAAACCATTTTGTGACTTCATGATTCTTTATTAAACCTATAGAAAACCTAACACCCTGTGTGGAGCTGTGGGAGTGTGCATTCACCATTACTGTCCCACAGACTTTGATGCCAGTTCACCCTGTCAAATATCAGATTCTTCAAAGTGAAATCCTCACCCTCTCCCTCCAGTTGTTGGATAAAAAACAGGTTTCTACAACACTCCTGCAGTTCTGTCTCAAAAGCCTGGTCTCCCTGCACTCACTTGTACACAAGTTGGCTGGGATGCAGAAAAAAGCAAATCTCAAGATGAGTTGTTCCTGCAGACCTGTTTGCTACATAACCTGCACACAGGAATTGGCAAATCCTTCTGCTGCAATCTAAACAATTCCTGACCTGGCTGCTGACCACAGAGATAACAGAGCCTCAGCAGATAACAAATGTATTTTAGCCTTACTCCTGGTGGGCCATGGGACCCCACAAGGTATTTTGGGCAGCCCAGGGTGCCCAAACATCCACAAGATCAAGGAATCTGTGCTCTCCAAGTTGCCATACCAGGGTTGACTGCCTCAAGGATCACAAAACAAAGTTTTCCCATCTTCTGGGGAGAGGATTTGCTCCCCTCACTTCCTGCACAGCCTCATGTGTGAACTGTCAGTCAAACTGAGTTAACAAGTCTGTCCATGTCTGCACAACTATTGAAAAGGCATTCATCTTTGCAAAACAGGAAAGTCTGGCTTGGGTTAAATCCATTGATTTAAATTGAATCAGATCAAATATTCCTTTCAATAAGATCTGAAAAGGCCCTTTTTTGAGAGTTTTTTAATTTCCAGAGCAAGTAATAGATGGAGGAAATAAGGGGACAGCAGGGGCTCTACTTCTGAATCCACCTCAAATAACGTATTTGGAAAATCAAGAAACAGTTATTTTTGAGATCTTCTTGGCAGGCACATCTATTTAGCACTGCATTCCTCTCCAGTTGTAATTTTGGCAGAAGCCTNCAATGAATTCTTCTAGGAGAAGATGAAAGAGAGTATAATTTCAACTTTTTGCTAGATACACTTTTAAAATTATTAATNTCTCTGACTGATAAAGATTATTTAAATTCATGGCTTTTCTAATCACAGACTGTGTTTACAAACAGAAAAAAAAAAGAATGTTTTAAAATTGAATGGGCAGTTTTGTGCTTTAAGTAATTTATAAAATCACTTGAGCCAGTCTTCTACTGATTTTTGATATTGCTTTATTTTATAATCATAAATACTTCATAACTGTGGGCCTTGCTAATAATTTGCTTGACAAGAGGAGAATTCAAGCAAAAGTGGCTCAGTAGATAACAATCACAAAATTGACGATGTTAAGAAAATAGCAGCATAGAAATATTTTGAATTAAAAAAAACCAAAACAAAAAACAACCACAAACAGGTAATAGTAAATGGTTTTATGTATCTGGAGTTTATGGTGAAGTGCAAGTGAATTTGGGTGNTTGATTTGCAAAAGTGCTGCAAAAATCACAAATGTACCAGTGTATATAAATACCTGTGTGTATGTTTATGTACACTCAGGGTTATGTGCATTACATATTTCAGTGCCCTGTGAAACATTCATTAATCATATCCCTCAAAGTGCATTCTGCACATTCCACAAAGACTCTNTAACAGTCAAATCATTGCACAACTTTTTTTTTTAGAAATAGACAACTGGCTTGAAGCAGAGATGGATGTCTATTGAAAAAAAAACCAGAGATCCTCATTTGCTTCCTTTCCTCCTTCCTGTCACAGCTGCCTGGGAAGCACTATATGAGCAATCCTTCCTCTTGGGTAACTAAAAAATATATGGTGTGATTAGCTGGCAGTATTACAAGTAATAAGAATTTATATAATTATAATTTTATGTTACATATATATATGTATAAAACTTGATACTTATGTTAAACAGACATGCATTGTATACATAAGTACTTCCTAAATTCCCCTGTATATGGTCTGGGCATTCTGGGGACCTGGGATACCACCACCATCTCTGGACAGATCCAGAGAAAGACCTGAATTTCCACTGGAAGACCAGACCTTCCACAGGACCACCACTTTCCACTGCAAGCACCATTTCAATAGGACTGCAGTCCTTGGAATCCTTGAATCCTTGAATTGATAGGCCTGTGACTACCACCCTGACTAACAGGGTGCCAGGTTGCATTCTGACTTTGTGGGCTTATGATGGCATTTATTGTAATCTTTCAGTTAAATTATAACTCCTGGAATTTTTCTCAAGGTATTTGTGTGTGGTTCATTCCTCACAGTGGTTTACTTTTGAACCATCATAGTCTGCTCACTTAGTGAGATCACAGAAGAAGGATTTTGCTGTGATGGAAAATTCCACTTACAAATTTGGCAGCCTGTATTACAGCCTAGCAAATTCTGCATCATAACAACCTGACTCCTGAGTGTAGGTGGACTCTTAGAAAGCTGGAAGGAACAGTAAAGAAGACCTAGGCTTTCTCCAGAGTAGAAGCATACATGGTTTTATTCTGATGATTTGGGAAGTGCTAGATTGCCTCCAGCTGCTGCTGTCTAGCCAGCCTTTTTTAATAGAAATGGTTCCTATTGCTTCCCTCTGTTTTCATGTTTTAAGTAGGACAGCAGCTTGGCAGCTGGAGATGTTAGGCATAATTTTTGTCTTTTATCACAGCAGATGAGCAATTATCTGCTGAATCTAAATGTGGGNCAGAGCTGAACTAAGCAAGGGTCTTAAACTCACATGCAGTCCAAGACCAGGGAAGCTGATGGCCAGTAGAGCAGAGGATAAAAAAATAGAAATCTCTTGGCACTATCTTGAAGAAGAAACACTCAGAATCAAAGCAGAAACATGCTTCACAGGCATGTAGGTCACAGAAAACCTATCCCAGGATAAGGATGCTGTGTTTAAGTCTAGCTGAACAGAACCAGTTCATATATCACTAATAAATTTAACCATGAAACAAGAAGATTTTTTAACCTGTAAAGTGCAGATCTGAGACTGCCTTTTTAGAAGGACTGTGCAGGAAGGGAAGGAAGAGCAGAAGGGAGCTACATCTAAAATGGGTGATCACTTTACATACAGGACCAAAACACAGTTTCCTCCAGTAACTTGGAGGACTCTGCTAAGACTTGCTGCTGCTGTGGTTTTAATATTTCCAAGATTAAACAACACCTGATTATGTTTCTGTACCAGGGAAGAGACCCTGCTAGCTGCAACTGGTATGGTTGTCTTACATTAGGTCTTAACAATAATTTTCTTGGAATATTTTTGTCTTTTCCTATAAGTGTAAAGAATTNAAGTCTTTACAATGCTTTCCCCAAGAAAGAGAGGCAAATTCTTACCTCTCTATTTGGTACATTTTTCACAATGTTTCTCCACAGCCACCTCTGGTGTCAGACATGTCAGCACATATGGTGTGGTCTGTGCCATGACCTCTGCTTTCATTACAAGCACAGCTCTGGTCTGTGCTCGTGTTTGCACATTTTCAAAGAGCAGGCCCACCACACTGAATAACAGCACACCCAGGGTGCATGCTGCTGTTTGCACCTCATCTTCCAGCTGCCTGATCCCAGCCACTGCTGTGCTTTGGTGTTTCTTGAATACCAAGAGCCAGTTCTGGTTTGGTTCATCCTCTGGGATGGAACATGGAGGTTGATCTCAGAAATCACCCCACTCACAGCTCTGACTCTCATGGGTTTCCACCTCCATCCTCACAGAAGGCAGTTTCTCAATACCATTTAAAGAACTGTTGTTGTGTCTCACCAAATGCAGTGCCCCTATAATTAAGAGACATTGTGACAGAAGTCTATCAATTAGGAGGATTGTTCATACTCCTCAGCACTTAACAAAATGAGCTTGTACCATGGTTCACTTTGCAGAACTATTAAAAAAAAAGGTATATGGATTAAAGCTTTTTCTACTGCATTGCAGAGTGACATAAATCAGAAAATGCAGACTTGTATCCCATTCACAAATTAATTTTTGCATCTCTGTTAGACTTTAATTTGAATGTCTACCAATTGCAGATACCATGAGGATCATAACAATAGGAGAAAAATAATGAACAGAGAAAGAATGTGCTTTTTAAACTTTTTNAAATCATCATAATACTGATGATGATGAACAACTACTGCAATAACTGTAATTATATAAGGGTTGATGATTGCAATACAGCAATAACAATACCTTCCCTATTTTACATGGGCTCACCTGTAAAGGAATAATGGAGAATTTCACAAATACATAAAAATGCATACACAGTCAAAAATTCTTATTAGGGGCTGAGTTAGTAACACACTTTTAAAATTTTTGATTATGTGACTCTTTTTTTCACCTGTCAGGTTTTAATAGTGTGTAGCTGGTGTTTTTCCAAAGCTGGAAAGCTGAAATTTGGAAAATGAAATATTATTTAGAAAACTAGAACAAAGAAAAACTTCTTGTTGAATCTTCACTAAAAATGAGTAAATAGATCATTTAGCCACGTATTTTTTCTTAAATAATTAACATGAAAATATGAATATTTGACCCACTTTGGACATATGNCAAGACGGACAATCATAGCTCATTTATGTTCTGAGAACAATTACCAGAGTTTTAAAATTAAATCCTTTCCTGATTTAATTTCATTTTTGCAGTGTTAAACTTTGAGCAGTTTAAGCAATCCTTATTTTTATATTTTNCAACATGACAGAGAAAAGCTGCAAAGCTTCCTAGTGCATTCTGAAATGCGTGGGTAACATCAAGAGTGAAGAAAAATAAAAAGGCATGAGAGCTGATAAAACTAAGATGTTTCTGATGGAGGGGGTAAACTGCCCTAGGAGAGGGAAGGGCTGTCCTTTGTCAGCAAGGGAGATTGCTTGTGTGGAGGAGAGGAGGTAGATACTTGGTAAAAATTGGAACTCAAATTACCAAAAGGGGAACCTAATGTTGGCCTTGTGAGAGGATTTTGTTGAGAGGATATGCACATTATAGCTAAAGAAAGAGTCCTTTTTAAAGCCTGGAAGAGAATATTAGATTCACCAAATTACTCAAATATTACACTGTCATGAAATACTAAAATAATAATGCTAAAACCACAGTCTCTGTTTGTGGTTATTTTGTTCATCTCATTAAAGAACTGTTTGCATTTTATTATGCATATAGAAGTCAATTACTAAAGCAACAAAATAAAGTCTGCATAAAGACAATATATTAAAACTATGGAATCTTGATGTGGAAGGTACTTTTGTATTTTGATAGTTTACTACTAATCAACTACAATTTCTTGTTATGGTCCTGCCTCTCCACTGTTTTCAGTTAAAGAAATGGAAATTCATGCAGGTATCAAGCTGTTTTACATCACCAGTTTTGCACCACTTACCCTACTCACATTTATTTGGAACGTTCCATTTGCAGTGACACTTCATTAGCCATCATATAGACAGGCTCATCAATGATGTCTACATCACAGGAAAAAAAAAAAAATTACACATGTGAAGTACATTTTTGGACTGGGCATGTAAAGTTCAAATTCCTAAGGATACTCTTTTCCCTCCACTTTAGTCAAACTAAATGGGTGTTTTTGGAGAGTAGTTCAGAAAAGAAATGGGGCTAAGAGGAAGGCAGAAATCTGATTCCCAGAGCATTTATACTCCAGGCTCAGATCTTCAGTCTGGGGATTTCACTTTTTAAATTCCTAACATAAGAAAGATTCAATAATTCATACGTTATATTAATGGCTGAGTTATAACTTCAACAAGTTGGCATTAGAAAATTGTCAAAAATATAGCAGCTCCTGCCTTCTTTATTTCAACTACTTCTGGTGAATTGTAGGGAAGTGCCTTATTGGTGTGCAGTGCTACCAATTATCTGACAGAGCCAGAGTGCATTTCCAGCTAATCAGAAATAAGAGCAGAGAATTAAATCTCCCATGTGAAACTCATCATTTACATATTTATTATTCAGAAATTATAATAAGGCTAATGAGAACCTCACATGGTGCCTCTAAAAGTCAAGCCAATCTTACGGTGTATTTTCAGCAGATAAAACTTCCCTGATACACAGTAGTCAAAAGATAAATTCTGTTGATTACAGTTTAGTTTAATTAAACATTACAAGTTATTTGTATGGATCCATAAACACTTTGAAGGAAGGGATTAGTTGCATAAACTGTCTCAAGAAAAGTGAGTGGACCAGGGCAGACAGTAAAAGGTAGGGTTATTTTTGTGTCTATATGGGTCTATATGGGTCTATATGGGACACAGAAGGGAAAGGAGCTTGGAACCCTCACTGGAGGGGTGAATGCTGCTTTAAAATGTGTGTGCAGCAGCAGCCACACGATGCTCATGCAAGCTGCAGGGCCAATGGGACATTGTGACCTCATGGGTGCAGTCTTCAGGCAGATAGTTCCCCANCTCCAGTCTGAGCATGGCCACCAACCCAGCTGCCTCATCCTCACTGTCCATAAAAAAGAGCTCTCCAGAGGCTGCTGAGGTTGCTGACACTGGCCCCTGACCCTTTCCATGCATTTATAACACAAGTTTCAGTTCATTGCGGCCATTTAGACTTCAAATCATAGGTACAATTTTCAGACACTATATAATCAACTGTCATCACTGATCTTGTTTTCCAGGCACACCTTGATTACAATACATGACCTGAATCAGAAAAATACAAAGACAAATCTTGACTATCTACCCTCTCTCCCAGAAGAAGTATTTACATCTATATGTGTGACTCCCCATGAGCAGGAATATGATTGTGAGTCCCTGGGCTCCTTTCCAAATCAAATGCTGTCTCCTGACTTTGGAAAAAAGTGTTCTGAAAGTGCTAGGCATATTAGTAATTAAAAAAAAAACAAACAACAGCAACAACAAAAAAACCCAGACAGCCCAGACCAAACAAGCCAACAAACAAAAAGCAAACAAACAAAAAAAAAAAACCAACAAAAAACCCAAAAAACACCCACCACCACCACCCCCCCAACAAAAAAAAAAAACCAAAAACCCAACACCAACACCCTGCTTGCAGTCACATAGTCACTTGGAATTGCCTTGTGGTGTGTTGCAGTAAAAGGTTTCCTTTGTCTGTGGTCTGCTCACAGCCAGTGCTTTATTTCCACTTCTATGTATGTCATAACAACACTTGCCACAAGGAAGTGAGAGCAGACCACAGCAAAGTGATAAAGGCACTATCAGCTGTGACCTTCAAGTACCTTTTCTTTCCAATATGCTCTATTCCTGATGCTTTCTGCAATAGATAAGGAAGCAAGGTCAAATCAGGTAGCTTCTTGCAACTGAGATCCTCTTCAGCCAGAAAATGCAACCACCTTCAAAATGTGTTCCCAGACAATTTTGATTTGGTGACCAGTAACAATTTTGTTAAAAACTGGACAGATTTTACCAACAGCAACTGTTAACCTTAACAGTGGCAGATAAAAAAACAAATTTACTCATCACTTTCTCAGCTAACACTCGTTCAGATAAGTAGCTGAAGGTCTGCAGCAGCATCCATTAGTCCATCTNAAAGCTGCCCATTTCCACCTGTAGTGACAAAAGGCTCTGGTCTGACTNAAGAGAAGCCTTTCAATCACCTTCTTTTAGCAATCACCTTCTTTGCACATGTAATGCAAGGTAATCCTTGTGCTCTCCCTGCCAGAAGGAAGAGAGGTGTGCTGCCTGTCCTCACTACNTGGTGCAAAGCAAGGAGAGGGCCCCAGAGCAGCGAGGACAGTGAAGGCACTGGCGCTGCTCCCATGCCAGGGTGAGATCCCTGGAGCCCCTGCAAGAGGATGGGCTGCAGCCAGGCAAGCACAGCCCTCAGAGCACCAGCCACGAGCTGTGTGAAGCACTGCCATGCTGCTGGTGCTGCTGCTGAGCTCACCAGCTTCCTCACTGCTCTGGCATCACCCCAAAGGCAGCAGAGTAACGCCTGCAGGGAATTTTGCCTTGCAGCCTTAGTTGTAAAGGGTGGTTTTCATTACTTTGTTCCATTCTTCACATCCCCACGAGTGTTGTTCTCCTTGCAAATCACATCCTTGGTTTTTGTAAGTGTCTGCATTTAATTAGCCTCACATTAGAAACCTGCAGCACTGCTGTAAAGCTAATACTTAGATAGGAGTGAATCCTTGAAAATGGAGTTTTCTTTTTCCCCTGAAGGAAATCATTCACAGCTGCAGTACCAGGGAAAGACATTTTAAAGGGATTATAATATAGACTGTAACAATCTTTATTAGAAGAGTCTGAAAAAGTTGCCACACTCAGGTATCAAAAATACCCCTCAAGGCTGCACAGCTATGGAACTTTCTCATTTTTCATATGCTAGAAAAAAAAAGCCACATAAAAAAATAGCTTGAGTAAAAGATTGANTGGCAAGTAGGTTTTCCATACTTGGGGGAAAAAAAAAAAAAAAGGGAACATGAATTAAAAGAAGTTTACTTTGTTGCTGGAAAAAATTATTTCAAGTAAGAAAAAATTTCAAGTTTAGGGAAATAGCTTCATCTTTCTTCAAAAATGAATAATTGTTTAGAATAAGCAAATTTCTATGTCATTAAATTTTTTTCTGCAGCTGTCTGTGTTCTCAAAATTCTATATTTGAGAGAAAAAGATACATTTTCAAAGCTGGGGAAAGAACTACACACATAGGTGGTGCTATGAAGTTCCTTGTGCTTTTGAAGGGTAACCTGAANCAGGCACCAAGAAGCAAGCTGATTTTCAGAGATTAAACTCTTGGAGCATCTTCAGACATCAGTGTGGCCATGAGGAGANCTAGGCAGGGGATCTGACACCCCCATGGCAATTACAAGGTCGAGGTCATTTGCCAGTCCGGGCTTGCCCTGAACAGAGAATCTCATCCACAACCTTGCAGAGATTTCCTCCCTGGAGGAGCAACTTCAGCAGCCCTTGATCCTCGGAGCTTGCCTTCCCCTGTGATGTGTCAGCACAGGCTTTTGTGAAGCTGCATGGTGAACCAGATGGAGGACCTGATTTGCAGAGNGAGAGGTGTCATTTTCAGCTGCACTGCTTCATTGGGGCAGCACAACCACAGCAAGGGCTGCACTGGAAGAGCTCAGGGGCCACTGGATCAAGACCTTACAAGGTCAGCATGAGGACACTTGGTTCAGCCTGGGGAAGATACTGGGAGTTGTCCCAGCCCAGGCACATCATACCTGTGATCTTTATAAACCTCATGAGATTCCCATGGCCTCACTTCTCCATCTTGTCCTTCAGGTGTGTCAACAGCACCACTCAGCTTGGGCTCATCTGCAAATTTTCTGAGGGTGCACTCAANCCCTTCATCTGTGTCATTAATGAAGCTATTAAATAACACTGGTCCTCACACAGACCCCTGAAAGACATCACTTTTCATTGATATCCACTGGGACTCTAAGATATTGACCACTACACTCTGGATGTGACCATCCACCCACTTTTCTATCCATCTAATAGTCCACTCATCAAATCCATCACTCTCCAATTTGAAGTGAAGGACATTTAGGGGAAGCCTTGTCAAAAGCCATGTCACTTATGTAAAGCCCAGATATATGACATCTGTCTTCTTCTCATCCACTGAAGCAATCACCCCATCATAGAAGGCCACTAGATTGGCCAGGCAGGATTTTCCCCTGGTGAAGCCAACCTTGCTGTCTAAATCTCTTCCCTGTACTCCCTGTGCCTGGGAGGCACAGCTTCTAGGAGGATCTGTTCAATGCTTTTCCAGGTACAAAGGTGAGATGACATGTCAGTAGTTTCTGCCCTTGTTAATTATAGGTACAATGTTTTCTCTTTTGCAGTCACTTAGAAGTTCATCTGACTGNCATGACTTTCCAAATACAGCCACATCAGCCAATGCCTTCAGGACACTCTGACACATCTCATCAGGTCCCATGGGCTTATGTATATTCAGATTCCTCAGGTGATCACCTTCTCCTATGTGTTGTTGCCAATTTACCAGCATAGGTTTTTGGCCTGNTTTTTCCAGCAAACATACTTGTAGAAGGCCTTTCTGTTATTCTTTATATCCCTTGCCAGGTTCTGTTCCAGCTTCATCTTTAAGGAGAAGACTGAGAACCAGACTGGACGAATTGAATCAGACCCAAATATTTATGGAAANCTTGGAGAGTTTGGAGTTTTATTACTGGATGAATTTCTTTACACCNATCATGGCATAGATGATGAACAGCTGTGCTGCCACAAATCCCAGGAAATGCATGTGAAAGAGGGAGGCTGCTTTTTGACATTTTAAACACTGAAGCATGTTTAAATCTGTTTACTCACATTAGCACATTTAAAACATATTAAATGTGTGAGCTTAATACTATGCCAGAGTAGGAAACACCAGCAGTTGAAGCTCATCCTTCATTAACCAAAGCACCATTCCCTCAGGAACTCATTTGTGACTAGAGCTTCATAGGCAAGCTTAATAAATTGGAACATGAATTAAAATTATTCTACTNATATCAGTGTGGTTCATCTGAGCTGCTTCAGCTGAGAATCCAGTGTCACTCTGATCAGGTGAAACAGCAGCATTCAATCACTACCCTCAGTACTTCTCTACAGGAAGAGGTCCTCAGAGAATTGCTCTCCTGTCCTCCTTTTCCTTCCCTCTCACACCATTGCCCTCAGCATCTGGTACTAGGCAGAGGAATGACTGACTAATTTACTGGCATAATTTTTACCTCTGCACAGCTCTGCAGCAATACTCTCCTCCCTTTCCCTCCAAGAATTATGGAATCATAGAATGATTTGNGTTGGAAGGGGCCTTAAAGATCCTNTGTTTCAACTACCACTACATGGACAAGGACACCTCCCATTAGAAGTTTCTCAATGCTCCATCCAGTTTGGCCTTGAACACTCCCAGAGTGTNCAATTCTCTGGGAAACCTGTTCCGGTGTTTCATCACCCTCATAGTAAAAAAATTCTTCTTATGTCTGGCCTAAACCTTCTCATTCAGTTGGAATCCATTCCCCCTTGTCCTATCACTACATCCCTTTGTAAATAATCCCTCTCCAGACTTGTAGCCCCCATCAGGTACTGGAAAGCTGCAGTGGGTCTTCCTGGAGCCTTCCCCTCTTCAGGCTGAGCAGCCCCTGCTNTGTCAACCTGTCTTTGCAGGAGAGATGCTCCAAGCCTCTAACAATATTCATGGCCCTCTTCCTCATGTAAGTTAAGTATTATCTGTATGGCACTAAATAGATGTGTTCACTTCAAGCTCATTTCTTTTCTGTTCACTTCAGGTAATAGATTCTCTTTAAGCCAATTCNCTTCTCTACTTGTTTTGACTGGCTCGTAGTGAGCCTTGCAGATTATGTTTTTAAATTGTATTCCCTATTACATGAGAGCCAAAATATAGAAGTGGCTACATCCTCTAGTTCTGTAGTCCTAGATTCTATGCAAATAGCATTGAAATTGTTATTTTTCATTCTCTGTCTTCCTTTTCATCTTTAACTGATACAGAAAATATCAGAAAGCATCAGGTGCAGCAGCTTTCAGCCAAACATGATTAAAAGGAATTTATTTTACATATAAATTAACAACCTGAGGTTTCCATTCCTTGTGACTTCCTNCTTCATCTTAACAAGTATTCCCTGCTGTAACAGCAAATGTTAATTTTAGTGATTTTTAACTTGTTTTTTGGCCAGAAATGGACAAAGTGCCTGCATGTTTTTTCCATTCATATGGCTCTTTCCATCACTCCTATCAGAGTGTTTCAGTGCTGCTTGAATGTCTTCNCCCTTTTACTGCCTTTCCTGGTAAGAGCTATTCACTATGCACCAGTGAAGATTCTTCCTTTCAGCATAAGGAATTTTAATGACAGGAGTTTTGTGAACAAGGTTGCCACTCCCAATAATTAATAAAGATGATTAAAATTTTAATTAAACAACCTGATTACAATGGTGGATCAGAGTGACCCTGGGAGCAGGTGGCTTGTGAGCAGCCCAACTTAGTGAAGCACAGTTGGTGTTTGATGTCCANCACAGCTGCAGCAAAGCCAACAGTAAAACTTCTGGAGCTCTGCACCTTTGAAGTAGCTACAAGATTAGATTCCTTGGAAGTGTAAAAAAATCCTCTGTCAAACAGCATTTCCTTAAACTCAGGAAACTAGAACTATTTGTAGGATTAAAGGCAATTTCAGTACTTAAAATAATTTAAATATCAAGGGATCTCCCCAAAGAAATTGTTGATNAAGTGAGGATTCTAACACTGGGTCCCAGATGACTCTACATCTATGTCTGTTTTTTCCATTCAGGCACAATGCATACCAAAGTAACAGCTNTTGAAGATATTGCTACTTTCACCTTTGCTTCTTTTTCTGTGAAGATCTAAAAATATATTTGCTGCTTGTTACAAATGAGAGAGAGGCTGCTGTAATTCCATGTATCCTTTACATAATACTAGTACTAATCCTTAATAAAAAAGAAGGGGGTTAAGGGGTTTTATTGTTGTTGTTTGTTTTGTTTGCTTAATTGGTTGGTTTTTGTTTGTTTGTTTGTTTGTTTTTTGTATTTACATCACTCTGAGAAGGATNAAGTGCCAGATGTGAAAGGTCTTAAGAAAAAGTCGTTATTTCCAGTTGAAGCCAAACATCATGTAGCTTACTCAAAGGACTGGCCATGGTAAAAAATATAACATCATTTCTACTCATGCAAAAGCATGAGCTTAAATGGACACACTAATCTTGATTCTTGGAATTTTTTCAACATATTCCTCCATTAAAAATGTTTTTAAATACACAAGAAAGGTAGACTATAGAAAGATATATATTAATCTCTAAAATAGTCAGAAGTAGTAACAAATTTTCATGAAAATATATATGAATATGTCGTGTTCNTCAATTCTTCCTTCCTTCTTTCCTCTTCTAGCTGAAAGTCCCATCTGCTGTTAGTAATGGGTTGATATGAGCTTCCAATTAAGAATAATTTTATCATAGCTGAACATTCAAACAATTATGTTTTCAAATACTGCTCTTTCTGCCCATAGAAGGTGCCCAATTTCTGCCAGAGTGCCGTGGGACAACTTGATAGGAACAATCAACTAGAGCCTGGGATCCAGTAGCTCTGGATNTTACTCATGTTCATGCCAACCACATTAAATAAAGTCACAGTTGTCATNAAGCCAAGTGGCAGAGCTCATTTTGACTACTGGCATGTACAAAGTGGTTTCTCAAGATGAGCTCTCTAAAGATTAGGTTTGCATACACTCATACTCTGTCCACATCTGCTGTTTGCTACAGCTTTTTATTTCTGCAGCTAGCATGTTGTGAGAAAAGCACAAAACAAAAGAACCAAATTCCATAACCTTCATGTTGAGGTTTTTCATAATATCTAGGTTCAAAAGTAGAAATTTGACTGATTTATGTTATTTAAAATGAAATGATGAATAGTTTTGTGGAAAATGGAACAACTTTTGAATACTGGCAAGTTTCTTGCATGTGTATTCACACCCTATGTACTTCAGTAGGGAATTCTAAAAATATTTCCACTATTTCTAAACCCATTCTTTTTCCCAGCTTGACAAAACCTGACTGAATTGAGTGAGGAAAAGTAGTAGTTANTGCAATTTCATTCCATAGGTTGCTCATGAATGGTGCTGAAACTAACACCACTGTGCTACTCTGTTTTTGCATTCCACTTATGATTTCCAAGTCACATGCTAATTTTTGAATGGCTCCCAAGCTGACAGAGTTGCTCAGATGGCCATGTAAATGCTTCCAGTGCCAATACTCATGCAAACATGAATTCACACCCTTATCTCTGATATTTTACTTAGCATTGCCCATTCTTCTGAACAAAAACTTGCTTTCAGAAACATTTGGAGAANGTAAATGAAAAGAATTCTAAACATCACGGAAGATGATTCATGGTTTCTATTCATAAACTGATAATAAATCCTCCCAAACCAGCTAAAATCACAAGTATATTCTTCTTCCCCATGACCCATATCAGAAGCACATGGATAACTTTAAACATGCAAATAGNGTCTGTTGCTCACAGATTTATGTTGCTCACAGATTTATATATGCAATTACATTTCTTTTTGTACCCAGGAGCTTTATGATTTTTATTCAAGTTCACCTTTTCCTGAAACTTTATGGGAAATCTTTAGGAATGGCATAAAAGCACCNACTTAATGCAAACATTAATCAGTCNCAAACTTNAATGTCACAATGCAAGGGAGAAAGNATGACACAGGAACAAAAGACACAAATGAACAAAAGGAGAGATACAAATGAGCAGCACATAAAGCCAGCATGACTGTCAGTCTGTAAGAATACAAATGTGAAGTCAATTATTAGAAGGTTTAAAAGGCCTCTAGATGTGTATAAGAGAGCAGCACATAAAGCCAGCATGACTGTCAGTCTGTAAGAATACAAATGTGAAGTCAATTATTAGAAGGTTTAAAAGGCCAATCAATAGTGAAATTGTTTGAAGTAATTCCAGGGTCAGTGATTATAAACAAGATGAGGATCCTTCAAAAGGATAGAGTGTTACTAGGAAAAGAAAGTCTGGATATGAACTGAGGAAAAAACAAAACAAAACAACTTAGTGACTAAGAAGGAGTCACTGTAACAATAATCAGAACAGATTATTTGATTAATTCTCCAATAACTTCATTCCATCACATATTTCTTAATTATTTGCTTTATTTTCTTTATTGTACATCCACTTAGAGCTTCTTCCTTTAGGAGAAAAATAAGGATTAATTTATAATAGAAGCCATAAAGAAACTGAACATTAAATGAGTCAATTGTTTACCTTTTATAACAGGGTATCCAGAAAAACATTGAACAAATATTTGAAATAGCTGTTTAAAAAAAAGCCAAAACAGACATTTTGCCAATTAAAGAGTTTACAATGGTATTGAATTTCAAATAATTTTGAGTACAGTCAGTCAGCACAAATACTTTAATCAATTATTCTCAATGTTGTTCTTCTGCAAATCCTACAGATAAAGCTACTCAGCCTTACACTCCTTAAGTTTTATAGACAGGTGGCACAGCAGCAGTAGGTTGATTACTCAGAAATAGAANATCAGTCTAAGATAGTGATGTTTGCTCCCTCTTGTTTTGCTATGACACAGTGCTCTAGAAAGTTGGGACATCCAATATTTAAGGGGTGAGAAAACTAACCAAAGATAGCCCATAGTTGAGGAAGTAAAAGAAACAGGAGAAATTAATAGGAGNGCACAAGGTTGGAGCTACAGTTTTAAGGGAAGAAGATACAAGAAATACAAAGATACAAGAAATAGGGTACAAAAAAATAGAGGAACTAGGGCTGAAGTAGGTTGCTTGGGATAATCAGCAANCAATGCTACCATTTTGAAAAATAATTGTGATGCCCACCTCAATCTCTCTAGAGTCCCCCTGTATAGCAAAACCAAAGAGCTGGACTTACCAGTTAAGAGTGGCTGCAGAAAGATGAGTTGAAAACAGTTTTTTCCTTCTTTAGTATCAGAAACTTTCATACTTCTGCTCCTGGTGTTCAACCAGAGTAACACACCTACTCTGTCTTCATAAACCCATTGATCAGGGTCCATGATGTGGGGTGAAGATGCCAGTAGCAACCATATTACATTAAGGGCAGGGAGATGTCTATGCAGCAACTGGATAGGTAAGATTCTCCTTCCTNCTTTTCCATGAGACTTCACAGATTGCCAGTAATAAGCTTCCAAGACTCTCTCCTGAGAGACCATGAGCATCCTCTTCCACAAGGAAAAATTTTAATGGTGTTCAATGCATCCTCTTTTCCAGTGGACTGTAAGTGAAAAGCTCATACTGAAGATTTAGATCATACAGTCACTTATGTTTTCATCTTCCTTTAATAATAATCTGCAGCCAGGGGAAAAGAAGCTGGAACCTGAACACAAAGAGAAAATTAATAACAATAACACTAGTTATAATAATAGCAGTAATAATAATAGCACTAATAAAGGCAAAGATAGAATTATAATTCTGTTGATATCTATGACCCAGAAGGAGAACTTAGGTAAGACAAGTAAGTGGACACATTTGGCTTTGTTGGGATTCATTTTCATTAAGTTTAAACAAAAAATATGTAGGGATTGTTATGTTTTCTCAAAGCAACATCTAAAAATTTTCAAGCTANTAAAATAGATAGAATATTCTGTACTCGCTTCAATCCATTTTATCCATTGGCAGTTACTGTACATGCTTCACTTTCAAAAAGATATTTATGGCAAAAAGCCCATATGTTTGTGAGAACAGTGCTAGTAGCCTATCTTTCCTCTGGAAACAGTATTTCTTGATAACAACAAATGAATACACACACTTGTAGTAATGTATTATTATCTGCACTAGAACAAGACACTGCCTGATTACTTTGTTACCTCAGGTCAAGGACTGGNCTCCAAATTAAGTTATCTGTTCAACTTCCCTTTTGGACTCCAAAGTTTGAGGACATATAAACCTTTCTCACCAGAAGGCAANAATTCTTCTTTTTTAAAATTAGATCTCTTGGAGCAAGAATCTGGAGTGAGAGGAACGGTGATTTGGACACAGNCTCCCTTATGAAATAGTCTGGGGATCCTCAGCTAAGGTTCCATCCTCTCTAGTGTCTCCAAAAAGATTTCTACAGAAAGTCAGATAACAGCAGCAGATGTGATCTGGCTGTTAAAAACATGGAAAAGTGAAAAGGAAGCTTGCAGAGAATGGTCTCTTTTGTCTGTCATTCTCAGAAAATGGGATTGTATTGAAGAACAGTGCTACTGGTGAACATAATCTGTAACCTGTACAGGCTTTCACTGACATTTGGGGAAGTTTTAGTTCTGTATGGTTCCTCTTCATCCTTAGAGGTGTTTCTTCAGCTTCAGAATAACTCACCCTTTAGTTTTAGAAGAGACTTTTGTCTTTNAATAAAATGCAAACAGTTCCCATTTATTGGTTGTGGGTTAATTGCTCAGAAGGAATCTCTTTGGAATACATATGCCAATATCATTAGTGTATCTTCTTGGTAATGCATTCTTGAGCNTTTTAAAAAAAAAAAAANAACAAAACATGTGACCAGTATAAACAGGAATTGGAACAGCTTTTTTGTCCTGTAAATATATAACATATGCCAGTGTGGTGATTTTATTTTGCCTGTTTTATTTATTAATATTATTATTTTAGTTTAGTTTCAAATCCAAAGGAACTCAATAATTTAATTTGTACCACAGGAAAGAATTACCATTCCATGCCTTTTCAGTGGTGGGAGCAATCTAAGTAATAACACTAACAGATATGTATTTCTTTCTATCAACAAGTTATAATACAAAAAATTTTAAAACCTCTGAACTCTTTGCAAACTTTGAAGNCAAAGCCACTGTGTTTGATCAGCACACAGTCAACCAACAGCACAATATCCTGTCAAACACTTTCATATGGAAAACAAACCCCATGGCCCTGCACATGTGGGATCTCAAAACACTCATATGAGATGTTTCACTTTTCTTTCTGTCTTTCCATTTTGTCAAGAGTTGACAAACACGACCACACTTCACAGCTATAAAAATCTGGTACCAGGAAACAGTTCATTGCTTCCTCACAAAGAGATCCTCGTAAAACAACCCAAGAGCTATTTGGCATCTGAATTAGTTTTGGTACTCCATGCCTTAAATTCTTGCTGGCTAGACATGCAACTTAGTCTAACTGTGCAATCCACAGGGCAAGTGAATATCAGACTGCCAAACTGCAGGACACTGTTCTGATAAATACCATGTTACTATATACCCTGCTGCCATTTTTCTAACATAAACCAGGTCACCCTCTTTCTGCACCTGTCAGTGTCCTCAGTAAAATTATGTTTCAGAGTCCTGCCTATCCCAAGGCTGCTATATTTTAGCCCTTGCTAGTCCCAAAAAGTTAAACAGGAATCTGACATGAAAATAAGATTTGGAAAGTTCAGTAACTGTTTGCAGGACGGAAATAATTAAGAAGATTGCTTGTTTTAAAGAGTTTCTATTTTTGCCTTGCTTCTAATTATGAGTAGTGAGGTATTAACAGCCCATAATTAAATATTAGTAATTAAATAATAGAAGAGAAACCTGAAGATACGAAATAGAAAAAGACAGGAAAAA
The DNA here is from genome assembly GCA_900205225.1 of Saxicola maurus maurus. Lineage (NCBI taxonomy): Eukaryota > Metazoa > Chordata > Aves > Passeriformes > Muscicapidae > Saxicola > Saxicola maurus. The sequence goes on from OAMK01000716.1 coordinate 92,061, forward strand.
AAGGAAATAGGTAGATAAGCATGGAATTCTTGTACTGAATAGGTCTGTAAAGCACTTATAGGAAGCTCTTTTGTGGAGTTAAAAATAGCTATAAAGGAGGTCGATGATAGAATTCAGCTGGTAGGAACATCAAGATCAGTGGGGATTGGGGTGGGGGGTATAGGTTGGGCTTAGTGTGTTTTCTTCTGTTCCTAAATCAGTCAAATCCATGTGATCAGTTAGCAGAGGGGGAAGAAAGAAGAAAGGTGTGCAGAAGAAAGGTGTGTGGAGAGAACAGATAAAAGGTGAGAAGAAGACAGGAGAGAGGAAAGTGAAACAAGTCAGAAGCAGACAAATGAGAGTGCAAATGAAAGCTTTCTTTGCATTGCTGGGTGTAGTCAGGGTTGTAGAGTTTAAATAATAAAATAATATTAGCAAATAATAATAATAGTAATAAAAATAACAAATAATATTGAAGATAAAGCCCAAATACTGTGCTACGGATTTTTCACTAAAAAATTCACTCCACATACCCCCAAATTTTTGATAATTACACAAGGGAAAGAACCACATTTTTGAGTGCAATGATCTGCTGTGGGCACGTGAGTTTGGCTGGAAGTGACTGATTATGTCTGAACAGGGGCACTACCTGCTGCAGCTCAAGCAGAACTAAAGACACAGGTTTTCATATTCATAAGCAACAGATCTACGAGACTTGCCTGATTAAACCAAGGCCAGTGATGGAAACTCAGCTTACAAGGACTGCAGGTGGCTCTGGGACTGGTGCAAAAGGGTGTAGAAAGTAAAGGGAGGCTCTACTAGTACAAGTCTGGCCAANTAAAAGGAGTCTAGGAAGAGGATGAATGAAAGGCAGATACCAGATGAACATGTCTCTCCTTGAGTCTCAGTAGCCAGTTGGTTTTCATGTGGGAATTAAGAGCCAAGCTTCATCAGGGCGAAAAAACAACTGGAAAAAAAAAAGGATCTAAACACTTAAAAATACCAGTTTCTCAAATTGGAATAATAACATCAGCAGTTAGACACAGTGACAAGAATTGAAAGCCCTTATGGGAGAATCATGNAGAATTCTAATTAAAAGCTTTGAGGAAAAACTGCAAAGTGATTAAAAGAAGCGAGAACATAATTTAATTTGAAGATTTAGGAATTTCTGAAATTCATTATAATTTTGAAGTTATGAATTTTAGCTTTAAAAAAAAGCTAAACACAACAACAATAAAAATGCCCAATCCCTAGGAAGTGTCAAAATATGGATTTTTTTACAGGATTCTAGTTAAGCTTTGTGGCATGTGGGAAAACTGGGTCCTCACTAATATCTGGAGTCTGGAAACCCTGCAAGTGGTAGTTCCCAAGCTCTGGACCTGCAAATCACAGGCCTTGACTCCCAGCTCATTTTTATGACAGGCAGCTAGAGTCCTAATTGAAACTCTAGTTCTCACTTAGATGAGAAACTGAAGAGTCTGGGAGTTATTTAATTTCCATCAGGAAGGTAGGATACAGAGATTTAAAAAAACGTTGCTGGCAAAATTCAAAACCCTGTCTCACCTATGGTTCCTTCACAGAAATAAAAAAATGTCTCTGCAAACATTTGAAATTTGACCAAAAATTGTTTTCTGATGGAAAAATTGTTCTCTTTGAGAATTTCTCAACTGTCTGCTTAGCAGAATTGAAATACANAATATTCCAGAGATGAGACACAAGAAATTAATAAAAAAAATTTCTGATGTATTTTTAATGGCTTCTTAGCAAGTCTCTTGTAAGTCTGACCTGCTCCTTGATCTCCGCCTGAGATCTTAATAGCTTTCTCACAAGTGCCTAGCTTCATCAGTTTGGTAACAACCAAGAAATTGCTTTGACACTCAATACTTTCTGCCAGAAACAAAACTTGTAACTTGCTGCCACAGTGATATGCCATTAAAAGAAAAAACACCTATTTCCAAAGTTAAATAAACACTCACAGTCCATACAACTGCAAGACTGAATCACTTGTTTTGGGAATACTGAAATACTACCTTCCCTTTATAAAAATATCCCTAAGATGCTAACTTACACAGGGTTTATGGTTCAACAGTTAGCACATCTGACTGCACTGCCAAGCAAAAAAAATTTCCCTCTAAAGCATGCAATGTTTTGGGGGGTAGATATTTTCCATCCAGTGGTGGTTTTAAGGTCTTTTTATATTCTAAATATGTAGAAAACTCAGAACTAAGATAAGTCTTAAAATCCAGAAGAATTTACTTCCTAGGATTATTTTTCTGTTCCTTTCAGGGACAGTATTAGAAAAAGCTCAAAGGGGCTTCACTGTTATCACGAGAAAATAAGAAAAGAGGTCCAGGCAGCTTCTTTCACTGAAATTTNGCCTGCCAAAAACTTGATGCATTTAGCAAAACAAGCCAGCAGTTGCATACCAGGAACTATCAATGTTCACTCTGGATATGTGGGCACATGCTCAAGATAAGAAATACCAGCTGGGATCACCAGCTGAGTAAATCACAGTCATTTATTTGATCTCAAGTTGCTCCTCAAGTTGCTCAAGTTGTTAGGGTTAAAATCGGAAGAGCAGTTATGGTTCCAATTTGAGAAAGAATTTTTTTTCTGCATTTATCAATGTAGTAAAGGAGCCATGGTGTAGACCTTCTTGGTATTTATGTAAGAGAGAAAAGAATTAATATTGCAATTTCAAAAATACTGGCAAAAATCATTTGGGGCATTATACTTACATAAAGTGCTACCATTTTTCATAAATTATCAAAGTCACTTGTTTTTCCCAGCAAATTTTTAGTGCTATTCCCAAACAGGGATTTTGTACCTAAACTCTTGATTGGTAGGTCCCAGCTAGAGTACTTCCTGGGTACCCCAGTGAGACTAGGGACCACGTGGGTTTTCCAGGGAACCACTGCTCTGACATGGACACTTAGGGATAGAGAAGAACAGCAACACAGGAATTCACTTTTCAGAAGAAAAGTGATGGTTAGGCATGACAACTAAGATATGTGAAAAAGAACAAGTTTTTTTCAGCTGTTTGAATTTTAGTGCTTCAATTTTCTTGTTCACAGGTTTTTATTCAGAGGTTTGACTTCCACTGAAATCTCATTTCAGCTGCTTTTGTGGAATCTAATAAGGTGAATCAAAGAAACTGTTAGCGTGACCATGTCCAACATAAGACTCTCAGTGTACCAAGGCTGAAGGGGTTAATATTTTAGTGGGAAGGGCTGGAGCACTTGTGTTCAGAACTATGCCCTAGAAATGCCCATTNTGAAAAGTGGCAGCCTGCTATGGTTAAGGACAGGAAAAGGGAGAAACACTCAAGGCTGTTGTTTAGAGGCTGCTGCTGTGGCCAGTCTATCACTGCACGAGTCAAGCACAAGGCAAATTTTCAGAATTCCTGAGGAACACTCAAAACATGAATCTGCAGAAAGAAGATTTGGGATACCAGCTGTGAAGGCAAGCAGTGCAGCAGCTGGTAAGCCCATCAAAAATCAGGGAACAGCAGAGGCCCTGTAAATTATCACAGATATACCCAGTGTGATTTTTACTGAGTAGGAGAAAGAGGTAANCCTGGACTACAAAACACAGCTGCAGTCATCAATTTTGGCAGTAAGCCAGAGAGTTGAAAAACATTCTGTGCTCACAGAAAGAAAATAAAAACTGGACGTCTCAGGTTTTGCTATTAGACCAAATGATTTCTGCTCTTTCTATGATCTGTGTCCACCACCTGGCTGGTGCAAAGCCACATGAACAAAAAATTGGCAGCACTACACCTCAGTCNAGGATGCTCAAGTGACCGTGACTCACAGAAAGTCCAGGGGACAAGNTCATGTTGTTCAGGCATTTCCAGAGTTCAGGAACCTCTTTTGCAGCCCTGAGCCTCATCACAGCCTGGAAACCCTCAGCAGCCAGGGAGGCAAGGAGCTGTAGTGCCAGGAGAAACNGAGGAAGATTTCAAAGGTTTCAGGGAGAACAAACAACCTGGAGGGTGGTGAACAGAGACAAGACAAGGCAGGGATGTTTAATGCATTCTTTCCCCTGTGTTCAACACAGATGATGGACCAAGGGGGTGTCAGTGCCCTGAGGTGGAGGATCATGTCTTAAAATGATCAGCTCCCAGTCAGCCCTGAAGCTGTGAAGGATCTGCTGGTCCAGATGGATCCCTACAAACCTTTGGGGCCAATAGTAACATGGGTCTTATAGCAACGTGGGAAAAGGTTTCACTGAATTAACCTGTGTTGGGGAAAAGATATGTTTAGTTGAGAAAGAAGATTTATGAATGGTACATATATTATATGTCGGCTGACTAATTTACCTACAATTTCTTTCGCTCTAGAAGCAGACCAAGGCCTGGATTGTAAGAAAACACCTCTTATTCATCACCATGCATCAANATAGTGGCATGAGTTTATAAATATTAAAGAAAAGTGTCTCTCACAAGGAGGAAATGTCAATTTTTTTAAGAAAATTTGGGATGAGTAACTCTCTTTGAAGATATAGAAAATGTTATAATTTTTCCCACAAGGCAATTGGCATGAATTGTGCACCATCNGAGCACTGCTGGTGGCACACCTGCATGGAGCCTGTGTTTGGGATGATACTCTATTCCAGCCTAGCAATCTAGCAAGGCTCTTCAGTGTGAGTGCTGGGCACTGCTGTGTTAATCCAACAGTATTGCAGTCCCTCCAGAGCTGACCTGCATGCAGCCAGAGTAGTCAGATCTCTGTTAGTCTTTTTCTGGCTCCAGTATCGGAAGCATAGACCTGTCTAAACCCTGTCTAAAAGTGGTGAAACTGCTTCCTGTCTCAGTGATAGGATACTGCTGTAGTCCTCTTTNTGACCCTGTCTGACTGGACATACACAAGCCAGTCCATTTCCTGACNTGCCTTGGTTCTATAGCTACAAAATGTGACTGCTATTCCAATATTCTTGTCCTATGAACTCTCTCATGCAAGCAGACTTTGCTTACTCCCAAGATAATCTCAAGAAGTGAGACTTGCTGATTTTTTCTTACTCTTGTTACAGATAAGGGAGTGTAAACCAGCAGAACAGCATGCATAAACTACTGCTTCTCCCACAACATTCATTTTCACCTCAGACACCTCTGTTTCTACTCATCACCCCATTAAGTAAGTCTTTATCACTTCTTTTTCTTTCTACATTCACCCCATGAGTGATGGATGTTATTTTCACACAATAATTAAGAGTTGCACTTCATTCCTTTCAGAGATAAGATTTTCAGTGCAAATGGGAGTCCTGACTCCTTGCCTCTCACAGATGAATTTTCTATCCAAGTGACAAAATGCTTTTTCTGTTCTTTTATTCATAAGTGACTTTTTCCAGCTACTAAGGGACAGTGCATAAAAGGTTTGGCTTTAATTAATCTTCTTGATCTTCTGTCTGCTCTATGGACAACACAGTTTGCTGATTCAATACTTGGAGTATGCTGGATATATATTCCTGAATATACTCCATAAGTGAATATCAAAATATCTGGTNATCAACTGTTAGAACTTCAATTACATTTGGAAAAGGATGAAATTGGAAGAATCATCTCTGCTGCACAGGCACTCTGTCCCTCTGCACTAGGGCGTGCTCCTGGCCAAGATGGGNTAGGTGCTTGGGGTGGACTTTGTGGGGAGTCTGGTGGCACCACTTTTTGGGGGTCTCCTTCTGGAACCAAAGCAAGTGCTCCTCAGGACCAGGGAGGAAGTCTTCAATCGAACAGGAGTGGGACAGGACATTGTGTGCACCATAATGGGTGATGCATTCAAAGGGTCACAGTGCAGAACGTTGTTGGTGAGAGCAGGCTCTCCCACTGATGTAGCTCCCTCCAGTATCAATATCCTCCTTGGCATGGCTTCCCTCCACTCAGAGGAGAGGCTGAGAGAAAGCAAAACACACTAAAGAAGTTGTTGGACTCTGTGCCCTGCTCATTTGTCTTTCTAAGAATCAAACACAATTAGGAGTCTTTATTAAAAACAACTGACCCATCAAAATCCTAAGAACATATTCTCAGGAATGTTCCTCCCGAAGGGAAGAGAAAATGTAATTATATGTTGCCAGACTCATTGTTTTCAATGCATCGTTGTACCTGAGTGGATTGTGTCAGCAAAACTGTTACAAAATTCATCTTATAAACCATAGATTCCGAATTTTACTGGAAGCAAAGCAACCCTCCTACAGAGAAAAAAANAATTTAAAAAAAAGTTTTAAAGAGAAGTAACATATAGACTAAATATTTTTGTCAGGTAGTTATAAATCTCTGTGTGAGTTTTATTGAAATGGGAAAGAAAGATTAAAACCAAGCAAGAAAAGAAAACAGTGTTAATAGGAAAGCTTAAATGCAAGTGCTCACATTCCTGTGGAATGTGATTTAAAATGACATTCAACAATCCCCTCCACCCACGCTGTTGGAAACTAAAATCCAAACAGAACAGCATTATGTTTTTTTGCAAGTGAAATTTAACACTGATCAAGAAAAGAAAGGTGTGTCCTAATTTCAGTAAGAGAAAGGAAGCACAAAAAGCATAAACAGAAAATAAAGTGACTTAAATATATAAATTACTTACTGTGATAACACAAGAGTCGTTAGTCAACACATGGAAGAGACTCTGCAGGAGTGTAAGTTAGCAATGAAATTAATATTAGACAGTATATATTCCATCAAAAAAAAAATAAACAATTCCTCTTCTAGAAAGATTCATGTGCTACTTCTGCATTTAAATAATAAGAAACATAGATTTCTCAATCAAATCATTTAAAAAAGCAACTCAAAATGCTTTCCTACTCTGCATTACCCAGCTGTCACCCAGTCTTCTGCTTAGTAGAGTGTGCTGGTAGAAGTAATGACCCTGTGACATGGCAGTAGATGTCTGGGCAGTACTAGTAGACTGCAGAATGGCACATTAGTGAGTGCCACCCAGCACAGCACTATTTATTTACTCTGATATGAGACTTATGAGATGCCTTGTTTAGAGACCATGCATGCCAGGAAATTACCTCTGTGAAACGTAGGTCAGTATCTGTGACATTTTCTGAGACAGTATTTTAGCTTCCAGGGTTGCTTTTAGTATGACCCTGCTGCAGAGAAAACTTACNGCTGTTTTGTGCAAAAAACCAAAAGCATGGGAGTGATCCTGCATAAAATTTTCATTAAAAAATAATAACATGGGATATTCTTCACAGTTTTAAACTTTGCTCACATTCACAGCTAAGCCCTAGCAGATAATTGCATTTTGTTGACTGTAGAGAATAAAAAGAGAGCTACAGAGAGGAAATGGAACAAAGGCCCTTTCCTAATACACTGTGCAAATCATACAGTAAAACCCACAGCAAATCATTACTTCTGTTCTCTGGTATTGCTGTATTCCCAGCTGCTGGAGACTCTGCTCTAACTGAGAACTGTAGCTCAGAAGATATGCTGGTGATTCTGATATCCCCTTTCTTGAACTGCACTCATGCTTTGTGGTAAGGGCAGGGTGGAATGATTCCCTGGGGTGTTAATATGTAAGAAACAACATCTGTCAGACCAGCATCTTAACACTGATTTAACTTCAGTGGAACTACTCACATACAACTGTTCTTTCTTATACACAAAGAATTCTTAGCCTAATTCTTGGTTGGCATGACTCTTCCTTTCTTTTTCTTTATTTTCTTTTTTCCTTTTTTTTTTTTTTTGTCTGAATTTTGTTTTTTTGTTTTTGTTTGTTTAATTACCTGCCATTAAAATAACACCCCAAACTATAACACTAAACTGAAATTTTCCTCATAGCCCTGTTCTCTTAGATACATATTCAACCTCCACGGCTTCAGGTTCTGAAAGATAACTCTCAACTGTATTTTCAGAACCCTGACAGGAGGAAGGGCTATCATCTGCATTTTTGCAGGAGGAAGGACAATGCCATTCAGAAACTGGTAGAATCCATTCTGAGAATGGATTCTGTAGTTTGTACACTGAATACTGTGTGAAACTTGCATTTATGCAGATTTGCCTGTCTTCTAAATTATGCTACAATTCTTGGTATATTTATACTTGCATTCCTTTCTCACTCCTGTTATTTATTTGAAAAGATTCAGCTCATGAATTGTGTAACTCATGGACCATAACTGAATTTCAAACAACCTTCCACCAGGCTGGGAGATATGCTTGCTGGGTTTTGTTTGCATGCATAACTTGGCACTGGTTTTGCTCTCTGACTAAAAAGGCACAATCTCTAGAATCAAAGTTTTCCTTCTNTGAATATTCCATAACACCAGATGTTTTAATAAGACCACTTAAAAGATAATTCATAAACCAGGCATGTAAATATATGAATGTAAAACTGGTAGAAACAATAACAAGGTGACATGAAACAAACTGTTCTGCACATGTGGATCTTGGCACATGTGAAAGATATGTACAGAAATTTTGGATATTTCTGTGCATATAGTATGCTTGTGTGTGGTTTGCAAAACTGATGCCTTAACACTACCCAAAAGACACTATTGATAAATTTTGCTAGGTACCCACCTAGTTTCTCTCAGCCCTCCCGGTCAATGAATAATATGGAAATGAATTATCACCNTTTGGTTTTTAGTTAAAAAAATTAAGCTTTGGTATGTTTTACATAGCGGCCATAACCAATCGTAGGGGTGGGAAGTCTTTGTGAAGATGGGCCTCAAAGAACCTATTCCACACCCTTTCCACAGTCACCTCTCTACTCACTACCCATGGGAAAAGCATGGGAAAAGCATGGGAAAAGCTGTTGACCAGCTCCCACTGCTGAGCACACAGCTTAGCTTAATTTTGTANTGANAATGTTCCTATCAGTCCCTCAAGCNATGTGCTACATGCCTGACTTTTGGGTCAACACTTATTGGGGCTCTAATGTTGCTAGAGAAAAACTANATGCTTTTAGCAAGATCACTAACTTAGCTGATCAAGATCAGCATTCAAATTCTGAAGCTTGTGTAATTCTGTAACAAGAATGCAAGGTTATTTATGAACTGTCTTTTTTTAGCTCTGGCAACTGAGCACTTGTTTTGACAGTAAAGTCACAGCATCANGGAAATTACTCCTCTCTTCTCACATGAGAGTCTGGTAGCAGGTGAACAGTAAATAAGCAAGGCTGCCTAGGCAACAGAAGCAATCTTGCTGAATGAATGAGAAAGAATCCAGCCTGAGCTTCATCAAGAAACCAAAGCACAAAATGTAGTGAGAAAGTAAATTTCTTTGTTTTCTTGGATGTCTGATACATTCTTGCTGTTGTTTCAGTGTGCCCCTTACATTTGCCGTGCATGAGCGCTTTAGGCTGCTCAAAGAATGTATTCCAAAGAATATTTCAAAGACCAGAGTGTGGCCCTAGTGGGGGAATGAGGAATGGGAGAGGGATGCACTGCCACAACATCACCATGACCATACCTGTTAAGGTTCCCCAAAACCCAATTATTTCATGTATATATGTATGTTTTATTTAGACAGGCTTTGAAAACTTCTTGTCTTACAGACACCCAGAAGCTGTCAGAAATATATTTGAATTCAAGGAAAAGCCTGCATGTGCAGTTTTCTCAGAGTCTTGGCTAGGCCTTTCATAACACCAGCTTTAAAAGAAAATCACAAGCAATGGCAGATTTTGAGAGAAGAGTGGAAAGGGTCTTATATTGAAGAGAATGGAAGGAAAAAGAGGTACAGGTGTAGGGGAAGGACTGACAAGTACATAATATTACTGCTAACAGAAATATATTAGTGAAGTTATTTGCTATGATGTTTAAAAGTCTCTGACAGTAGAAGAAAATTTACTCTTGGTATTGCACAGTGATACCAATACCAGTGTTGAATGAGCAGAAAGGGTAAATTACCTGGTGAGAAGCCTGGAAAAGCTGTTCTATGAAGACTACCCCTAAACAAATAAATAATCTATATACTGTGAAAAATTGTAGATTTTTGTGGTTTCTTTGACTGTGACTTTCTGATTATATGTAGCTTTTTTTTTTCTTTTTTTCAAGAGTCAGCAGTAGAGGATATGATCTGTTTCCTCATGGATACACTTTCAAATGTACAAAAATTCTGTTTTGAGAAATGTGTCTTGTTCTCAAACATATCCGGGAAGAAAAATTCAGCATCTGTTGTATACATACTGTGGATAAATGCATGGAAAAGGATGCAAATATGAATCCAACTGAACAGCTATGGAGATGTGAAGAAATGTCTTCCTCCATGCCTGAGCAGTACTAGTTCACTAGTTTTAGCTATTGTATTTCTAAATAATTAAGTCATACTTGAGGATTAATTGTTTAGCCTGTCTCTGCATTGAGAGAAATGATATGCAATTAATTAAATTATTTNTGGAAGGGCTCTTACTGGGGTAAATTCCTTAAGCAGCGTGCTATTGACTAGCCTGCATGGTCAGTCCCTCACCAACACCTCAAGCAGGGTGCAAAGCTGCAGGAGGAATCACACTGCTCGAGAATGAGTCTGAGTAATCACCAGGAGCTGCTGGTGCACTCCTGCCAGGGAGCCAATGGGCTCAGAAAATGTGGTTCTGCCTGCCCTGGCAGCTGATTTCCCCATCTGGAAAAGGATCTGTAGCTCCGGGCGGGCTGGCTGTCCAGCAAACACCAGGTGACAGTGGTGGCACAGCACGAGGGGCTTGCCCTGCCACCACTGCCTCAGCAAGGCCGTGGAGCTGGGCTGAGAGAGGCTCACATGCCACTCAGACCTCCTCCAAAGTCAGCAGCGTGGAGATACCCCGGGGTGATGAGGTCTTGCGTTGCCTCACTGCGCAACGGGTAAATTCCACACAGACTCTGCAACCAAATGGATTTCATTTCCACAGTCATGAATGTAGTGCCTTCTACCAGCTCTGCAATCAACTATCAACTTAAATATATTGGAGCAGGCAGCAGAACAGGGGAAATTAAACAAGCAAAGGAAAAGAAAATTACTTAGACTGGAACAGTTATTGCTGCCTGCTAGGAAATGGTTTTTTTCTAGTCTTTTATCACCGCATACAATCCCTAGTCCCATGTGATTAGCAAATTCATCTTGAAACACTGGTGTTGCTTGACTTCAGTTGAAAAATTAAGTGGTATCTTTAAATTCTTTTTCCTCAACTCGGTGGAAAGAGATGTTTTGCAGCACGTANAATCAGGCTGCACATTTCCTATCGCATTCAACACCTTGCAGTCCCTGTGTGCTGACTGTATGCAGGGCAGTGATGTCTGGTGGCAATTATTTCTGTCACCTACATAAGGGCAGCAGATATGAGAGTCATCTCGTGCTTACCTTTTTGTATAATTTTAAATGTCTGGCTGGTTTATTTTATACACAAGAACACATTTTATTATAGAAATTTGTTCCTGAAAATGAATGCTAAGGAACATATGAAAAAAATGGGCCAAGTACGCTGTCTTTATTCAGAAGCCTCTGAAAATTATTTGGATTGCTGCAATAGATGGACAAAGAAAGGGTGAAGCAAATAGATTCTTTCAATGACATAAAGGAGAAGCCCAGGAAAAGAGTACTAGAAATACTGATGAATGAAAATTGAATCAAATCCATGCCCCTTTCTGCAGCTTTAAAAGGAGGAAAAACAAGAGTTCTGATCATGCAATGAATCCCATTGGCCAAGTCCTGCAAAGAAAGCTGTAAGGTACCCTCTCCCTAGAAAGAGCCAGTCTGCATAGTAACCCCTTATGCCATGGAGGTGGCATGTGTACCTGAGGACCTGAGGNTAATGAGGCATGCCCAGAGAAGAGGATGCTGTGAGGAGCCACCCTCACTGTGAGCATGCAAGGAGCAGTGTCAGCATGGAACAAATTCATCTCTGCTTGCTGGTGGGTAAGGCTAGAGNAAGCAAGGCAGGGGTTTAATCTCAGGAAAGGCAGTGTGGTGGTAGTTGAGGGAATGGCACTGGTGGTTCTCATCACTGCAGGGCTAGTAGAAGAATTAAGTAAAAGTTGTGCCAGAAGGACTTAAATCCATTCAATCCTACCTTAGCTAATAGAGGAGCCACCACTAGCAAGACCTCATTTTTCTTTGTTTCGCCCTGCAAACTGTTTTCTTTGCTTTTTGTTACCTAATCTAGATTTTAAAACTTGTCTCAGAGCTGTATGAAAACCAGAAATACATTTTGTTCCACTTCAAGCATGCAAAGTCTCCTATAAACTTTTTTATCACTAAGATCTCTTCTCAGGTGTTGTACCTGCCCACAGAGGTGAGATTGGGAGCAATGGGCAGAGAGGGAGGACAGTCACAAGGAGAAGCCTCGAACTGAAAACTTTGCAAACACTGACTGTGATCAAAAGTTCTGCACAAAAGTAGGACAAGTAGCATGGCTCATGAAGCTGCACTTCTGCCAAGATGGTCTGGCAGACTAGAGCAGCAGAAAATAATGCAAAATGTACAGTTTATTGTGCTTTGCAAGCGAGACAAAAGCTTTAATGCCACAGCCTGAGGTAGAATCATGCTCTGCTCCTTGTCAGACATCAGAAATGGAGGACATGGGACCATCTGCAGAGATGGCAGGATGCTGTCAGCACAGGATGCTTCACATAAAACTTCACATAAGGCCCAGGCTATCTGTAGGCTCTGCATTTTCTTGGATGAGTTGAGTTGTCTGTGTTCACTGGGCAGTTATCCACATTCAAAACAAAAATAAGAATAATAAAAATGCTACTTGTGGTTGGTTTTAATAGGTGAAAAGAAGTATTCTGAGTTCACCAGGGACACCAAGGACTGCTTAAGAAGTGATATTTAATGCCATTTACAATGGTGCTTCCAGGAAACCAAGGAGGTGTGGAAGTTTGTTGTGCTGTCCTTGCAGACTGCTNTGCAAGCAGATATTTGACTGGCACCTTTCCCTGGCCAGTGTACTCAGCTGACACCAAAAGTCCATGTGCTTCTCTTTTTATTTGGAGTTTCCTTGCATATTACAGATATGTCATTGTCCCTGATCTGCCAAGACTTCACAAATTTCCAAGCAGCTGTACCAGACCTGAGGAATGCTCCACGAAGGAAAAATTATGAGAATACAAGGATTACTTTGCTCTCAAGAGATGCCACTGTAGTAAAATCAACCATATGAATTAAAGGTTTTTGACAAATGAATAATTCATACACACTAAATTAATTAATGCATTTTCAAGACAAGCTCAGCACATTTTCCCATGTTAGCCATCAGCACATGAGCAGAGCTGTAACAGCTCTGCCATCTTTGCTCCCTGTAGTCATGATTCACTTTTGGAAAGAGGATACAATTTGCATAGCATTTGTGCATCAGTGAAAGGATTAAGTTTTTTTATTTAGTAGTCAAAATAATGCTGTATACATGTTACTCTTTTCATCCCTCCCCTCTTTCCCTTTTCAAGACACTAGGAGCAAAACAACTTCATAAACACTTCAACTACTGTGGTGAATAGAGATGACATTTACATAAATGGATTGCAGTGCAGTTGTTGAACATACACAGGGATGATTCCCTAATCCCATTTTAATTAGAGAGATGTTGCAAGCATACAAAAATTACAAGCCTGGATCCCTGTGGTGATGCCATCCTGGCAAGGAATCAATCACCACGGCCTGGGTTTCCATGGAAACTGATAGCTCCTGTGCCACCATCTAAGTGCTAAATGATGGGTGGTGCGCTCCTAACGCAGGGAGAGCAATGAGCTTTTATATCCCGTCCAGCAGCTGTGCCAGAGAGTTAATTAAAAGCAGGGAACATGAAATACATCTAAATCTGCGAAGAAATGAAATGTACAGTACAAATTGAATTCCCGTGTTGGACAGAAATTAATATGCAGTGCAAACCACAGAGCTGCCTGAACAAGCAGCAGCTGTGGATCCTGGGNCTGGTACCTCTGTGGCAGCTAAAACCCAAGGTGGAGAGAGCACCTCCTTATCTTGTTACCTAAACAAGCTCTTCCTTCAGGGCTTGTGTGGACTGAAGCATATAAATGCATCCTCAAATGTTAAAGGTTTGCAGGAAGGCAAAGAAGGACAAAGCTTAACCAAGATCTAATTAGCAATGGCAGTTTATCAGTTGTGGACACGATGTAAGCAAATGTTTACACTGCTCTGCTCAAACTCACCAGACAACCTCTATGAAAGTCAATGTGGTTTTACTGATAAGCTGTGAATTTTGAATACATATTTCAAGTATCACAATTCCAGAAGCCACTCCTGAAATGCTTTTGTCACAGAAATATGACCTCTGCATAAAATACTTTTTGGTGGGATGGGATGCAGCAGAGGCACAAGGTTCCCACAGCCTGGCTTCCCCTCCCTCAGCCCCACTGTTGAGGCAGGTTGCTGTGAGTGGGACAGCTCAGCTCTGCTCTGGAAAGGTGTTTAACCACTCACATGTGACAAGCATGGCAAGTGGGCAAAGGCACCAAAGCTGAGCTCACTCTGCTATGCACAAATGAAATTAAGGAGGGAATGAGGAAGTCTCTGTCCCCAGTGGGTCCTGGACAGTCATCTTTGGAGCAACAAAAATTACTTTAACACCATCTACATTTTTAGATTATTTGCATCTTTATCAAACCTTTTATGTTCACTGATTTCCTGTTAGCCTTTTGGGTCAGCCTGGTTGGTTGGGATGATGGCCATTGACAATTTTTTCCCCTCATTTCTATCCATTCTTTTTCCTGCTGTCTGCTCTTCCAGCTGTCAGCTGCACCACAGTCTGAGGATTTTTCTCAGACCTCTGGAATGACATGAGAAAAAAACAAAGCTGTTGGACTGATTCCTCAAGATGAAATTATGGTAGCCTAACATNATTTTTCACATTTGTGTTAGTTTTTCCAAGCAAATAAAACACTGACTGTCTCTAAAATCCCCTACCTTTGTCTTTAAGTTATGAAGTGAAAATATTGTTGCTTTCCAAACACCTTTTTAGTAGGTGTTTCACATGGAGAGCAGACACAAGAAACAAACCTGTCTTGGCTTTCTGCCATGAAAATGTCCTAGCAACCTTTCATAGTGGATATGAATGCAAGAGAAATTCTTGATTTTACCTTTTCAACAGTGTACATCCTGCTGCAATATCTTCTACAACAAAAGAAGAACAGATCTTCTGTAAAACCACAAGTGTAGTAAATTATGAAATTTAACAGCTCTCTTCGTGTGATTTTAGTAACATATTGCACAAATTATATCATAAATAGATGNCAATGAAGTCTTTTCATGGTTCATCTTAAGCCTTCTTGTCACTGTGTGGGCACAAGGCTTAAGAATAAATAGAAGTAATAACTTCAACAACACCATCTTAATTAGAAATTCATAAAACCATAAAAGCTCTGAAAAGATACTTTCCACTGAAGCAATTTTTTTAATCCTCAAATCAAAAGCAAATATGCAAGAGAGCAAGATGAAATTTAAGAGATTACCAGCAATCACCAGTATCACAAGTGGCTGGGCATGAACAGATCAAGTGGAGCCATGCCAAGGTCTTGGGGGTGCTGTTGGATGAGAGGCTGGACATGACCCAGCCATGAGCATCCAGAGCAGAGTGGGCAGCAGGGGAGGGAGGGGATTCTGCCCCTCTGCTGAGACCCCACCTGGAACCCTGCATCCAGCCCTGGGGTCCCAGTGCAGGAAGGACATGGACCTGCTGGAGCCCAGAGTAGAGCCACCAGGATGATCAGAGGAATGGAACGTGTGTCCTATAAGGAGAGGCCAGGAGAGTTGTGCTTATTCATCTTAGAGAAGAGAAGGCTCCTGGGTGACTTTATTATTGCTTTTCAATTCTTAAAGGAGGCTTATGAGGAAGATGGGNCAAGCATTTTAGCAGGCCCTGTTGCTACAGGATGAGGAAGAATAGTTTCAAACTAAAAGAGGGTNAATTTTTATTAAATATTGTAAAAATGCTTCTTCCTTATGAGGTGATAGAACATAGGGATAGATTTCCCANAAAGTTANTGGATGCCCCATTGCTAGAAAAATTTATATTGTTGGATGGGAGTCTGAGCAGCATGTTTGAAGATGTGCCTGCTTATTGCAGGGCTGTTGGACTAGATGGCCTCCAAAAGTCTCTTCCAGCCCAAACTATTCTATGAGTCTGTGATTCCATAATTAACTAGTCGCTCATACANTGCTTTAGCTGCATTTATTTTTGTGCAGCTGAAGAGATGTCATATAGTGCTTATCCTGATATATTTTAGTTATTATGTATGGTAATTTGGATAAGAATATTGGTCTCCTGGGTTAACTTTTTTGACAGATTACCCTGGAANCCTGTGTTTGGATTCTATATAGATTTAGTGAACTACTGGCAACCATCAAAGGCAATTGTTACTTTTTACCTTGGTGCATTAATATGGGCNTTATTATGACTTGTTATATTATTCTAATCTTCTAAAAACGTCTGAACAGAGCATTAAAAACAGTTGAAGTATNCAACAAAATCCTCATGATTAATGGCCTGATAGTATATATATTGTATAAAAGGAGCACATACATTTCAGAGAAGAATATGTAAATGTATTGGCTTGCATCTGGAGGCTGTGCATGCATCTGGGAGAGAAGAAGTTATTCTGAACTTGCTTTCAAATTGCATAGTATGTATCACTTGAGTTTACTGAAATTCCAATGTGTAAAACAAAATGAAACCAGACGAGGGCCGCAAGATGAAAAATCAGCAGTGACAAAAATAGTTGTATCTAAGCAGCTGTTAATCAAAAGAACCAAAAACTGGTGACAGTCTACCTTCCAGCAGTTGGTTAGCAGTTAATTGAGTGCATCCAACATTTCCACNTGCCTTTACAAAAGTTTTGGGTAGAGGACATTACTATTGGCCATTAGAACTGATTTGCACTGCAATGTTTGAGCTGTCTTCATGGTCTTTGGTGTCTCCAAGGGTGGCTCAAGGGTGTTTTGCTCACCACTGCTTCCATTCCTGCTGATGCCCAAGGGCATGGTTGGGTCTCCTCAGGGGAGGCTGTGTGCTTGTGTGTGTCTGTGTGAGTGTGTGGGTCATGTCAAAATGTCCACATCTGTTGATTTAAATAGCTGTGTATTGAAAAAAAAAAAAAAAAGTCTCATAGTTTTCTTGTCTTTGTTTAATATCATATTACCTGTGTGTCACTGTTTTGGATGTGTGCTATGCCTTACAGTCTTGGACTTAGCTCAAAGCCCAGTTCTGACTGCTTTGGAGGACTGTTTTATTGATGTTTTTTCAGAACTACTCCTCTTTGTGTTCCTTAAAGCAACAAATCTATGAGAAAAACAAGAACAAACAAACAAACAAACAAACAAACAAAAACAAATGAAAGCAAAACAGAGTCACAGCAGAGTAGGTTTCTGATTTATGTTCCTTCCTTCCTCACTGGCATAGTATTGTTACCTTCCAGATCCATTGCAATACAAATTACATAGTGGGAGTAAGGTTAGGTTCCTTAACTTTGCCTTAACTTTGTTGTCCACCTCTTGTGAATCTGGTAATGCAGAGCTCCCAGTCTGGAGTTCATGACCTGCATCCAAACGCTGTCACTGCATTTTCCATGTATTCTTCATTCATTAGCCTTTAAGTAACTAACATTGTGTTAACATAGTAGTCAACAGCATATATAGTGAAGAAGTTGACTCTGCTTATTTTCTTGTGTGGTATCATTTTACCAACAGTGACCTCTACAATGAATAAAAATAGTTAACATTTATTTGCTAACACACTAGGCAAAACCCAAAAATGTACAGAATCACATTGCACCTACCACAGCACAGAATTCTGTGCTACAAATGTAGAATNTTAACAGCACAAATGAAATAGCAGAACAGCTACTTCATCTGTCAGCTACTGGTACATCACAACAACAATGGTGCAATCACCTGAGCTGTACATATTTAATGCTGATAAAAGATTTTAATATAGTGAAATGAGTGGGTGGGTTCAAAACCATCAATAGTAAAATAGTTTGTGTTGGAAGAGACCTTTNACAATCATTGAGTCCAACCCTTGCTGCAGTGAGCAGGGAACATTTCTGCTGCATCAGGCTGCTCTGAGCCCTGCCCAGCCTGACCATGAATGTTTACAGGGACAGGGCATCCTCTCTGGGCAACCCATNCCAGTATCTCACCACCCTCACTGAAAAATTTATTCCTTATACCTAGTTTAATCTACTCTCTTTTAGTTTAAAAACATTGCACAANAGACTCTGTTTGAAATGTGTCCCCACCTTTCTTGCAAGACTCCTTTAAGTGTTGAAAGGCCACAGTAAGGTCTTNCCAGAGCNTTCTCTTCTCCAGACTGAGCAANCNCAGCTCTCTCATAGGANAAGTATTCCAACCTCTCATCATTTATGTGGCTCTCCTTTGGACACATCCTGTGTCTTTTCCATCAGCAAGAGGATATGTTTTCTAGAGGAATATATAGCAAATCTGTGAATATATAGGAAACTGCCAAGCAATTACATGCTGACATATCACTAGCATTCAAACCAGCTATGCTAGTTTCTTAAGAAGAAATCTCTTAAACATGTGTGTACCTTTTCAGCATCAAGCCACTGAGATTCATCCCAGAGGAAGCAGGGACCATGCAATAGGAGTGCATCCTGCTTGATCTCCTATAACAATCTGAGCTAGACAGGCACCATTGACTCCTACATTCTGTCAGAGAGGGTCTAGGCCTTGGCAGAGCATTGGTCTAACTCAAGAAATGTTCTAGTATTCTTGTCTAAGTATCACAGACCCGATAGATTTACTGTCTTTTCCTAGAGCCCATAGGAAAAAAAACATGTTTTAAGGAGTTTGCAAGTTTTTCTAACAAGAAAATATGTCAAATATTGCAGATTTTCTGTGAGGTAAATATATTTCTTTTGAAATCTTCAGTCCCTTCCTTCATTTCTTCTTCCTTCTTTTCCTTCCTTCCTTCCTTCCTTCCTTCCTTCCTTCCTTCCTTCCTTCCTTCCTTCCTTCCGCACTTCCGCACTTCCGCACTTCCGCACTTCCGCACTTCCGCACTTCCGCACTTCCTGGAATCCTTCCTGGAATCCTTCCTGGAATCCTTCCTTCCTGGAATCCTTCCTTCCTTCCTGGAATCCTTCCTTCCTGGAATCCTTCCTTCCTTCCTTCCTTCCTGGAATCCTTCCTTCCTGGAATCCTTCCTTCCTTCCTGGAATCCTTCCTTCCTTCCCTCCCTCCCTCCCTCCCTCCCTTCTTCCCTTCCCCAGTACACAGCTGGCATACTTGAAGCTTTTCAAAGGATGTTTTCAGGTTCTTCCAGGTTTTAGTTACTGCTAAAATATTTATAACAAACAGAAAAAAACCCAAACACCCTTCTGCCCCCAAATCAGGAGCAGTTCAATGTCCTTTTAGTAGGAACTGAAACCTGAAAAAGGCACCTGAGAATTGCCTCTGCATGCAGCAGCCGTGTGCTCCCAGGATGGGATGCACGCACTGCCTCCCTCACGGAGTGAGTGCACACGGGGATGTTGCACCACATGGGTGTTGGGATGATTTCCGTGCTTCCTCTACACCAGAACAGTGCAGCTGGATACATGAGAAACCCTCCCGTTTTCATTTCCTGNGATGGCAGTCACTGAAGTGGCTTTCACAGAACTCAATTAATTCTCTATTGGAAAAGCAGGCTCGGACAACTCACGGATGAAAATTCCGCTGCTTTTCAGCTCTGCNGCAGAAAAGGAGTGGCAAAAGTACACTTGTGGTAGGTAAGCTGCAAAAAAAGGAAGAATAGCAGGGATGCAGCAAAAACATGAATATATAATCAAAGGGAATGAGAACACCAGGAACATTCCATGCAATGGAATCCCTTACCACTCCATCTTTACTCCAGTGTCAATGAGATTTCTTTTATGCATGATTGATGGGATTGGAATTAGCTTCCTAGCTTGAGAGAAGCCTTCAGCTTGAAACCACTCACAGCAAATTTCACAGCAGAATTAACACTCATCTGTAAGGATGTCACATGGAGCTGCTCAAGGTGAGGACATCACAGCTGTGCCTTCCAGGCAGGCTCCACGTCCACAGTTCTGCAGAAACACTAACACTGAGCCAAACTATGTATGTCTTCCATAATTCATGAGTCATACATCTCAAAGCAGCTGAAAATTCCTGGTGTTCCCTTTATAATGATGGACTATTCTCATTTAAACCACTCCTCTCCTGTACTCTCAGCCTTTTGNTTACCTAATATAGCACCAGCACAGCTTCCCACGTGGATATCACTCCTTACAAGATCTACTGAGTGCTTTTGTCCAGTGGCCTGTCCAAAGAGGGATTCCAGACTATTCCCAAAGAGAATTAATCAAATGAGAAAATTAAATAGTGAACAAAACTAGCAGAAATTAATTTCTAGGGTTTTGAATGTGTATGCTTTCTGTTCTTCTTTAATATAAATCTTAAAAGAGTTAATCAGCAGTGCAATAGATCTTCCATATTTTTAGACAACCAACATACCTGAAAAAGACTAGAGACTGCTGTGCTAACAACAGGATGTGCTAATAGCATATGTAAAATATCATATGCTATCTATTTAATTTAACAAGTTAAAAAAAAATTTCCATAACTTTATAAGCTAATTTTTTCTTTTTCATAACTAACTTACATAGTACTTTCCATAAGTGCCTTTAAGGATGTCTTAAGAGCACACATTTCAAGAAAGCTATTTTTCTTAATGAGTTAATCTGACTCTTAATCACTCTGACCCATGGTAAAAAAAAAATCTAGAAAGAGAGAGTTTCCTCTCACTCCTGTTCAAACTCAGTTTATTTTTAAATAAGTTCAGAAGATTTTTTTTCAATTTAATGAAATCATAAGCCAAATTACTGTTTTTTTCATCCATTTAAGGATTTAACATCAAGAAAACCTCACCCTTTCAACATCCATATGGAGGGGAAAACAGTGCTGAAGAATAGAAGGCAAGAGGTTGAAAAATTGTTAAGCTATGTCCAGATGCCCTCTTTAAAACAGTGAAAAAAAATTCATGGCAAGGATCCAAAAAATTANTAGCAGAACAATATCATAGCATGGATACACACACACACACACAAACAAACAAAAAACAGCAACAACGACAATAACAACAGCAACAACAACAAAAAGAGTGAAAAAAAAAAAAGAAAGTGAAGAGGTCTAAATATGAAGAACTGCAGCACTCTTTCCAGCCATCTGAAGCCAAACAGCAGTCCTCAGGGGAGAAAGAAGGACTATAATTTTCAATCTTTAGTAATATGGTTCCTCAGGAGCTAAATCCAAATCCTGAAGCTGANAGGTTAAACTGCAAAGCAGTAGGGTCTAAATTAATAAACTTGTTCTAACAGTCCAAAGCCATAAGATGGTGCCAAAGTTGCTCCAGTTACACCTGTTGAGCCACTAGAAAATTAGAGAAAAATCGTAGCTTATATCAACAACTCTGCAGCTATTAGTTGCAGCTACTAGTTCACAGCTAACAAAGCTGAATTGATTTTTGGAAATCAGTCAACCTTTTGTTGTGACTTGCAGCAGCTCTACATGATATGAGGTTTGGTCTGATTCCAACTGATCAAATATGAACTTTGCCAGAGGTTTCTTACTTGCAGTAGTGAGGGTGTAGATGAAGAGCTATTCTCTCCAATTCAACTCTGGCAAAGAATGCAGAGANAGAGAAAGAAATATTATAGTAGTGTTTTTCACAGCTCACAGACAGCTCAGCTTACCACCATGTTAGCTTTATATTGTATCTATCTCCTGTATGCAGCCTTTACTAGCAATAGTTTATGATTCTTTTCTGTTCACAAAAGCCACAAAAATTTGAGATATTTTANGAGCAAATAACAATCAGCACAATTTCCTTAAAAACAGAAAAGATGGCCTTATTTTCTAAAAAAAGGGCAAGTCATAAATCATGGAATAAAATAATATAATGATCACTCTGTATTGAACAAATTGCATCAAAATTCTAAAGAGCAAANGGTTCATCCTTTGCTTACTGAAAGTACCATTCAACACCTTTTTCTTTCATATAATTAGTGATAAATTGTGGGATCCAAAGTGAGCATGAGCAGGAAAATATGTGGTAACAAGTTTATCCTTTTTTCTATTTCTTTTGTTAATAACTTTCATTTATTCTATTGCATTATTAAAGCTTATCATCAGAACAACGTTAGGTAGTGTGACAAANACAAAAATATCTTCATGTCCTTTATGTGACAGAAATCAAACATAGCTTGAATTAGATGAAGATTAAATTTTGCTGCCTGATGTGAGGTAACCATCTTCCAGGTGTCTGCCAGAAGTGAACCCAACCTACATTTTTGTTGTTACTGTTGGAACTNATGCCTGCTGGCAGTGCAGTCAACAATGAGGTGCTCTCTGTCAGCTTTGTAGAAGTACCCACCAGCTTCCAATACTCCAGGGAAACTGAATGGCAACATGAGAGATGCTGTCAACGTACAATATTTTAACAAAGATGCAGGAACTGGCTGTGTATGCTGCNACAGCTGGTGCCAAGTGATATGGAAAGCACTTTAGCTTTATTTTTTTCTGCTGAGGCTTTGCCTAAATTCTTTTGCATGTTTAAATTCTTAGGAACACATCTGCCCTTTTAAGTCTCCAGCCGCAAGAACATCTAAAAACCTTTTGGANTCCTGACCTCTGTCATTGACAGGAGTGTTCATAAAATCTGTACCCCNATATACTTTGCTGGGTATTTCAAATGGCTAAGGTCTTCCATATGTCCAGACCTTGATGTTTTGTGTGAAGACACAAATAGATACCAGTCTGGTTCTAAAATACCCAGTAGTCTGAAACAGTGATAGTCTGAAACAACAAAGCCTATGACTCTGCCATAGAAAGTCTTCAGCTCCTCCACCTGAATAAGGAACAGGCATTTCTTAAAACATGTATAGAATAAAAGTTTCAGAATACTCTGTGTGCACTGCTGGTATGAGGTGATCATCGACTCNAATGTAAGTTTTTCAAGGTCAAATGAAAGTTGGGCCAGAAATTTGCATCAGATGGAAAACTTGATTGGTAATAGCAAGAACTTTTAAAGGCTTTTCTAACTTTTGTCAGTGATATACTATATGCTGCAGGCTCACTGTGTCTCCTCAGCAGGTCATATATTTTCCTTTATGCTCAGCTGAGTGGAGCTAAGATCAATTTTTAAATCACATTGCTATATTATCCATCTTTACTGCTGCAGAGGTAGATAATTGTTTGCTATTTTAGAGGTCCTTGAGTTATAAAGCTAAATCTTTTTCCCAAAATTCTATTGTAANTCTCAAAATGACCACTGTTTGCTACTTGCAGGGCATTTGTGTACATAATTTCC
The DNA here is from genome assembly GCA_900205225.1 of Saxicola maurus maurus. Taxonomy (NCBI): domain Eukaryota; kingdom Metazoa; phylum Chordata; class Aves; order Passeriformes; family Muscicapidae; genus Saxicola; species Saxicola maurus. The sequence continues at coordinate 115,295 of OAMK01000716.1, forward strand.
ACAAAGAGGGCCATAAAGACCACCATCAACATACATTCATATATACTCAAACACAAATAAGATATTTCTCTTGTGCAAGAGGTTTTCCTCAAAGCATGGGGGAATTTGGTCACTCCCACAAATAGTTATGAAAGGAAAAGAACCATGAAAGAAAGATTTCTGCTTCCACTAAAGTAACAACATTTGTAGGAACATACAATGAAGATCCTTTGAAGGAATATAAAGCACATTAATAATTCAGAAAAAACATAGTGGCATTCCTGTGTTCTACTACATACAAAAGGTAAACTACAAAGCTTATCCAATTCTTATTGATACATCTTCTGCAGGAATATGTTTTGTGTCTGTGAAAACAGATTTGTTCTTGTGCTTTCTTTTCTATGAAATTAGTCAATTTTCTGTCTAGGTACTATTGCCCAGCAGGATACAGCTCAGTGTGTGAGTGTGGGACTGAATGCACACTGCCATGCACCAACATTTCTGGGGTGAAATTTTTGCTTTTACTCCACAGACTGATATTGTCAGCTTCTGAAAAGTTTTCCAGCTTGGAGATATATCTCTGGTACAAAGGTCCTCAGGAGGAACCATGTCCATTTACATCTGGCCAGCAGCAGGAAATTTGACCTCTATACACAGCTCAGGTCTTCTGTCAAGTACCTGTGTCAGACAGCAAAGGTCCAAGCTGGTCTCTGCCCATCTGGCTGGTTTCCTTGCTGACTTGTTCTGGAAGAACATCATCTCCTTTTCACTCTCCACCCTATCTCAGAGTCTGAAAAGGCACTTTAGTCCCACAAGTGGCTTTTTTTTGGTGGCATTCAGTACAAACCACAAACCCACTATTCTGGTAATGTCACAGGATGTTCTATATGATTGTCTCTCTCCTGCTTTGTGTTTATTTTATAGTATATCCAGCACACTGCTTTTGCTGATACTTAACCAGCAAGCTATTTATAGAAATTACCTGATGAATTTGGACACTTTCATCAAATAAGTCAGTCTGTGATTCTGCATTTAATGTCTTTGTAAGGTGTCATGGTTAAATATTCTCCAGCCTAATATTAGGGAGAACTTGAGCATTATGACTGGAAATCATGCAACTACATTTTCTCAGATCACACATATATCCAACATAGTATTGTTTCAGAGGCAGCAGCCACTATGGATCCATTATGCAACTTGCAAAGAAAAAGCAAACAACAAGTACAGCTGGTATTAAAAGAAAATCACTCAAGAACATCATGATTTAGCAGGGCCCTCTGCCCAGGAGTCTGCTGCAAAAAATTCAGGTATTGTAGTAATATCACTGATGTCATANAATAAAATTGTGCAGATGAAGAAAAAACCACACAAAACAAGAGCTGGAGCTACAATGTGGTATTCAAACGAGAGAGAGGCATATAAGACACTAGACTCATTATTTACCAAAATTTTACTTTCCTGTAATAAGAGGAACATGCTGAATTTCCCAAATCATGCAGATAGCTATCCTTGCCTAGAGACAGATTTCTTTCTGACCTAAAGGCACAGAAAAGTAACAAAAGAGCACCAAATCTTTTTGAGTTTCTAGTGATCTTAGCAGAGGAACAGAAAGGATAAAATTATTATTACTATTATTATTATTACTATCATTATTATTACTACTATTACTATTACTATTACCATTACCATTACCATTACCATTACTATTACTATTACTATTACTATTACTATTACTATTACTATTACTATTATTACTATGTTGCTATGCAGAATAGTCAAGTCCATAATGAAGCGGAATTTCACCACATAAGGGTCAAATTTGCAACCATTTTTGGCCACTTTTTGACTTTTTGGCCCTGGATTTTGTTCTTCAGGTTTAGCATAGGAAATCCTCCTCATTTCCTTTAACTGTGATGCATATTTTGTACCCTCTGTTCCCACCTGCCATCAGGATTCACTGTTTTGGCCATATGTGAAGGTGTTAGACAGATCTGAGTAAGAAGCACCACGTTTTAGNAAATAATTCAGGCTGTGTCAAGTTTACTTTAATCCCTCTCTAAAGATCCCAGATAAATCTGACCTCTACTCAGATTTAAGCAGAGTAGCCAAGGATAATGAAAATAAAGAGGCCTAGAGAAACTGCAGTAACACATTGATGCTATGCCAAATACTCTGAACCAAATTCCTCAGGTAAGTACTCCACTGTGGAGTTACACAAAAGAAAACTTTACTCAGTATTCTCTGATTANGGGCAAATTCAGTTCTAAAGCAGGGGATAAAACTGCTGACCCAAGTACAGTAAAGAGACATGGAATGGCAGGGACCAAATAAAAGAAGATTGAAATTAATTGACTTGTACTATCCTGAAAGTCAATCTGCCCTTGTAAAACTTTATTCAAACATTGCAGGAGTTTAATGTACATATTTGGAGATCTCCAAATCATCTGTACAAGAAGATAAACTGTATATTCACTGAGAGTGGAAATAACATTATTGAGTTGAAATTCTGGCAGAGCAGGAAAAGGTTTTCTTTTCTGGCAGGGTGTTGCAGGATCTGCAAGAAAAGCTGTTACGGTCTTCAGAGTTAGAAAACAATGCAAAGGCAGAAAGGAAAATCACTGGACTAGCTTCCTCCATAGGGAAATAAATGCCCTGGGTTTTGAAGACATAGGTAAAATGTCTCCCAAATTTTATG
>OAMK01000716.1:118510-188956 GCA_900205225.1 Saxicola maurus maurus
TTCCTTCCTTTCTTTCTTTCTTTCTTTCTTTCTTTCTTTCTTTCTTTCTTTCTTTCTTTCTTTCTTTCTTTCTTTCTTTCTTTCTTTCTTTCTTTCTGTTGGTCTATGGATTTAGGGACACAATTTACACTAAATTAAATACAATTCTTTCAAGTCTTAATATAGTGTATGTTAGTAAAGTAGTTTTTATTTCCTTGTAATACTACTTGTTCCACATTTTCATATAAACTGATCTGCTTGCTTACTTGATATTTTACATGTTATTACAGATACAACTTATTTAATAGCTTTTTGAAATGCCAACATTGTTTTCACTCTCAACTTCTGATACATCTGAATTTATAAAGTTCTATTTCCACTTCTCTTTGCTGGATGGTAGCTATTTTGTTGANAGAATGATATCTTGTTTAGGAACTTACTGTTTGATTTCGAAGGCAAGCTTNAAGAACAAAATTCCTACAATTTATGAGCTATTCTGATGGTAATTATGTCTCCCTAAAAATACTGTTTTATATGTAAACTGAATAGTTACTACTGTGCTAGGAAGCAGTAATAATGTTACTTGGCAGCAGTAGTATATCTATAAAAAGAATTTAAGCACAGCTACTGCAATTAAAAATACAAGATCTACACCCTCATAAAAGAATATTTTTTAGGAATTTAGTGAATCTTGTGAGTGGCATTGCACAGTGACATCACTTTATCATGGACACAGATCACNCACTCAAACACTTTCAGGTGCATACCTTTTTTTTTGAAGACCAGAATTTGAAATAAAAGCACTGATTTAAAACGGCATACCATTTAATATTAATTTTTAACCTGTTTATTTACAATTTATGATTATGGTAACTGAAAGCACCACAACTTTTTTCCCTACTGCTTACTTTATATATTTTATACAATTTCATAGAATTGGTTTCAATGTTTCGTCTTTTCTAGTGAACTCAGCTCTTATTAATCTCAAATGTCTTTAGCAGATCTACAGAGAAAAAGTAACCATATAGGACTATAAAAAAGTATTACATGTTTTTGAAATAAGAAAATTCATGAGGAGGTTTGGAAACTCAAAATCATTATAGTACTATAAAGTTAAAAGAGTGGTTTGCTTATTTTATTTTTCAAAGTGTACATAACTTGAACATAGAAAAATTCTTGATCTTTGCCTCAAATATCTAGAAAGAGAATAAAATTGTTCAGCCTGAATCTAATATCTAATATTAATCTAATATTAATTTCTTACCCCATTTCAATGCTGCTCGTGTATATTACATTTTTCCAATGAGTGATTTCAGGATCTGTCAAACACTTCATTGCTGCTATCCCACAAGAAACATTTTTCTTTTTCCCATATCTATATAGTAATGGTAATAAGAAACAGAGAGGTTTGTAGGCCTTTTTTTATGCTGCAGAATCATATAACAGTCTTAAAAATTAATAAATCTGCTAAGAGAAAACCTTGTGCAGAGTAAGTTTGGTTACAATACCTGCCCCTGAGTCAAATTTCAACCNTTTACTTGGGAGAAAACCCTTCTGCAGGGCTCCCAGAGGAGCAAAACTGAGACCATGATCTGTGACTTTGCTATCTCACTGGCAAAATCTAGGGTGTGCCTGCAGCATAGACTTCACTCTGAATAGGGGTTCATTTATTAANCCACAATTAACTGACTGGCAGAAAGCCACAGAAAACAGAAATTCAGAAACAGTGAATCACAGAAAACTCTGAGCTGGAAAAGACCNTAAACATCATCTAGTTCCAGCCCTCCTGCCATCAGCAGGGACACCTTCCACTAGACATGGTTGCTATAAGCTTGTTCCATCCTGGACTTGAACACTTCCATGAATGGAGTATGCACAATTTCTCTAGCCTGTTCCAGTGCCTCACTACCCCCACATTGAAGAATTTCTTCCTAACATCTCATTTAAACCTATTGTCTTTCTACTTCAAGCCATTATCCTGGTTCTATCACTGCAGACCTTTATAAAAAGTTCCTCTCCAGCTTTCTTCTGCCTTCCTGCACTACTGAAAGGCCACAATGAGAATTTCCACAAAGCCTTTTCCCCTACAGGTTGAACAACCCNAGCTCTCAGCCTGTCTTCATAGTGTTCTTCATAGAGGAGCTCTGGTCTTCTTCGTGGCTTTCCTCTGGACTCATTCTAACAGACCCACATCTTCCTTGTGCTGATGACCCCANAGCTGGATGCAGCAGTCCAGATGTGGTCTCATGAGAGCAGGCAGGGGCAGAATTCTGTCCCTCACCCTGCTGTCCATGCTGCCTTTGGATGCAGCCCAGGACACATTTGGTTTGCTGGTCTGTGAGGATGCACTGCCAGGCTGGTGCAGTCCCCAGAGTCTTTCTCCTTGAGGCTGCNCTCAATCTTTTCTCTGATCAGCCTGTATTTGTGTCTGGGGTTGCTCTGGCCCATGTGCAGGACCNTGCACTTGGCCTTGTTGAAATTCTGAGTTTTGCACAGGCCAATTTCTTAAACTTGCNGAGGTCAGTCTGGATGTCATCCTTTCTCTCCAGGGTGTTGATGTATCACAGCTCAGTGTTATCACCCAGCCTGCTGAGAGTGCCCTCCACCCCACTGTCCATGTCATTTGTAGAGATGTAGAGCAGCTCTGGTGGGATCTCTGATCTCTGTGGCACACCCCTAACATTTGTCTCTACTTGGACATGGAGTTATTGACTGTAGCTCTTTGAGTGTGATCATCCAGACAATTCCCTATCCCCTGAGTGGTCCACCCATCAAATCCATGTCTCTCCAGATTACAGAGAATGTTGTGTGGAGCAGTATCAAATGTTTTGCACAGCTCCCTCCTTACCAACAGCATAACCCTGCCATAAAAGGCCACCCATTTTGCCAGGCAAGGTTTAGACCTTAGTGAAGACATGCTGGCTGTCATCAGTCAACCTCCTTGTTTTTCATGTCTTAGCATGAGCTCCAAGGGGGTTCTGCTCCATGATCTTGCCAGGAACACAGGTGAAACAGACAAGTCTGTAGTTTCCCAGGCCTTCCATTTTACCCTTTTTTAAAATGGGGTTTAAATTTTCCCCTTCCCAGTCCGTGGGAACTGCACCAACCTGCCCTCTTTCAGCACTCATTTACATGTGAACTAGAGGTTTGAAATATTGTAGTTTCAGTGGTAGACACTTAAGTTGACATGGAACCCTAAACTCGATTATTTTGTTGTATGTCCCAAACTCCCAGGCAATACTTCACAGTGTATATTTTCATATTTATCTTCTAGCTAATTTAAAAATAATCAAATCAAATGCATTTTTTGGATATATGGTTTTATATAATTTTTCTTATGTACGACATTGCTGGATAGTATCCAAAGTGCCATATCACTCAGCATTTTCACTACCTCAGATGCTCAACAAGAATTTAATCATGAATACATCTACAAGAAATATGAATTGTTCATTCCAAATGTGCAGTCATTAACTGCAGATGTGGAATTGGCAGTGATAGCTTATCAGTTGGACTCCATGTTCATAACAGTCTTTTTAAACCTAAATGATTCTATGACTCCATGATATCTTCAAATTTTCCTTATACTNAAGAGTAATAAAGAATGTCATACTCCAAAAAGTGCTTCAGGTTTGGTCTTTGAGACCAACGCACTGTCCTCTGTGAAATATTGCAGCAATAAANGATTTCTTGGCAGGCATTTCTGTTGGACTGGAAAAAATGTTGTAAAGCACAAAGCAGGCTGGTCACTGAAGCAGAGTAACCAGCTGCCACAATGGCTNCTTCCTGGAGGTGGTGATCAGCTGGGAGCAGCTGCTCTGATTNAAGTCTGCCAACACATAGCACTTAGTGGAGCAAGACCATCCTGGCTGTGAGCTTTGACAGAGATATTTAAAAGTTACAGAAATCCTTTGCTCAGAAGAGAAGCAATTTAATTAGCAATTTAAAAGATGCTGGAGAAAGACATTTATNAATCAAATTTCATATGCAGGACATCCAGATTAGAATTGAAATTTAATTTATTCCTCCTTTGAGGAAAACCAGCTTCAGTTCAAAGACGATCTAGTTGTAGTAAATTTTTTCAGTATTAAAAATCAGTTTTTCCAGTACAGAGAAGAATTTTCAAGATTCTGAAAATAACAAATTTGCCACTATCATAAAGCATGTGTTCAATGTAGCTTACAATGTTCAGTGTTAATTAGAATTTAATAGTGGCCAAGAACTGATTGAATCATATTTCCTGGAGGAAACATTTTGTGCTGCATTAGCAGAAAGGTGATCAATTTCAACAAGTTGGTAAAATCTGCAATAAAAAATTAATGAAATATTTACAAATATCTTTAAAGCCCTATCCTTACTGAAAGTCATAGGTCTGAGCAAAGTAGTCTGGAGGAAACTCCTAATTTAACTTAACTTCATCCTTCCTCAAGCCCTTAGGACACCTNTTTTGCTGACCTTCTATTCATTTCAACTGAACTGTAGGTCTAGGTATAAATCCTGGAATGATCTGAATGAGAAATTTCCAGTGCTAAAGGACTGGAGGGTGTCCAATACTACAATTTATATTTTTTAATTTTTTTTTTATTTGTTAGATAGAGTAGATGGGAGCTGCAGGTCAGGGCATTATTATCCATTGGAGAAAAGAGATAGAATCTATTCTAAAGAGTAATTAGTGAGGAGGTGAGAGTGTTGTNTTGATTATGATGATGTGTGTGTATATATAGATTTATGATTCAATGATATTAAAAATACAGTTTGCTGAAGAAGTTACCTACAATGTGGACAAGAAAATCTGGCACTTGTATTCTGCCTACGTTGAGGTCAAAGAACAGTAAGTAGTCTCATAATAAGNTCTTTCAGAGTCCCAGAAGGAACAGGAGAGAAGGGGAAAATGGAAATAAAGGAAATGGAAATGGAAATGGAACAGGAACTGGAAATGGAAATTAAGTGCGTATGAAGTAGAAATCACCCTCGTGCCACTGTACAGATCCATAATGTTTCTGACTCTTGGGCAATGGGTAAGAAANATAATAATAGAAAATATGTAATAGAAAAGCTATTTAAAAAGTGATAAAGATAATCAAAAACTCAGTTTATTGCAGTACCTGGACAAAAAGTAAAACACAATGAGGAAGCTAATTATCAACTGAAAGGCATGGGAGAACTCCTCGGAATTAAAACTAGTCTCAGATTTCTTACTTAATTTGCCAATAAAAGGAGTACATTTCCACTTTGTTTTAGAAAGACAGCAGCATCTGACACAGGTATTTCAGTCCCCACAGTGAGACTTCAACCAAACAATAAAAACATTTTCTTTCTTTGCTATTGATTTGGAACTTTGTCAATGCGTTTGAATTAGAGCTCGCCACGTCATTGTCTGAATCATTTTAATCTAATAACCGAAACTGAAAATAAGCCATTTAAAATAAAAGTAATTTCTTTTAGATTTTCTATTTACTTTATTCATAGAAGCCTACAGTATGTAGTTTTGCTGTTTTATTTACAAATTATTTTATCTTTTTTTGGTAATTGTTTAAAATGAGAAAAAAACCCTTTCAAAATCTCTGTTGTTTTTGATAGTGGACTCAAATCACGTCTTCTTCTGGATAAGTGTAATTCTTCTAATGATGTTTCCATAGTAAGCTCCCTGAGAAAAGTTTTCCAAACTACCATACAAATGAGTGGATTCACATCAGCTCACAAAAGTGCTTACACTAATTCCTGAAGACATCAAACCTAAACAAAAGTGCGAGCAAAGTGATACTTGTAATGTATGGCCTGGGAGAGTACAGCATGGGATTTTCTGCAGACGATAAACATTTACTTTGTCAGATCTTTTTCAAAATCTGTGGAAAACTGGAGCCTTGTCAGGTTGCATAAATCAGACACACAAAACCCTGAGTGGTGTGACAATCATTAGGTTTAAGATATAGAGGAAACTGCATCATCTTTGTTCTGACACTTCCTGATGACTATAAAGAAAATTTTGTCTTTTTTTCTTTCTAGCACATTCTTCCTCCTTCCCTACTTCCTGTCCTTTCTCTCCAACCTTAGCATTTCCTGTGATAAATCAACCTTCTGAAAACTCCTCGGAGGGAAAAATTGTGAAACTAGGAGAGGTTTAGTTCTAGCCAACACCCCTCCTCTAAAACTTAGCCTCATCTAGTGGTTCTGCATCTCACCAGCAGAAAGNCCCTGGTAGGCTGTAAAGGGGTTTGTTATTTTGCAGCTAACAGGTGGCAAGCAGAAGATAATCTTATAAACAGATTCAGGCTGTCTTCTTTCTGAGTTGAGAGATAGTGAGTGTTTTTAATGAAGTGGGAAAAAAATCAGATGTTAGAAATACTGCAAACTTAAAGCTTAAGCTTTTTAATCAAATCAGAAAACTGTAGGGTGAAAGGGACAGAAGTAGAGAGAGTGGAAGGGTTAATGAGGACAAACATAAGAACAGTTAATTCATAAAGCCAATCAAGACTGCAGCACCTAGAAGATATGATATGAGGCATCATTCACTGGTGCTATTGACCACTGAAACCCCCCATGAAATAAAACAGAGTAATAAGCATAGCCTTACCAAGTGATGACAGCTCTGACTGACACAGCATACTTTTCTGACTGATGTGAGACATACTTTTTTCCAGGTAATTCCTTCATTGAGAGTTTGATACTGTGCTGCAGCAGATTGTCTGCAGACTGCCTGCTCTAAAGCACTTCAGCATTGGAGACTTGTGTAAGATTTGCTAGCTCAGTTACCCCAGAATTTAGAAACTCAAGAGGATGAAGAAAATGTGTCTTCTGCTCTCTAAGATTTGGATAGGTTTCAACAACTGCTCCCTGGTGAAACTGTGTCAGGTAACTAACTTCAGGGTGGATGGCACAGGTNCTTTTTGGAAGCAGAAGTTTTTCTTATCTCAAGCAGTAAGAAATTACTGATTCNAACATTTCCACATGGCCAATATTATAACTGTTGAGATCACTGACTGGGGTAATTTTTTCTTCTTCAAATTCCACTTATTTTAAATATTTTACTAATATTTGGCAGGACACACTGAAGACATTCGCCACTGGAGCTTTCTTCTGATCAGCATAGGACCCATTTGAAATATGCATCCCTTGCCATGCAGTAGACTTCATAAACCAAAGATCACAGCATCANAGAATGGTTTGGCCTGGAAGGAACCTTAAAGATAATCTAGTTCCACCCCTCCTGCCATGGGCCTGGGCATATTTCACTAGACCAGGTAGCTCAGAGNTCCATCCAACCAGGATGAAGCCTTAACTGAAGTTTTCAAGCATTCAGCCTAGGAATAAAGGTATTGCTCACAGTCCAAGGTTTGAATGTTGTGTGCACATGTATNTTCCTCTTCATGTATTTTCTAGGTAAATTAACAACTTATTTTGCTTGCTTTTAATTTGGATCCACTCCTTTGTAACAGTTCTTCCAGAGTAGCAAGTATCTTCTTTTAACCTCCTACCTGAAAAACTTGTGCTATACCTTCAGGGATGTTTTAGTCTCTCAGGTAAGTGCAGGTATAATAGCCAAATGAATTATATTTCAAAAAAATGAGTTTTTAGCCTGACCAGGCATATTCTTGAAGATAAAACAAATAGCTGTAGGAAAGAAGAACAGATGAAAAGGAGAGCAAAAATGAGAATTAAAAAAAAAATAATAAAAAATAAAGTAAAATAGCTGGGGGTGGGGGAGTTGAAAAGAGCCAAATATGAGGGGGAAGGAGAAAAGGAAAAAAAAAGAGTAATTTTTTTTTATATTTCCAAACAGAAATATTCTGACTTTTCACAAAAAAAAGAAAAATTTCTTTGTTTTGGGATGTTCTGAAATACACTTTCTGTGTTTTAGAAAGTAAATAATTTCCCAACTAAAAATATTTGACTTTGAGTCAAATCAATTTCTTGGTGGATCAGAGAAAAAATGTTCTTTTTTTTGTTTNGCTAAGGAAAATGTAACTTCAAGGGAAATATAAAATAAGTCTTCAGGGAGGACGTAGAAGGGGAAGCAGTTATTTTCACTTGTTTGTCAGTTGGCCTTTTAGAAAAACTCTTCTATATTCAGTCTGACATGTCTATNCAATAGACAGCATGTTTACAACACATTCCAAATTTTTTCTTCCTTTCAATTAAGCCCTGAGTCGTGAAAGTTTCCAGTAATCTTTATTCACATTTCATATTCTCATTTCATCTTCATCTCACTCTCTACAGAGAGTCATTATAAGGGAATGCTGCCTTCTGCAGTAAGTCTTCTTTTGGTGAGCAAGGATCTGCAAAAGCTGTTTCTCTCATTTTACTGGCCAGTTTTCCATAGTAGCCTCCTTGCCTTCCCTTTCAGCTTCTCTTGGGATGAAAGGTCTTTTTCTTCCAAAGTCCTGGGGGCTGAGGTGGTCAGAGAGCTTATCTCCAGTGACATGGAACCTTTCTAAAACCCTGTTAATTTTCTGTGGGACAAACCTACAGAGACATCTGCTACTTTATACCTGTCACTGAATGGGTGTCATCCTCAGCCTGGGGGTGGGCAGGGGGTTCTGTTCTTGTCACAAGCAGAGCTTGTCAGATGTGGGGGCAGCAGCATGATGGGAGGCTTCACAGGGGGCTTGTTAGAGATGTAGGGCTTTAAATACAGAGTTTTAGACTAATACACAATCATGAGTTAAAACAACCCATCTGAACATACACAGCACTGCATGAAACACACACTACTGAGATTTTTGCAACAGTCTGCTGCTATTACTTTATCAAGAGGTCAAGNACCATCTTTTCCAGATTGCATCACATACTAAATCTTGGGCATAATCAAAGAAGTTTAATTAACATAACAATTCTTTATTACTGACAAGGTGGTGGTGCAGCATATGAGGAAAACATTAAGAAGGAATTGTCTAAGTAGGTCTGGGTATCACAGTGGTGATCAAAGCTTGACTTGTGCAGGGGGGGCCTCAGATGTGCCACAGCTGTCAGGATGAACTGCAAAGTNGCAATAACCACACAAACATGAAAAAAAGCAGGATAACATGCTTCATTTAAAAAAGGAATGCAAAAAGTGACCTTATGAAAACAAAACACATGCACACACCCCTCAACATTATCCTATAAATGGAATTAATAGCCCCAGAACAATACTGAAGTAAGCATTGATGAGGTTAGAAATTCCTATGGTTCCAGCAGTGAACAGCAGCACTGCCAATCTTAGTTACTCATTAGGAAAACTTCATAGTTAATGTTTTTCTGACCAAAAGTCTGACAAATTGTATCTGACAACACTGGCATTTTCCCTTCTACACTTATTCCTAAGATCTCCCTGTTTGTTCAGTTATGCAAGGTGCTCTGCAGAATGCTGGGCTTCTGAAAGTGCCCCCCATGCACCATTTCAATTTCTGATACTGGATTTGGCATTGCAATTTTGCTTCAGAGAAGCAGAAAAAAACCAAGTTCAGGGGTAATAAAGAATCACATTATATAGTGAAAATTTCCATATTTTTTCATTAACAAACTCTAACAGNATTCTTTTCTTCNTATTTATTTTGAGAATANNTGTTTTAAAGAGGAGCANTTNTATTTGCCAGTTCCAGTATCTCATCACACTGTGTTCATTTAGATCACTAGTAAGATAAAAGCANAATGGATGAAAAAAGGGAAGGGAATGGAGGAGCTGGGAATAGGAAAATCAAGGCTTAGATCTAGTCTGTGTTATTTGTGAATTATTTTCATAGGCATTACTGACTTAAGGAACAGTATCAGCACTTCTTTAGCTGTTGCAGTATTTTAATTTCACATCTCCTTGATTACCTTACACCACTATGATAAGTGTGTAACAAAAGTAAAATCTTTAATATCTTTGTCTACCTCTAAGAGCAATATAATTTTCTAGCGCCTTCACAGTGCTCAAAAATATAATAGTATCTTTTCCCTGGCGTTAATAAAGAGTGGGTACAGTTTCTCAATGTCTCCTGCTGGTTCCTAGGTACAAGTGATATTTCTCTGCAAGAAGCCATGCTCTCAGGAATGCTACTTGTGTGCAAATGGTTGACAAGGGACATGGGTTGAGAAGTGGCATTTGCTGCCTTGGAGCACATTTTGTTGAATGTACATGCTGAGAAATGCTTCCTACATTTCCAGCTTCCATAATTCTGGGCTGAGCAGGAGGTTTAGCTCTCCTTAAAATGAGAAATGTGTCACTGACTGAGCCATTTGCTGTTATTCCTTTAAACATTGAATTAAGGTCATGATCTTAAAAAAAGTATCAATAAAGCAACTATATAATAGAGATGAGAGCTTAAATAATGCAGTAACTTTATAGCTAGAGATCAGTTTTGCTCTTCAGCACTAGCAGCCACAGATTCAATGGGGGAAAAAAGTTTTAAATTTAAAGGAAATCTTCAGAACATGTAGCTTTGATTGTAATATTGAAAGAAAATGGAGCAGGCAACACTACAGAGAGTGAGAGCTTAGCTCTTTCTCCTTTGTCTCTGTGCTCTGCTTGCTCCTGGTGCTAAATAATCATCAGTAAGGTGAATAGAATATATTGGAGTAAAAGAGATTAGTTCAACTTTAAATGCTACACAGACATTATATGAAATTATCTCATGAGAGTGTGCCACTGTGGACATAGATATGGATTGGGACCACTATTTAGCTCATGGTAAAAAGTATTGGTACTTACATAAGGAGCCCCTCTTTAGAAACACTGCAAGAAATCCTAAAATAATTGTTCTGCTGTTCAGATATCTGACGAAATAGTATAAAAAATGAAAAATGAGCAGGATTTTTTTAAAAAGGCGGTAATTAGTTGGGTAAAGGACACTTTTCAGTCTCAGACCATCAAACATACTTCATTTTGTGCCTATGCTTCAAAGTACCTGAGAGACTTATCTCCTGAAGACAGACCTAATCACAACAAATGGCAGAAGCTCTTGAGGTCTCAAAAGCCAATATGCAAAAATTACTGATATTCAAATGTTAGCTGCTACCAAGGGTGTTGCACAAGGCTTTCAAAATACAAATTAACCCATTTACTACATTTTAGATTATCAAAGTAGCATGTTTCACTTTTATAAAATTTCCNATTTAAACTCTGCCTTTAAATCAATGGGTGAATTTAAAATTAGTTGCTCGGGGTGTTACCAATGTTTCTGTGAACTCAACTTTTTCCCCCAACGCAATATGTAACTTAGTTATCACCTTCTAAATATTTTTTAACTTGGACAGAACTCTGAAATAATACACAGTTCCCATAAATAGGATTAGATATGCAGTAATATCTGCTCTGGACAGATTTCTCAGTGAGACATGTCCAGTCTGCTGTGTCTCACCATCACACTCTGAAGTTTGCTCTTCTACTTTTCAAGGAGAAGCAGACTCAAACTAAGTGTAAATGTAAAAGTTTTATAAAGAATTAAAAAAAAAAAAAAAAGAAAAAAAGAAAAAAAAAAGCTGATGTAGTTAAATTCTTAATACAATAGATTTGTTTTAAATATAGTATGCTTGGACCACAAAACTAAGGAGACACATTTTTTAAATGTACTAACATCAGAAAAGCCTATGAAAGCAAGTTTAAGAAAAAGGAAAGCCAGTGCTCAGCACCTGTATGCAGACCAGCTATGGTGACTTATTTGGACTTCTTATTTCCACAATTTTTCAAAGCCTGAAGTTGTAGATTTAACCCCCAGATCCTGAATGGTGGCTCCTATCCAAAGCAGGTGATGTAGCANTGCATCCTGACCTAATGAGAGAGCAGAGGAGATGCACGATGCTCCACCCAGCAGGAATCCTAAGCCATCCAGATGTGAGGGGTAGGGGCTAGACAGAAGATGAGCATGGACAGCCTTGCAGTGGGACCACACTACTGCCACAGGTGACCTGATCAGGAAAAATTAGACTATGCCTTTTTCAAACAACTGGAAGAAGCCTCATTTGACAGATACCTGTCTTCTTGAGTGACCTAACCACCCCAGTAGGAAGTGGAAGGGAAACAGAGCATGGAAAAAACAGCATAGGAGGTGGTGGAATGCAAGGTCCTGACAGGAAGAAAAAGGGCAAAAAATTAGGACATATCCTCAACTGCAATTTAGTCAGCTTAGGAAATATTTAAGCAAACTGTACANTCAAAAATGCATCATGTGTCACAGGATGCAGCCACTAGCCCATNTTGAGGCAATTCTTGATCAACTTTGCTCACCTCATTGTGAACAGAATAGTTTCAAAGGACTGGGAGAAAATAAATAACACTCCTGTCCCTGAGAACAAAAAATGAAGAGAAGAAGGAAATTAAACAGCTGAGCTCAAAGGGTTGTGAACAGTGGTACCCAAAATCTTCAGCTAAAGGAGCATCACCAAAGACGTATCCATCCCAGTGGTCAATAAAATCACTAGGATCAATACTGTTTTACCTCCTTCCAGTGATCAGGATGCTGGGATGGAATAGATCTTAACAAGTCTGCAGATGACACAAAACAGAAACAGAAGGAAGGACTGATNGGCTGGCTGCCTGCCTTCCAGAGGAACACAGACAGGGTGGAGAAATGGGCCAACATCAAGTTCATTTTCTTGGAAATGCCAGATTCTGAACCTGGGAAGGAATGTCTCTGGGTATCAGTACACACACTGAAAGCCAACTAGTTGGGATATAACAACACAGAAAAGACCTTGGCATTCTCTTCTTTTTTTTGGCATGACCCAGCANTATACTCTTGCATCAAAAAAGACCAGTGGTTATCCTGGGCTGCATCAGGAGACTGTCAGCAGATCAAGGATGTGAGAAGGTAATCCCCCCTCTCAGTTTAAGCTCTGGTGAGAGAAATCTAGAGTGCTGGGTCCAGTTCTGATCCCTCCGGATCCGACCAGAGAGACATGGATGCCCTGGAGTGAGTCCAGCAAACAGCCAGAGAGGAGTCAGGGCACTGAAGCAAGACTTACACAAACTGAGGATAGAGAGGCTGTTCAGGTTGGTATTTTATATGTGTGTGTAAATGTCTGATGGCTGGGTGTAGCTGTTGGACTGTTTGCCGACCTCAGAAAATTCGTGACTGTGTAGCTTTGAATAATGATTGACAGCTGCCATATTTATACAAGACNCAAATAAAAAATTGCTCAGACCTTTTAAAAATGTGAATAATCTCTTTGTTNTTGTAAATGTGTAAATAATCCCTTTGTTCTTGTAAATGTGGTCTTAGCTGAAGAGGGACTGAGCAAATCAAAAGGAGCATTTCTACTTATTTAAAAGNGATTGGAACCAAACCCCTCAAGGATTTATAATAAAAACTTCTAAAAATTNTAAGATTACCTTATTTACTTTAAAGTTATTCAAATTACCAGTTTCTTATTACCTGCAGTTACTTCAAATATTTGAAGCATCTTGAAAANTTACTGCTCACACACAGGATATTTTGATTCTCTGGGGATTTTTAAAGGCAGTTTATATTGATATTAATGGTCACAAGTAAACTATTTTTACAAGAGGACCCTGATCACAGAATCTTGGAATCATTTAGATTCCAAGCTCCATGAACTGACAGATGGTGTCTCATCCAGATCATCAANAAAGATATTAAACAGGGTTGGACACAAAACAGGAATGCCTATAATGACTGAGCACCACGTGGNTGCAACCATATTCCCCACCACTCCCTGGGCCTGGCCGCCCAGCCAGTTATTTACCAAGTGAAGAGACACCTGTCCAAGCCATGAATTGCAGCTTCTCCTGGACAATGCCATGGGAGATAGTATCAAAGGATACTTGGAAAGCATAAATCCATGAAGTATGTGGCTGGTCTGACTTTTTGGACAGTCAAAAGCAATGCTGGCTGTGTGCTTTTTGCCTGCAACATGAAAGTATTGGGCCTTAATTTTGATACCAAGATTTTCAATTGCAGANTCACTTTAGTTTGGTCCTGGGTCTGTGCTCTGAAAAGAAACACACTCCCCCTCTTTCCAGAAAATCATTGCTCTTNCAAAGAAGAATCCACTCAGGCTGTCTGTTTCTTAGAAGTCTGTCTATGAAAAAAAAGAGAATGAGAATAATCTTTCCTAGAGTCTTCCTGAAATGTGNCTGAGAGTGGGTTAAATATCGCTCCCAGTTGTGGTAGGGCCAGCTTCTCTGGGCANCTTCTGAAGGAATGCTGCTGTAACCTACTGGATCCCAACATGAGCTAAAACCAAACAGTGGTAGACATGAAAGTTTCATGCANTACCTATGCTAATGTCTTCATAGCTCCTGTCCCTGTCTCCATTTTTCTCCATCAAATACACAGAAAAACCTAACCAGCCTGTAGAAAGAAGAANTCTTACCTTCCTGTCATTGGAACAGCTACCTCAGGGCAACAACTGCAAAGAAAATATCATGGCCAATGTGTTGGTCTGTGCTCTTAAGGTCAAGATCAAGCAACAATTTCAGCACCCAGCAACTGTTTCCCAGTCAGAAGAACCACTTCACAGCAAGTGAGAAGTTTGCATTGAAGTGATACTGCATTGCAAACATCTAGCATTAACTGACATTTCCTGTTTTTATCTTAAGATCTTCAATTTACATTTCTTAGATCTCCACTCGGTGCAAGACATTTCTGAGTTCATTTCTACTGCCTTGGTTTTAAAGTTCTTGGGAGCNAATTTTTCAATATTATGTCAAAATTAGTGGAAAAATAACTCTTTATTTCAGGCTCTAATTAATATCTTTCAGGCATTGTTACACATNCATTGTTNATAGGCCATATCAACCATATTTACATCCTGAAATAAACAGGTACATTCATCAGTTATGTATATATGGGTTCTCCTGTGCATCCATGGATGCTGCTTTCTCACTTTCCTATATATACATAAAACACACTACTTTCCTCAAGCACCATTTTCACATGGTTGTTTAGAGCAAATTAGCAGATCATGACCTTGGGTAGAAAAGAAGCACTTTATATGAAGTCAGTTCATGACAAAGAGTGAGAGTTGATGTTTCCCCCTCATTTTTTCCTCCAGTCCTTACAGATTTGTGCTTCTTCTGCATCCACTCTCTGGAGTAAGTTATGCCTTTTATTACCTGTGTGTGCAGAACTGATCACACAAATCTCCAATTAGGGTGTCCTGCCCTTTCTTATATTTAATAAAAAGCAGGTAATGAAACAGAATGTTTCAGGATTCATCTCAAGAAGAGGGAAGGAAACAGCAATTTCATATTGCACAAGTTCCATTACAGTGAATCTATAAAAGGAAAAGCAGCACTGAGACATTTCACTGCCTAATTCACATGATATAATCGATCACTCTGCACTATAAGAGTCACCTTTTTATTGCTTTATGTTACTTACTTTGTGTGTTACAGGCTGTGACAGTATGACAAGAAAAATGGACAGTTTTATGGCAAACTATACCACAATGCAGGATAAATAGGAGACTTGTGTANGACTGCTTTCACCCCTTTTGTTGGGGAAGGATCAGTTGCAACTTCACCATAACAACTGCCTGCCTAAATGTCTGAAGAGCAAAATTACAAATCTGAATTGCCAGACCAGCCAAGCAGCTGCTCCAAACTCCAGGCATGAATCCTGGCGAGCAGNCCTCAGTTGGTTTTGCAGGACTCACAGACACATACCTCTCAGAGCTGCACAGCACTGCAGACCCCAGTACAGTGCTCAGAAATATGGCATTCACGTTTCTGTGCTCAGTTTAAGCTGCACAACATCCACCTTACAGCCTGGAGAGCTGGCACAGAGAGCCACATGAGGCTTAAAGACTCTGGTTTGACTGCTTTCATTTCTTTTCAGACCAGAATTGCAAGGCACAAGTAGCAAAAATGGTCAGCTTTTAATGCGCCAGAAAAACATAGATACTGGATGGTGACAAACTGGAAANCAAGAAAGAATGATGCTAAAATATCATATGAGAAATGTAAGTAAAATGCCTGAAATATTGGCAGATCTCTGCAAAGTGTTCTAGAAGCATGAAGATGTAATCCTAAGGCAGACTGTGTTCTTCAGCTTATCGAAAATGCTAATTTATTATCATTTATTAATGAATCCTCAAGATTCATTCTCAGCTACCATGTTCAGCTGCATGATTTAGCTCCTTATCACCCATCCGTGATCTTCACTCTGTTAATGGCTTTCCCAGCCAGTTTTCATACCTTGGACAGATCTCTCTTAATGCTCCTCTGCAGCAATTGAGGACCTGATGAATGTACATCTCATGGTGTCTGCTAGCCTCGATCTTAGGTGAATGGAGGTAGGCAGGGACACTGTTGGACATGTTGGCTACTTCTCCCAAATTGAAAGGTTCTCTTGCCTTGCCTTTTCAGCTGCACCTGAGCCCCTTTGCATTCCCAGCTTCTTCCTTGTCACCCTGGCCAGACACAAACAATCACATTGTGGTACCAGCTGGGTGTGTCACGGTGTGACTTGGGTTTGCCAATTTTAATATATTTAGTTTCCTNTAGAGAAAGGATTTAGGAGTAGAGACAAGGCAGGCTTAAAACATAAAAGGGTATAAGAAGAAATTTATTAATANCACAAAAAGAATTNNTAATAAGATTTCCAGATTATTCCCTCCTCCCTTCATTCCNCATTTCTTAACAACAACATACAGAGAACACTTCAGTCAGTTATCTACTTAAATAATCATTTCAGTTCACTCTAGAGAGAAAAGTNCCTTTTTTGGCTTTAGGCTTAGGGGATGTTTCCACTCTCACAATTTGCATCCGTCTGGACCTGCAAACTATGATTTCCTCCCATTCCCACAGTCCTTCCAGAGCCGTGTTATGGNTTATGATGCACACATGGNGTACTACNTTTAAAGGCAGGCTGCTGAAAAACAAAATTCTCTTCNTCTCCTTCTCTATCAAATGTCTCTGTTCATATTCCAGTCCCAAAACAGAGAGCTCCAATTTCCCCGAGGCAAAAAGTCTTCTCAAGCACNCAAACCTCCCCAAGTATATTTCACAGTTTAAAGGAATTTTAGTGTAGTCACAATCCCCTTATAGCCCCACAAAAAAAGGTTTTCAGCTACTNATCAGTTGCATCNTTTCAATCTCTTCCCATCAGGAACTTTATCTTCATTCCGCCGACCTCTGTAGNCTCCATGCTTNATTTCTTCTCATTCAGGGGAGCTCAGGAGATCGAGAATCTTATCCAGGCATTAAAAGAGTTAAAATTGTATCCAGATTGTGAAAAAGCCACGTGGGCAGCTGGAGGCCTCTTCTCTCAGAGCGGGACAGGGGGTAAGGGAGAGCCTTGGGTGGCTCCCTGATCCCCCCGCTTGGCCACACCACGTGGAGAGGGGAGCCAAGCCAAGCCGAGCCGAGCCGAGCCGAGCCGAGCCGAGCCGAGCCGAGCCGAGCCGAGCCGAGGGCCACCAGGGCCAGGGCAGGGGCCAGGGCTGTGCCGGGGCCAGGTCTGGGGCTTGGGGGCGCGGGGACCTCGGCCAGAGCCACCTTACCTCTGGAGGGACCGGAAGCCAAAAGAGCTTAGTTAACCTTAGCCAATGTGATTTGTGAAAGCGAAATAACTTTTAATTGGTTTGCCGAGCTGTCCATCACCAACCCAGCTCTCTGATTGGTCCCCGCAGCCCAAAGGGGAGGCTCCCAGAGACGGGACAGCCCTCCTGTTCCCCGGCCGNGTGCGGCCTTCCTGAGGCAAATCCATCCCTCCCCCTTCCACGTGAAACCAGCACNGTGTGTCACAAACACAAGAGAAATATAAAGAGCAGCCATTGATCTCTGCCAGATAGTGAATTGGGGCTGTACCTTAGTGAATCGTCCTCCAACACAACAAGGAAGGGATGAATGCTCTGTGCAGCTCCCACCAGAGGTNACCATCACACAAATGCTTAAAATTGCTGCAGAGCCTGATGACAAAGATAATTTTGAAAATTTTATGGTCTGAACAGTTATCTAAGTACATTTATAAAATTTACAAAAATTCCCAGTCTTAGAGACTACAAAGAAATTACTACAGAGATACTAGTGAAGGAATTATTAACTTTTAATTCACTGAAGGTTTCCTGTTGTATGCGTTAAGTGAGGCTTGGGGCCTTTCCAGTGAGGATAAAAGGGAATANCAAATGATTACCCTTCCGACTGAGACAAGCATCCCATGGAACAGCTTTTGTGCTGTTATGTAAGAAAGGATTGCACGGTAATGCATATGCATAAGAATGGTGAATGCAAATATCAGGGACAACTTTATTCTGGTAATTCCTCATTTTCTGAACACCAGACTTCACAGCCTTCATGGTTTTGCAGTGTCAGTTTGAGATACATTATGGGTTCAATACTGTTGTTTGAACCCTGAACCTTGTGGTAAGTTAAAAACTACTAAGATTTTACTTTATTTAGAAAACTGGTTCAGTAAACATTTGAAAGGGTAATGTCTCAATGCAGTTAACTAACTCAGATAGTTGTTTTTCTTTCTGACTTTAAGATGAGGAAACTCAGACTTATGAGAGTTCCATACATCTACCTACATCTGAAAAGCTAAATACAGTTATGGATAAATGTATCTATTTCAAATCCAGAGCTCAGGGAACCATTCCTTCTGCAGGTGCTGGCTGGAAATCCATTTTTATTTCTGCTCTATAGAATTTGTGGGCAACACTATTTTCTTCACTCAAAATGTATCTTTCCTCATAATGTTGAATAATTTTCTTAATAATATTGATTTAGGTTGATTAATTAAATTTGAAATTAATTCTAGAATGCACCAGTTTTGAATTACTGATCATCTCATTGTACTACTTTTTTCACATTTTTTCTAAGGCAATTTTTGTCTGAGATTGTAACTCAGTCAGGGTCCTATTTGTAGCACATACCTGTAAATATCAAATNTGAGTTTGGATAATTATGGCTTCCAGTTATTTTTGCAGAATAATGTACAGGGCTAGGTTACTAGGTCTTGTCAGCTCTGAGTGAGACTTGTACTGATAACATAATGTGATGCTTGAAGGTAGNATACTCTTTATCATCTCCAGAATAGGTATATTGATGTTTAAATAAATAATCCTTCTTCTCATTTATTTTTTTTCTCCAGACTCAATAAAAAGATATATTAGACTTGATATCCAAGATGCCTAAATGTGCTTTTAANTTATATAGGCTTAATTTAAGCACAACTTTCAGTCTGCTTCCAGAATAATTTAGAAATATATTTGCCCAAAGTTTACTGAAATATTGATGAGCTTGAGTGTTCACAAAAGTGCTTCACTAAAATGGAGCTCAGTGGGAGGTCTTGCTGCTGAGCACTGACTCATTCATGGACAATTGATATGAGTGAATGTTGAAGTCAACAAATGCTGTGAAGACAGTGCAAAAAAGGGGCCATGAATCCTGGGGCTTCTTAGGGGGCCTGCACTGTGTACTACAGTGTCTTCAGCTTGCAGTGCTTTCCTTTGGTGGCTGTACATAAAGGCAGTCAAAAGAAAGCCNTGTTTTGTATTTTTGGACAGGATCCAGCAGTCTGCAGAGGTGGCCAAGAAATGCAAGGGCATCCTGTCCTGCATCAGCAATATTGTGGCCAGGACAGGGGGTGTCCCTCTGTACTTGGCACTGGTGAGGCCACACCTTGGTGTGGTGTCCCCACCAAAGGACACAGAGTCCTTTGTCCNGTTCTGGGTCCCTCACTGCTGGAAAGACACTGAGGTGCTGGAACATGTCCAGAGAAGGGCAAAGCAGCTGGGAAAGGTCTGGAGCACAGGTCTGGTGAGAAGCAGCTGAGGGAGCTGGGGATGTTTAGCTTGGAGGAAAGGAGGCTCAGGGGAGATGNTATCAGTTTCTACAATTACCTGAAAAGAGGCTGGAGCCAGGTGGGGGAGCATAAAGGAATGTGCATGGTAATGGATTCAGGCTTATGAGAATCTGAGCTGCAATTTCACCTGGTGAAAAAGGAATAAAGTTTTGGATCACATTGAGGCAATGCTCCATTTCTGTTTGCTTCTGGGGATTTCAGATGAGGTCTTCTCTTGCGGAAAACTTGCGACAAAATTGGAGTGGCCTGTTTAATACTTAGTACTGTGGCCTCGTTGTTTGCATATATAAAACTGGAAACACAAAAAGAGGATGCTGGTGATGTAATATGTGCAATTACTTGGCACACTGCAATAAATCCTTGTAATTTTTTTCATTGGCAGGAATGCAAAATTTCTCAGTCAAGACTTTGGCATTATGCTACTTTTCCCCTCTGACCTTGTCTTTTTTTCTCTTGCCATGAAATTGCTTCTCCCTCTTCTTTTCTCCTTTTGTCTTTTTTTCTCCTCTATTCTAGTAGTCACGTGATACTTATTCTTCTTGTTTGAATTNATTACAGTGTCAATACCCAACCCTAAACTAGAAATACATAGAAAACAATTTCTCTTGGCCCTGTCCCTGTCCTGCAGCGCCTTTATTATTTGCCTGATTTGTTATTATAGTTAATAGTATTGCTACTTATACCTGCTAATACAGCACAAAAGCAAAATGAATTGATAGTAATGAGAAGCTTTTAGAAGCAATATTTAAGCAATAATGACCCCTGAGTCAAACATTTCCTGGCAGCTAATGATTGTCTGGAAGAGTAAAAGGTCTAAGATAAACCCAGGGGCTCTTAACCCAACCCACTATTAGCTGCCAGGAAATGCCTGACTTAGAGACCACTAATACTATTATACATCATAAAAACATAAAGAAAATCTAATTGCTTTGCTGCATGTTCAAGAGCTAAAAACTGAGTATCAAGTTGCCATGGATTGTTCCCTGCACTTGTATTTTCCTAGGTATTAATCACCAGATTGTTACGGAAATAGAAACTAAAAGTAATTCATTTGGAGTCAGTAATGTTATTTGGAGCTGATAATTCACCCTAATGTGTAAACCCAGGGAAGTCCTTACTGCATCACACTTAATCATTATATAAATTTAACCCATCATAAACATGAATATCCATGAAATCTCAAAAGACAGGTGTCACACTGACTGTAGACTACTTTTATAGCTTTCTACATCTTTGTGCTGATACAGGGACAATAAATATTTGGAAAAGAAAAAGCATAGTTGCCATCTTCCTACCAATACAATCTGGAAGTAAACATTTTTGAATCTTCTATTGCTGAATAGATAAGAAAATATTCTCCAAACCAGATCAGTCGCTGTTCTAGAATAAAAACAGTTTGCCAACATTTCATGACCTAGTGATTCATATGATTTATTGGNTGTAGTTTCTCATATTTCAAATGCCTCTGACTTTTCCCCTGAAACATGCCCTACAGTTTTGTTGCATTGTACATTAACCTTAAGACACCATGCTTCCTTTTCCCACTGCTCCTGCCTCATCCATTTACATCTCCTTGTTCTCCTTGTAAACAAATCTCACCTCTTTTGACAGCTGTCCTGGTGTTCTTTGAGACAAAGCTTTGGTTTATTATTTATAAAGGGGATTTGTTGCAATAAATTATTTCCCAGAGCATTGTGTTTAGATGGGAACCACAGCTGGACAACAGAGAGAAGGAGCTATCACCTGTAAAATGGAAGGCAGCTTGAATAAAGAAGTAGCCTATTTGGAAAAAGTTACTCTTTTCCCTGCTGATATTGCAATATTTATGTTGTTTTGTGTAGAGTACAGGTTTCACAATGCAGCTATTGCCATAGTTTTGCTGTTAAAACAAGCACTTCCACCCACCACANATCATCTTCACTGTGAAATGCACTGTGTCTTTCTTTCCTGGATATTATCCAAAGGCTTTATTTTTGTACATGTACATCTTTATTCCAGTGAGCTCAAAATTTGTTCTTGAGTAAATGTTTGGTTTTTTTTTTTAAATGTGTGTATCTTCTGCTGATTTAAAGTCCTAGAGAAAATAAAAAGTTAATAAATGAGAGCAAATCCAGGAACAGTTATGCAATTCAAATANCACATGCTTAGTTTGGGAAGCGTAACTCTATTGAAATGAGGAAGAGACATTACAATGTGCAGGTTCACACCTATACAAGNCAAAGAAATGAAGAAAAGTTTAGTTACAGCCTTTTCCTACTTGGCTCCCTGTCCTTACAACCATATTTANTAGCAGTATGCAAAGAAATGTCTGTTGACCAAAAATTGAGTCTAAAAATCCTGACATAGCCTTGTTAAGCTACTAAATCTACCATATATAAACCCCATGATCAGTTCTGTGCTTGAACATCTAGGAATGCATAGCTGGGTTCATTAGCAATTAACAGCAATGCAGATGCTGCTACTCAGTGAATTTTTAGTGCAGCCATTTAATCTGTAATTCATTTAAGGATGTTCCAACTGTCACAGAGANATACACTTAATGCCTACTTTCCAACATTCTACATTTGCTCTGAAACTGAGTCAGAATTTTGATTCTTCAGCACTGCAGGGTAAAGGATAGAAACTCTTCTGTCACCTCTTTAGTCTCCATATGGATTTGTAAATGTGTCCCGAAAAGTACCATCAACACAAACAGCACATATGGTCTTTGAGTGCATCTGTCGTGTGGGACAGTCCAAGCTGTTGCAAGTCACAGCAGAGGGCAAAACATGGCCCAGAGTCCATTGCCTCCCTGCCCCTGCTTCTCTTTGCCACAACAATCTACTAAACAAACACTCCAAGAGCACTNTTAATTATTTCTCAACACTACTCTTTCCTGAGCTGGTAAAACCATAAAGAAACAGTTGTTCTAGTGTTGGTTTTGACTTATATTTGAGTTTAATGTACTACTAATGTACTACTGCTAATTCTTTTTAGATAAGTGAGGAAAACCACTGTACCCAGATCAAAAAGGATATTTTTGTGCACAGACTTAAAAGTCAAGTCTTACACAAAAATAATTTATTTGAACACGATGTTCTCTACTGATTTTGGATTAGTAAAAAGGGCTGGAACTGAGTGCTACTGATTTGAGTTATGTATTTTCAATCTCTGTTGCTTAAGTCACAATGACATTTTCCCCAGCTCAGACTCCAAAGACACAAACCTGCTTCTTGCCTGGAATGGCAGGTTCTGCATGAGAAATCACTAGNACGAGGTGTCAGTGCAAGGTCTGCCTAGTGCAGATGGTTAATGAACTAGCTTTGTGCCTGGGGGACATTAACTTTTAGCCAGTTTTGATGACAAATGGAAGACCAGTAGATCTGACCTGGTCCTTTTTTTTAAATCTGTGCAGTGCAACATCCACATGGTATTTCTGTAGGGACAATTTGAAACTATTCTAATGATTCAGTTATTATTCACCCAGTACCAGATTTCAGTCAGGGCCTCTCAAGCAGGCATTGAGCTCCCCAGGAGGGGGCAGGAGGTCTCAAGCTGGTGAGATGTTGATGGTCCAAGGACAGCAGAGGGTCCACAGCATCTCCCTTTTCATTTTCGTGGTGAAGTCACACATCATACCACTAATTAGAACTGTTCTATTTACACCTGCTGGAAAAACTTTAGTCCTGGGGAAGCCTAGCTAAGATGGAACTGAGCCTGAATGAAATCTTTCCTTTGAAAAAAAAAGTCAGCTAAGCACTACACAATTAAGAAGAACTAGGATGACTGGAAATATAAATACTCTGACAGCAACATACTATCATTTATTTGAAACACCAGTGATTGCCAATCAAGTGCCTGAGAAATATTTTCACGGATCATTTTCCTATCTGGATAGCTGTTGCACAAGCACAAAAAAAAAATAAAAAAATGTTGTTCCATCGCTAACTTAATAATATTTGAGAGTGTAAGAATGGAAATGCCTTATGGACAAGAATACACATCCATAGTCTCATCCTTGAGAGTAGCCAGATGCAAGGCAAGCCTAAGAAATGGTTTTTGTACATGGAGTGATCTTTGCCCTGAAATATTCTTTTCAGATTCTGGTAATATAGGCAGAGTCTGGGAATGATAACAGACAAGACAGGCAGTGATTTCTGATATCAAATTATTATTTTTCTGCTATTTTTCTGTTGACCTCAAAATTAAGGACATTNTTAAGGAGGCTGTGCAATTCTGGAGGCCATCCCCCTTGTTCTAAGAGGGGAAGGAGGGCTAACTTCACAGAACAAAAGAGGTCAAACAGAGTAAATCCTATTGCTCCCACTAGGTCTGGTGTAGAACTTCCAGAGAAGCTGGCTATATGCAGAATACACATGCCTCCAGTTCTTTTGCTCCCCTAGCTTTCAATCTCTACTGATTCTAGAGGCCGAAAGATTGCTCATAACTATAATTTATCATATTGCAGAAGTCAAGTCATGCTCCTTGAGCTTCTTGCAAAACACAACAAGACGTGCAGAGGTTCTCTGTTTCTAATAGTTTTGCACATGTATATCAAACCTTTCTTTCTGGTCAGTATATAAGTTGTAACTCAGATATGCTGCATATGAGGAAGCAAAATGCTTACTAAAACTCTGCAGAATAGTAGAGTTTGGAAATAAAAAGCTAGGATAAAAATACCTTTAAAAGAACCATAGCACCAACTTATCTTTCTACTTCTAAGCCAGAACAGATAGTCAGTTTTCAGACTACACCAGAGAAATTTTCTTGGTTTTGTTGAGGGAAAAAGATTGAGCTAAACAAGTTTCCTCTATTTTCCAAAGTGAAAGGAAACACAATTTCCTGGGTTTTAGCATCAATCAATAAACATAACTACAGTTTAATACAAATGCTGCTTTTCATTACTTTATGCCATGACAACTTTATTTGATGTGGAAGCTGAAAAAATCAAGAGTCAAAGCTCCTATAAGGCATGAGATATATAACATGAGTTCTCTTCAGGCTCACTGTTGTGAAAATGCATGAAAAAGAAAGTTCCCATGTGTGGTATGTTGAAAAGCAGGAGATAACTGAATGTATAAAATTATCTCAATTTCATGGTATTGAAATTTACATTGGAATAGAGCTACCTACAGTCTAATAAAAGCCCTGGGGTGTGTGTAGCTGTAATATTTCTATTATTTAAAGGAATAGGCAGTAGAAACCTTAGGCTTTTAATAATAGTAAACACTNCATAAAAATGAATGCACACACAACTTCCAATTCAACACCATAAAATAAAATGGGCCCCTTTTTTGCTATAATTTCCCCCCACAAATATTTCAAGCAGGATTTTCGCTGCAAATTGAATTTCTCATTTACAGTTACTATCCCCTCATTTAAGCATGTACTTATATCAGTGACAAAAGTACACTAATGTATATTTCTTCTTCNCTTTTTAAGAAGGGAAATTATGAGCAAGTTTTCTGCATGAAAGTTAATTCTCCATGTCTTACCATTTTCTAATAATATTTACCCAAGTGCAAATGCAAGACAAATTTAAAGTTCTGGTTGATTTGGGGTCTTGACCCTTAGTAGTAGAAGATTAATTTCCTGGGACATGAGTGGAGATCTGCTGGAGAACTACTTCATCTACTGGAGCTGCAAGTATGAAACATTTCTTAAGGTGAGAGTTTTACAACTGTAAAGATGTGGCTAATATGCTGATGGTATGCAGGTAATTCTGTCAATGTCATTGAAGGACACCCTTGACAGAGTTTATACGAAAGAAGTTGTGTTAATTGGAACTGCTTTACTTTATTCTCTTCTTGTCAGTGTAGCAGACTGGACTTTGTTACTGATGTCTCCTGAAACTGGTCATTCTGTCTTCAGGTCTAGAGTAGTTTGTACTAGGATAATTGCTCATGGAGTGTAAACTAATTTAATCTCGCAGCCTTGGAGATTTGCATCCAGCTGGTGCCCTTGGAAGACCCAGGTCTATGTCTCAGAGGTGTTCCGTGATCGCTGAAGTTTGAATCAGTTTTTGAAACAGATTTTAGTTTGTGCTTTCAGAAACAGTAAGGCAGCAATGAAAAAAAATTTACTCACAAAGTTTTTTTGAAAAAGTTACAGCCCTGCAAATTAGGTTGTATTCCTATATATGGCTTAGGCTGCAGGGTAGAAAACAAGTGGAGGATTCATGTTNTGTTTCAATAGAGTGCTTAGAGAATTCATTATATTTATCTACTATTTTGGAGTCAGGCAGTTTTGTATTCCATATTGCCCACAAGTGCAGAAGGACATTTAATGTGATAAATGGGCCGTAGAAAACCTAAGAGAACAGTAAGTAATGGGGAAATTGAGGCAAGAAACCAAGCATGAACANTAGGACACACCTAGAGCAAATTTGAGAAAGCCCAAATATTTATGCTGAAAATTAACATCACTGCAGGGAGACAGACAACAACTAATCCTCTCTTGAATTTTTTTAGTTAGNTGGCTGAGAAACTGGCTACAGCTATCTGACACAGGATAACAAAACATATTTATTTAGAGACAGCAAAACATCAGTGTATGAATATTACATACTGCAAATGAAAATACAAATACGTATTAAAATTATTAACCTTAGCAAAAAGAAAATGTTTCACAACTGAAACCAAGTGCATTGTCTCCCTTCTTNCTTGACTGCTCTTCAGCCACTTTAGGGAGATTCCCAGTTTTTGTCAATGAACTCTCAAACTCCATTAACATATTTCCAAGGACCAGCAAATTCTAATGTTCCCCAGAAATCTGCTTCANGTGTATATATCACAGACACTGGAAAGCTCCAGGGCTCAGGAGCTGTCCAGCAGAGAAAATTGCCCCTGTGTGGGAGTGAGGGCTCTGGGGGAGAATGCCCCCCACCTGCCCCAGAGGTAGGGGCAGGGCTGGCCAGCCACAGCCAGGGAGNAACACTGGAGCTCTGCAGGGCATCTGTGTCCACCCTGGAGAAGAGGAGGGGAGGGAAGCCAACAGTGAGTATCCTGATTTGGGTATAGCAAGCTCCAGGTGAAGGAACAGGTGGGGAGCAGGGGCATATGCCACACGTCATTTAAACATTTCCATGCACATCTTGAGTGCCAGTGGGATGCCCAGTCAGTCGTCTCTAAATGAATTCTTTAGTGTACAAAATAGTTACCNCATATTAGCTTAGAAGACCAGGTGACTTGGGTCCATGACTTATGCAGGGCATTTTGGTGGTAACCACAGCTACACACAATTTGAGTGTTTCAGTACCTACTCCTCTGTATGCTAGATTGTTTTACATGCAGGTGGAGTTCACTAAATTCAATATTGATATCAAAAAATCTCAGAGAATAAAGAGTTTCCCTTCCCTATCCATCAAAATATTGTCAGTGTGCCAGAGAATTCAAAAGCCTCTGCTAGACAGGATGNAGAATATAAAATGGGAACCATAGTAATACAAAACTAAAACCAAAAAACTTATCAAGCAGATACATTCAGGATTCAAGTAGAAAAAAAAAACACTGATCAAAAAGCTCCAGCTCCTTCTACATATCAGAGTCCTTGCAGGGGCCACTCAGCATTTCATGAAAGGAATCCTCCACTCACAAATCAACTGAATTTCAAAGACAGAGAAAAAAAAGTTGATTTTAGAGCTGTCAGTATGAAACAGACCTTGTTTCACCATAAGAGCTCAGCCAGGGCTGATGTGCAGGGATGCTGGCAGTCAGGAACAGAGAAGTCCTGGTCCTTCATTGAGGGTGAACCACTATATGCTACTGAAGGTAATGCAAAATAGGAAGTTGGTATATCTTCTGTACAGAGAGCGAAGACTGATGTACTGTGATCAACAGCACACTATAATGATGATATAAACCATACATATGGGCTATACTCAAATGAATGGGAAACACTGAGATATATTTCAAACTACGCAACATTTCTTTCTGTTTTTGGAGGATGATAGGTAATATCTGTTACTGAAACTATGCACTGAAAGAAATACAGTGTCATTTAGGGCAGTGTTTGCACCCCAGAAAGAGGAAACTAGATGCTTTAAGCATTGCTTGTTTACTTGTTTGTATGTCAAACATTTTCTTTCCTAGGGTTTTTCCTTCAGTTGTAAGATTTGTATAGAAATTGTGTGGAGACTGTCAGTAACTGTCAATGTACATACAGACTTTAGTCACCAGATGTCATTTATATTATCAGGAAAAATCTGAACATATTGAAAGGAACCACCTCTACTTAGATGAATATNTTGTTACTAGTCTGAAGTTTGTTATTTACCCTGGAGTCAGCGCTCGGTCTCTTAGGTCTGACTGGATTTGTACTTTGAGTGTGAAAACAATTGTGTGTCAAGGACCATTAGGTCAATGCAATTTTTGCAATCACAGAGATCTCATATTGTGGTATATCTTGTACCTGCAGAAATCTTTTTGTCTGAAAAGTTTTGCCACTAATGTTGTACAGATCTGCCAGTTTTCCAGAGACTTTTAAGTACTGAATTTTTCCAGAGATTATTAAGCATTTTAGGAAGTGTGAATTTCATTATCATACAGTTAAAGAAATTGAGGCATGGGTAAAATAAATAATGTGNCTAGTGATAAGATGCAAAGGACACATGGGAGATTAGGTAAGGAAAAGAGCCTGCAATAAAAACATTCATGATATTATGACTTTCTGGTTCACACACCAGTCATGCTGCTCACGGAACCACTTATCCAGCACTTTNAATGCAAGTGTTGTGTGGTATGTGTGCTACAGGAGATAAAACACAGATAAAATTTCCCTGGAAGTTTATCCCATAGAGTTTTCACTACTAAATATACTAAAAAAACAAGATTTGTAATACTGGCTGTTGCAATTAAATGGCTTGAACACAATACTCTGTAATAGCTTTATTTCTGGCTCCTATCATGTAACTGAGGGAGATCCAAAGACTCCATAAAGAAGCCACCACCCTCTGCAGGAGCTGAGAAGGGCTGCAGGGAGCCCAGTTGTTCGGAGGGGGAGCACTCCTTCCATGTGATGGCTGGAGCACTGGCTGCCTCTGCTCTGGAAAAGAAACCCGGGAGGAGGGATGCCAGTGCCACAGGGCGTGGTGGAGCAGCAGACAGTCTGCTGGCCAGGATGCAGTGGGAGGCACCTGTGTTTTCTGAACTGCTTAAGTGTCNTAATTAGTAAGGGAAGCACTGAATTGCTCTTTCAAGAAGGCAAGGAAAGGACAATTGTCAAAAACTTAACCATATGAGAGGTCTCTGCATGAGCTGTACGTTGGTAATTTTGTGGTAAAATTCCTTGTCACAAGTGAAGGAGAGCTCATACTATTGCACTAATTAAAACTTAGGAGGATTTCATGACCAGGTGCTCATTTGCAAGATATAAAACTTTTGGCTAAAAGGTTTTATTCTCTTAAACTCTAGAGAGATAGAAAAGAGATAAAAAAGCTGTTAAAACAAAACTTTAAAGGAAGAAACTTGGTAGAGAATACAGACACTTGGGCTTTTACTTCTCTTTTCCAAATTAATTCCTGGAGAGCCAGAGTGGCAGAGTAAGAAATTTGTAGTTTCACATAGTTCTGGTGTGAAGCCCAGCAAAACTTGGCAGATATAAAAATGGATTTGTAGTATTTAAATGCAAGTGGTTTGGCATTTTTCCTTGGCTTTTTCAGAGTAGCCTAGTTTGATGGTGAAACTGTTTGATAAATGGGAAAATATTTTGCTCAAAATAACCAAGGAAAAAGGTGAAATTATCCCTGAATTTTAATTATGCATTTTATTTAAATGAAAAAAAATATATGTATTCCATGAAACATTTCTTAAAGAGGGCAATAAGCTCTTCTGCAGGCAACAATATCTTTTTGCTCTGTCTTTTTACAGAATCACAGGAAGTTTTTACATATCTAAGTGAATTTCTTCAACTTATAAGCAATAATTAAAAATGTGGTGCCTCTCAATCAGAGGAAGATAGATCTTGGAAAAACCTCTTATATAGTTAAAATCAGATTGAAATTCTGAGAATACATGAAGGAGAGAGAAAAGATTTTACTTCAGCTGTAAACCGAAAGTCAAACAGAACTGTTGAATCCATTTAATATGAACTTCAATCTTTATTCCTCCTTCTTTAGTTTGCACTATTGAAAAACTTCTAATTCAGAAAGTAATTACCAAGTACTATTCCTTTCATGTGTTCAGAATGCTGCTTGTAGCATTATGTGAACAAAATATTTTTATTCTTTTCCAATTAGTATACGAAAATATTTGGAAGAATGGATCAGATCTTTTTCTGACCTATTATCAACAGAATAGTTGAAAAACCAATGATCTCAAAATCCTTGTTTCTGGTGAAATGTAAAGGGTAAATTTTCACTTTCCAGTTCCAAGGTCATTTTGCAGCCAGATATCNTTAAATATTTTAATGTTACATGTCAATAGTCCAAACTAAGAGATACTGAGATAAATAAAATGCCAATGAAATAAAGTCTTTTACTTCATTTTCAAAACAGAAAGCTGCTTTAAATTAATTTGTTTATTTACTTTACAACTTGGACCTGACTTACATCCTAGACTCCGACTTCTTCTTTCCAAAACCAAGTGATATACAAACATGAATTATTGATACTCTTGTATATTGCTTTTTTGGGAGTTACAGAGTAATACATACAAGACAATATTATTCTCCAATGTGTAAAAAATGTGGAAANCTCAGAAATTTCTGTTCTTGTATATGCATGTGAGAATTTTAAAAGTAACAGTCTTTTATATTATTCATTTAATTACCATTCCCTTTAATTTGTAATCCAGCTTTCTCACTGGGAATTTGAAAGAACATGCCAATTCCACTTCTCTGTTGTGCTTAACTGCAAGCCACCACATGTTTCTGAGACAGTGCAAACAACCNGAATCTTCATATGTGAACTACACTTTCTTTTCACAATTAGAAAAATTAAAAAGCACAAAAAACATTCCTATTTCCTACATCCTTTGACTGTACTTTCTCAAAGTGGTAATGGTATCAAGTTTGTCAGAAATACAGATTTTTTTAAAAAAACATGTTTCCAAGTGAAACTTTATGGTGACTTTTTATGAGTGCATCTTCCTTCCATGACAGAGCAGTCAACAGAGTTTAAATCAACTCACAACAGAAGTAAAACTTTNAAACTTTTCAGGATGTGGTAGAGAGCTCTTGGAAAAGGTAAGAACATTTCTTATTTATCATTGAGCACTGGTGGTTTCCATTTGGAAACCTGTATTTGGATAAGATAAATCCTACATCAAAAAGATAATACCACTACAGAAGCAAACTGAGAACACATTTTAGCCAAATTCTTTTTAATTTCANCTTCTCTGGTTGTTCCTGCAGACAACTGATTTCAGCAGCAAAGTTGAATTTTACTTTTGTGGATCTGATTTGTACTAATTATAGTGGTGTTATGGGAATTGGATTCCTCCCATTCCTCTTTGAGACATCCAAACTGTGGCAACCTGAAACTGTAATGAGCCAAAAAACACATCTGTAAAGTAAGCTTTCACTTGAACAAAGTCANCTCAATCTGTATTGCAACAAAGTGTTTTGAAAACATAGAAATACCTGACAGTCACTTTTGTTCAGTTACAGGTTATAAGTAAAGGATACCAAGATGCAAGAATAAAATCTGCATCTTATTTGCATTTGCCAGTGTAAGACTGACATGATGCATCAATTATCTTAAAGGTGTTCACAACTTTATTTAACTTTAATTTGTGAGAATAGTGCAGCCCTTGATGATTTCAGCAGAGGTGGAATCTACCTCTTAGTAAATGGAGATAACAAAAGTTTGCATAAATCAGGAAAGCCATAAAATATCATGAAGATAAAAGCAGCTGTTATAGTCAAAACCAAGAAACAACAGGAAATTAAAATCAACTTTCAAAGCCTTCAATCGACATAGCAATTGCAAAGCAGATTAGAATTTGGTCAAAGGTGAAAAATCCAAATCCAAACCAAATTCCAAATTATGAACACAAATAATAATTGTTTAGGAAAGCTATGCTAAAGATTAGCAAAAGCACTCAAACACTGAAGGCTGAAAATGTTTGGTGGATGTCCTTCCCACTGGAATTTCTTTTTGAAAGCCTTAGGAAAGCAACATCCATATTTGTTCAACTGTGGGGAGATGAATTAAGCAGTGGTTTTGACATCAAAACATGCTTTTNTGTAAACCACAGTACTTTCAAAGACTCAACAGAGTAACAGCAGTTGAGGGACAGACGGGGAAACTTAAGTTTATAGGAAGACTCAGTGCAAGATCTTCCTGTCCCCTGCAGCCCACCATGTGTCTTCTTCTTCCCCCCACAGCAGCTGAGACAGTCAGTCCTCTCCCAAGTTTGCTGCACTGCTGGCTTTGAGGTGTGTGATAACTCTCCTTGCTTGTGGAGGCAGGGTGATACCACCTTGCTGGAAACCCACCTGAAAGCTGCAAAGTAGGAACTTGACAACGTCAGGAGAAAACACCAAGAGTCTGTGTCAGCCAGAATTCCGTGCTACATCGTGGAGCAGACACCCTCAGCTGCTCCTCTCATGCTTTGGAAAGACACGAGTATCCAGGTGTGATCCTTTATCGGGGTGTGCTGGATGGGGCCAAGCCNTGCTTTGGGATGGCCATTCTTCACTTGGGCTGGGATCCATTTGGATGAGCCATTTCCTCATGCAAAACTAGGCTTTACTTTACCTCGAGTAAATCCACATTCCCCCGCAGGGAGCTGTGACTTAGGCAGGGCCTAAACCATGCAGACAGCAAGCTGGGCTTGTCTCCTGCGCTCTCCCACCACAGGGAGAGAGACTCACTCTGCGCCGACATCTCCACAAAATGGTCATTCTTTCCACACCACGTAAAGTTGTATTCACAATCACCAATACAGGTGTTTTTTTCCCAACATCCTTTTGGGAAATAGGGATGGGAAAGCTGGAAATAGGTGGGGGGACTGGGGGAGGTGTGCACACACACACACGTATGCAGAGACACAGACACACAGTCTAAGATGCTTCGTACAAAACAGGGAAAAAACACAGCCATTTATTTATTTATTTATTTATTTATTTATTTAAATTAGATCATAATAAAAAGAATTGAAGGATTTTTATGAAGGTAGTGTGAAAAGCTTGTTTCTATTTCTCAGTTAGGATCAGGGAAGACCACTGTATGCCCACTGATGATGGATAGTTCCTCTCATGATTAAACATGNATATTTATGGCAGCTGTGCTATAAAGTATTGCATTACTTACAGCGGTTTTAATTTCATTTTGGGTGAGATGTATAACCTGATGTGGCATATTAAATATTAATTAATATTATTAATAAAATACAGTTTTNGATACATATTTATCACCACATATGTAATAAATCTCCCTTATTGTCTTTTCAATTTTTTTTTGTAAAATGATTTGTGGGTTCTTACTACTTAGTTAGCAGCAGACAATATATGAACACTTTTCAGCCATATTAATACAAAAATATGTATTTGAGAGTGAAATCTGTATCTGAAAACACTTCATTTAAAAGAAAAATAAGATCTTAGATAACTGTAATTAGATCTTGTAGCCAATTTTGGCTTGTAATCGGAAAGTTATGGTATATTATCTTACAATAAAATACATGCTGCTCTGTTTGGTCACCAAAAAGTGAATCAAAGCTGGAATTTTCCCTGTGGCTTCATAATATCCTCATTCTTGTTGCTTTATCAAGCCTCTAGCTTCTTTTTTTTTCAGATTTTCAAGTCTACATACATCCTTGCCCACAAATTTCACAACTCACCTCTGCCATCTTGTGGGAAAATGTGTTTTGCTACTTCTCCATAAAAAGGTGAAGAAAACCCATTAAACATTAAATTTGTATTCTGAAGACATTCCTAGCAGTTAGCAGAAATATATTACTTCATATCCAAGTCAAAAGTAAAAAAAANATATATTTACCATGAAATAAGAAATTTACCATGAAATTAAAAAACCAAAATACTAATTTCAATAATATCTAAGTATTTGCCAACATCATTAAAACATTTTTTCCCCTTTTACTATAAAACTCAAAGGGTGATACACTAAACATCTAGTAACATAATTTGTATACACGTATAGCACATTATTGTACTCTATAAATTGAAGAAAAGCTGTTTTGATATTAATTAAATGCTTTGACATAAGAAAACTGAAAATGTGCTCAAACACTTTAATTTCTCTCTTTTTTTTAAGGGAAAATTTCTATGAAACACTTCAATTCTTAGCAAACTGCATTTTACCATGTTGTTTGTTGTTGTTGTTGCTGNTATTGTATTCAAGAATGCACCAGTATATGCTAAAAATTGATAAAGGTATTAGCACTAACAGAAGAAACTTTACAGGTATAATTAGAAAATTTACAAGGTTTTGTGCCAATGTATGGCATCTTAAAAAGCAGTAGAATTGCAAAACATTGTCTTCATCTTACAAAAATTATCTTCCTTTTTGACACCCCTTCCAAAATTTGCATGATCACAAATATTTTCTGGTCCGTGCGTAATGAAAGAGAACTTATGTTTTCAACAAGGTCAGCAGTGGGATTATGAGGGGCTGTCTGCCCCCTCACCTGGNGGAAGAGTTATTGCAGCAGGCTGTGGCACAGCGTCACTCTGGTTTGTGTGAACAAGAGAGGTGTCAGCTGGACCCAGAGCTCTCTGAGGATTCACAGCACCTGCAGAAGATGAGGCAGGTCTCTGCAGCAGGGGATGAGCAGACTGAAAAGTACTTTGTGCCTTCCCCCTGGCAACAGCAAGGCTTGATCAGCTCTGCCTTGGGTGATTTCACTCTTCCTATTCAGCTGCTGTGGGTCTGGGAGTTGGGAGGGGCATGGAGACACTTGGAAGGTCACATGCCACATCATGAAGGGACCAGCCTTTTGTATTCCTACCCAAGCTTTTAAATGCAAGCTGCCATTTAGGTAGACATCAAAATGCACTTTCTGGTAGGCTGGATACTTTTACAGCTGCTGGTCCAGGCTGATTCAGTACTGCAGAAATGCTCACAACAGCCTAAGATGTTGCAATGTGAATTATTCCCCATTAAAGGACCACACTTAACAATGTTCTCTGTCTGGTCGACTTACTGCAAATACCTTAAATTCAGGTGACCTAGTCTGAAAAGTCTAGGCTTGCTGTTGACTAGCTTTGTCAAAGTACCATGACCTGTTTCTTTAATCTTGGATACAGCAGATACTCCCCTCATGCAGCTTACTCATCCTCAATGAGTTGAACAAACACAGATGTTCTATACGGGATGCACAAAAGAGAGCAAAAGGAAATTGGCCTGTTATCCTGGTTGCTGTCCCTCAGGCATAAAAGTCAGCTTTCAGCTGTTTATGCAGCTTTTTGCAAGCTTGTCCACTCTGCAGAGAGAGGCCCCTCTCTTCTTTCACTCAGAAGCATATTTAACTCAAAAAATACTCAAATCCATATGACTGTGTTGCATTATGGCCTTTAGCTGTGAACTGCATGGAGAGAAAGATTAGCCAATGTAAGATTTCTGTGTTTTCTGCCATGAAAACATGGGCAGTAGCACCTAAGAAAATGGTGGAAAGACTGCAATTTGAGAAAGGTCAGATGTAAGGTGGTAATTGGACAANGCAACAGTAAATTTGGGATTCCTTTGGGATGCCTTTGAGACATGAATTACATNCTATAGTATATATTTCCATTCTTCATTAATGGTAGGGAACAGGAATTAGTAGTTCTTAATTGCACAAGATATTTTTAATTNTAAAACCCACCTTTTCTACTTTTGCATTGAGATCAAGTTAAAACTTTTCTGTGTACAGTTAACAGGGAGATGAGAAAAAGGAGAGAATTAATGTGAAATAAAAGTGCAATTCACTTATCTCTCTTTTTGCACATGTTTCATAAATTNCTCTTAGTCATTTCCTTTCTGGACCACTGGCTACGTATTGATACAATCTGGAAAGTCTTCAGGAATGTAGTTACATAGAAATTCAGCTTTTGATAAATTATTGCTTCCTGGAAAAAGAAAAAAAGAAAATTTAAAAATCATAATTTATTTGGAAAATTGTCAAACTCTTTTGACTTTGTCTGAAAAACAAACCATGAAAGAAAAAATAGGAACAGATAATGTATTTGCTTTGTTCCCTTCAAGTTTCTCTCTGAACTTGAATGAAAATCATAAAAGAAGAGAGAACACTGCTTTCTGCTTATCCAAGAGGCAAATGGAACAGTTTGTTTCTACAAGTGTCTGCAGTTTTATCATTCTCTCAGCAGCAGCTGTCATTGTTATGGCACAGCATGTTGGAAAAGACTTCCTAAAAGCCAAATGAGCCAAATAAACAGCAAACAAGAGACTCNCCTTCAAAGAGCTACCCAAGGCCAGAGAGAAATTCAGGCAAATGATTTGCTCGTGGGTGTGTATGAAANCTCATTTTCCAGCTAATAATAGGCTACTAACCTCAGCTCCCCATTACAGCTACACTCTCATGAGGGCTCAGCAGNCACTGATGGGTCCGTGTTGGGTTGGCTCTGTGGTGTCAGACCAGGGTCCTGCTGTACCAGTAAATCTCCATCCCTGGTGCAGCAGCACGGGTGCCACAGTCTGTTGTACTCCTGCANGTACATGCTCGTGGATGTGTCTCATAACTAAACCTGCAAGTCAANATTTAGACCTTGGGGAAAAAGGTGGAAGGAACAGTGTGGAAGATTAGGCTTTCAAATCTCAAAGTATGAGGTGTCAGTCTAGTCATGTTAAAATGTCTGCTTAGAACAGCTCAAACAGTAACTGTAACATATTATAGAAAGGAATCATGAATATGCAANCAGAGCAAAACAGTTTCAGAACCAGATTGTCACCTCTGTCAATTCCAGCCGCCNCTTTCTGTGATGTTGTCTTGTCATTTTGACAGTGATTATGCTTCTGTGTGGTGTATAGCAGACACTACACTTCAGTTGTTTACAAATAACACTGTATCTTACACTTTCACTGTAACAGTAGAACATTTTAAGAAAAACACACCTTCTAATAATGCTTTCACCAAACTCATCATGCATGACATGCACTCGAGGAAATCATCCTCTGTCACAACTGCATGATGTGGCCAGCTCTAACTAAATCAAGTCATGGGGCTGTTTGCAGACAGTATCTAAAACCAGCCTAATAATGNTCATAACCAATCACTTTTCTCCAAGCAAGCAAGCCATTTTTAAAGAAATCATTAACAAGTTTTTAAAAATAATATATTTTAAATACAGCAAGTCATAAACACCTGTTACCTGGCAGAACAGTTTATAGAGCTCCTTTGTGCAGTGTTCATATTTATAAACAGGTTTGCTCATGATGCTATACAGTGACTACTTCACAATGATATAGAACAAGGCAAGACTTTTAAAGACAATGTAAATAAACTGTAGAGCCATCATAATATGTAGAAATCTTTATTCAATAACTATTCACAGGACATTATATTTTTAATATATCCTCATCATTCAGTTTGTTTGGCATTGAAATGAAAGTATGTGAGGGACATATAGCTCAGTTGTCAATTATTATTACAGCATAAATATCATCCCAAGTTCTAGTTACAAAGGACTTTCAGAGATCAGAATGTAGACTGCACCAGCTAATTTAAAGTAAATACAATAAAATATTAGAAACTCCTTCATTATTTTTTCAATTGTTGTCTCTGTGATGTCAAATAAGGTATCTTTTACTGGTGATGATTTTAGACAGAGACTCTTGTAGATACAGTACCAGATTTATTCTGGGTATTAAATTTTTAATCAGGTGCTTTAGACATTGTTCTAGTAAACATGCATTGGAGATGATATGAGTAACTGTGTGATAAACACTGCCATGAGAAATGCACATAACTCTGGACTAGTTACATTTTTAGTGATAGCTTCTAGTTACCAAATATTACAGCAGAACCCTGAGCAATTAGAGTTTTNATATAAGAATTCTGAATGAAACTACTTTATTATTAGGTGATACGAAACATTTCAGAGCATTTTGCCTNAGAATTTTTACATATTCTTCATTGTTACCCATCAGCAAGCTGAAAGCAACTGTCAAAACAGGCTGGGAGGACAACAAACCCTGGCTGAAATGTGAATGTTTTGTACCCACTGAGAATCTACATGGCTGGTAANAGAAATCTGTCCATGCACAACCAACACTGAATGAATCACTTCTATGTTTGCTATCTCTACCAGTTTTTCCCATGTGGTGCAATTTGAATCATACCATTTAATTAATGATAGTCAGAACAAAGCACAGACAGAACTACAGAACACTAATAGTTCACTCCACTCCTCTACACCCATTATGAGTAAAATACTTGCACCTGAAAGGACCTTCTGGTTTGCCAGAGAGTTTCATGCTGATGGTGTTATTCAGATTTATTTGTCTTGGCACTTTTTTGCACANGATAAAGGCAAAAACTGAAAAACTTGTCATCAGCAGTGTTAATTTTGCTACCAAAAGGACTCCCTAACATCTGTGACAAATAGAAGGGGTGAAAGGGCTTAATAAAGTATTGCCTTCCAATTCTGAGTCAATTGAATAATTCAGAGATATTTTGCAAGCAAAATATAGCCAACTTAAAAGCACAGCTCTTTAGTAGCTATAATACACCAAAGGGACTTATGCAGTTTTTTCTAGCTCCTCTAACTAAAATGAAAAAAGGTGTAGAA
Organism: Saxicola maurus maurus; assembly: GCA_900205225.1. Lineage (NCBI taxonomy): Eukaryota > Metazoa > Chordata > Aves > Passeriformes > Muscicapidae > Saxicola > Saxicola maurus. The sequence goes on from OAMK01000716.1 coordinate 156,886, forward strand.
TTACAGAATCACATTGAAGAGAGTCAACACAACAGCAACAACAGCATGGTTGTCATGGATGGCACAGGTTTGACAGGAAATGTCAAGAAGTTTTTGCTTACCAAGGCACTCTAAATGCTGGAATACTGGTTGTAAAGTACTGATATTCTTTCAATGGAAAAGACCTCTTAAGTTACCTCAGATTGGAGGTGGTTGTTTACCAAATGTCATTTCAGGTACCTTTGCATTTTATTTCTACAGACTCTTCCAGTATTTTTTTCCTGTCTGTTGAGCCCTTGTTACCACCATCTCTTGGGTCAGTTTGTATAGCTGCTTTTNGCTCCCCATGCAGACTCCTCATATAAGATGTAAAGACTTTCTAGAGTAAATCAATTCCATCTTCACCAGTAATATAGAAAAAAAGGAAAGGAAATATCCTGTACAACTGACAGNCAACACATTTCATACCAAAGGAAGGAAATGCATTTTTTTAGTACACAATTTCCTTGTGAAACTCATTGCCAAGAAACGTTCCTGAGGTCAGAAGCTTTGCAGCACTCCAAGTCATAAATCTCTTTATGCACTCTGGGTCATTCCAAACATGTCATCCTTTTGTCCATAATCAAATCAGGTTTGATGAAAATTAACATTTTTTATGGAGTCCAACATTTGTTTTTACACTCTTCTGGTGCAGCTCACAGCTGAACTGATTCCCAACACATATCCAAACAGCTTTTCTTGTACAGTTTTAAATTTTTAATCTCAAAAAGGATTAGCCTATTAGGTATTACAAGCAGGTAAAGTAGAAATTCNAGTGATAATGACTAGATACTTGCTTGTTAAATGCTTCTCTAATGGACAAAATATANTAGGATTTTTCTAAAATTATTAAATGCAGTAGTCAGAATATGAATTACTGAATATTACCTGAACATACAACATAAATTACTGCATGAAAAAGCAAGGTATTTTTACTTCTGTTACACTGAAAAATCCCACTTTTCCCTTCAGTTTGCCTCAGACTTGTCTTAGGGGTAATCATTCCCTCAAAAGATGTTTCACTGTGTTGGCATCAAACACCTACTCAAAAATACACTTCACATAATGCAGTATCTAGGACCCATAATCATCTTGGGTAAATTTTTTTAGCTCCAGAGAAGTTAGTGGAAACGTGCCAGATGATATACAGCATCTTGTTTCTGAATTCCCCTCCCACCCCATGCTTTCTTGACAAATATTCAGGCAAGAAAGGAGAGTTAGTTCACCTAATTTAACCTCCATGGCAATAGAAAGTTACAGCAGGCTTACAGCATCAGCTCCAGCTCCCATCCCCTTCTATCAGTGCTACAATCTCATAGGCCAAAGTAGTTAAAAAATCCATCTGAAGAAAAAATAGGGAAAGCTGCAGATGATGGGAGGGGTTATCATGAATGTGCATTACCTGTGAGAAAAGGGCAGCTGCTGGTAAAGAATATAAAGCAGAAGGTGAAAACTAGAGTAAGTTCAAACCAAAATAAAGCAAAAGAAGCAGAAGGAGAGATCTACTGGCAGCAGATAAAGGCTTTCACACTTATATAGCAGTATTAATAAAATGCTTACAATGCCAGATGACTTATACCAAAGTATTTGTGCAGTCAAAGCAAAACGATTAAAACTGATCCTCAATAAACATGAAGCATAAAGAAATGCACCAAAGAGACTTTCAGTGGGCTGAAATATGTGATAGATCAACAGCTGCTGCAGGCCCAAGTAGCCAAGTGAAGAGGCCAGCTTCAAGCATTTGTCAAGACTGATGCTTGAACCTGCTGTCAGCGAGGCTCAGTCCTTGTGCACAGATTTGCAGGTAATTCTGTGGTCCTCACTGAGACTGAGGTCACAAGCACTGCAGGTGAGGGAAAGGCACAACTGTTCATTGGCACTGGCTGCCAGATGGCCACAGAAATGCTTCTTAGAGGGGTAGAGTTTGAAAAAGCTGAACTTGGTNGAAACTGAATTTTTCACAGAACAAATTGCACAGAAGTTCATGGAGTCCATAGAAGTATTGGCCCCAAGGTTTGAGAGAGGTGGAGGCAAGCTGGAAAGCAGCAGGACAGGAGCTTCTGTCAGGGCACAAAGGTCTGAGCTCTTTAGAGATAAAAGTGGCAACATCAGCTGTGGTGAACCCAGAACAAACTCTTCTGGTTCAGCCACAACTAGAACTGCTTTAAAAGTGAGTGGCAGTTGTATTATAGGCCATGCTGTATATCTCTAGTGGTGAAATAAAAAATGATGTTGCAGTTGTTAATTCACAGACTGTTTATCTTGTTTACCCTCCAACAAAATAATTGCTACTTGATTATAACTACAAGAAGGTTTTGCCATCCAGTCATATAGCAGAGGCTATTTTTCCCCAAGCCACTCTCAGAGGACTGATGCTGCAAATCATAGTACACAAAGATGAAGTCAACCATCTGATTACATCTGATTACAGCATATCATGTACCTCTAGCTTCTAGTTTTATGCTTGCTTGCACAGAGCAGGCAGATTGATCAGAGATTATGAACAAACTTGGCCAGCTCCTCAGCTGAAATCTGTGGAGGTCCACAAATTAATTGTTAGCTGANAGGCTATATTTTTTCTGCTGATAACTTGCCTTCCTTTCACTGAAACAGACATAGCAAAGTGCTCCCCATACCCAACACACACACAGAGGTGTAAAGTCATGTGTATGCATGCATTAAAACATCACATGAATCTAAGGTACCAAACAATACCCAAGGCTGACACCTGAGAATTATAATTTATTTTCCTTTATAATGGCAATACATTTGGAAAACAAAAATAGTGCTTGTTTAGCAAAAAGAAAGAGATGTAAGGTCCTTCCACTGAAACCTTTTCAATAAACTGCCTTCTGTCAACTGCCTAAACTTTGAAAAACTTAGACACTTTTTAACCTTTTTTATGTGGATGGAAAAAATTTTGATGGACATCTACATCATATTACTGGTTTTTATATAGATATTGGTATCACAGCAGTTTNTTCACACATTTAGTAAAGAAAGAAAAATAAGAGCAGACATTTTTAAAATAGAATAAGCTAGAATATAAAATTGCCTGGTTAATTGCCAAACAAATTCAGGAAATTAAAATAACATGACAGGAGCTGCAATTGGTAACAATGGCCCTGGAGATGTTTTATTTTCCATTAAATACAGCCTTCTGGCTGAGAAAATGGTGCCTGCATGCCAAATCTGGGACAATGCCAATGTGGTGCTNCTGTTGGGAAGTGCCTGCAGCACACAGGTATCTGTTTCTGAGGTTTCTCTCTCTCCTCTGAACCTCAGTGAATGCTCAGCCTGAGCAGGTCCATTAGTGACACTAAGAGACNGGGTGGGAGGTACCAGGGCAGGGGTAGAGGCAGCTCTGTCTACCAATCCATCTGCATCAGTGTGGACCAGGTGGAACTGCCTCTGTGTGTCCCTGGACACACCTCTGCTGTGTAAGAGAGCAAGTCAAAGGAGAGAGGATGGATGAGAAGCAGGACAAAAATTTCAGCGTGGGATCATGTGTATGTACTTTGTGGGTTAGNCCACAGTGGTCAGTGAGAAGGATAGTCATCTATTTCTCCTTCCAGTGCTCTTCCTGGAGACATGCACTTCTGTCTGATCTGCTAAGGCTGTTTTTAAACTGCCTTAGTTAAGATGCTGCTATTCAATAGCCACAGTTTCAGTTTGGCATCTCCAATCTGTTGTTCCCATCCACCACATTTCAGAAACCTGCACTGCTTGACTTAGCTGAAGAGGAATGAGCAGGGAAAAAAGCTTCACCCATAGGCAAACATAAGTGAGAGCTGAGAAGCATAAGCATAGCCTACACAGCACCATCATTCCTTGTGAGTGACAGAATCCCAGAACATACTGCCTGGAAAGGACCACAAGGATCTCTAGGTGAATGGCCAATTCAGGGATCAAATCTACAACCTTGGCATCATTAGCAACATGCTTAATCAACTAAGTTAATCAGCCAAGCCCGACTTACCCAGAGCAGGCACCTGAATATCCTGTTGGAGACAGCAGCTACCAAAACANAGTCCTGCAGGAGAGCACTTCAGCTAGTAAAAGAACATGGAGGGAAGGTGCCAGTTTCACTAGGAATTACTTCATTAGTTCCTTTCCACACCAAAACTAGTGATATTTCCTAAGGTCTATATATGCATAGACTTAGCACTCTCATCATCTGGGGGTAGGAGAGAAAGACACATTGTGTGCATTCATTGCANAACGTTTCAGAAATTTTCTGTTGGACAAATAAAAGCTCTTGTCCATCCAAATGAATCACATAAAAGATAACATTTGTGTTAATTGTCAAGTAAGGAAATGTAAAGGAGCATAAAACTCTTGCTAGTAATGGTCCTTTGTCATTGCTTACTAGCAAAATATGTTCAAAATGATAGCACAGAGGAAAAAAAAAGATAGTATATTTTATAAAAAATAAAACCACAATTACTAACATACACTTCTACTCCTATCATTAGAAACCTTAAAAATTGTAGCACCTCACTAGTCCTCNTACTTTAGAGAAGTTTGTCAAAATTCTTTGCATTTTGCAGAAACAATACAGCGATTTTTCCAAAGTCATGTATGANTTTCAAGGGGAATTTAGGAGGAAACCAATACTAATAAGAGACTGCCAATCAGAGTTGTTACAAAGTGATGAGGACCCTGGTTGTCTTATAGACCCTTGTGCAGCTATGGTTATATATTTGAGTCTGCTAAGCCACTGATTATTCTGATTACGGAATTCTCCTTGCCATCCTTAAACAGAAGAGAGATTTCACTGAAAAGGTTTGATAACTTTTCCTAAAATTTTGAGNCTCTAGTAAACATTTTCAACATCTCTAGATTTTTTACTATGCAATCTGACACTCTTCAAAAATGCCTGTTTTTCAATAAATATGCTAATAATTCACTTTCAATAAGTTTACCACAACCAGTTATGAAAGGAAGTAACTAGACTTGTTAATATCCTCTAGAAGCCTTGCTCTGCTCCTCTGCTCATATAATAAGCATTTGGCACATGATATCTCCCTTTAAAATAAACAGAGAGATTCCCTATCTCTCAATCTAATATGGGTTATGAAGTAAAATTTGAAGCACCCAGCAGCAGAAATGAAAGATTTCATAAACAATTAAGCTTCTTCTTAGTGTCATCATCTGTGGTCTCAACTTTCAAGAGCAATGCAGAGTTTAACTGAAAAGGGCATTTTTTTGGTTCTACCTTTATAAACTTCGATTGTTCAAACTGCCAAATTTTCCTTTCTGTCCTTTTCTCTGTCTCACAACACCAGCAAGAGAGCAGCTATGTTGCTTCTGGGCTTCTTTCTTTTTCCACTGGCCATCTGATGACATGGTATGTGCTTTGAAATCAATTTCTTGAAGCTCTGGGGGATCAGTGCTGAAGTGTGCCAGACACCACAACTGCCTCTCANTCCCTACAAACCAAGCAAGTAGGTTCTCTTTGAGAAGACAATATTTCTCCTTGCTGAGAGGCAGAACTGCAGACTTTGCTGCTTAAGGAACTTTTGCACTCAATTCATAAAAAGCTGACAGTCTGCCCAGCCAAAAACACTATGACACACGGGCCAGTTCAGAGAAGATAAGAAAGAAGCTTTTCTTGAGATCAGCTCTACCCTCTTACAATCAGAATGGACAGTCTTTAGGAGTAAGACTGTCTGCACTTTTAGATATTTAATTTGCCATTGCATACAAAACATTTGAGGCACAGCTATGGAGAGGCAATGTTAATCTAAGAGGGATTGCTTGTATCTTTATAGTCAAAAATCTAAGGTCAGAAATTACCAGAATAAACAAAAAAAAAAAAGGAACAAATTTAGATAGCAGCTGCAGACTGGAGTGTGTGTGTGTGTGTCCTGGAGTCTGTTTTCATAACAATGCATAGAGAAAATGAGAAAAATGATTGATCTTATCTTTTTAAAAGATTGTTAATTTTCATCTTCATAAAGTGAAACAAAACTGAATCTCAGAGATGGCATTTTCCTTTCAGTTATCAAAGTTATGCAAGGAGCACTGAACTCCCCATTGCTAGGTCTCTGAGAGTGTCTCAATGAAGCCAAGATTAAAATCATACAAATGGGTTGTAGAAGACAAAAATAGATGGGATGCAACAAAATACAGAAAAACCATTTTGCAAGAAAACTGAGACCAATTCAAATTTCAGAAATGGCACCAGTTTTATTTAAACAGAGGAAGGAGCCTTAATCCAAAATAATCTGAATTGACATTCNTATAGGTTCCTCTGTCATTCTTCCACTTGACTTTGGCTTATTCTGGTGTCCCTTCACACCATTTATAATAAGAAAAATTAAATTAATATGCTTTGGGCTAANATAACTTCAGAATTATATATATTCTCGTGCAATAACTTAGCTACCTTATCTGTCAGGAGCAGCTCAGAGAGCTGCAATTGTTCACTATGAAGAAAGTGAGGGAGGGTGAGTGTGAGGGGAGGATTACACATGTGTATATAAACCAGATGGGAGTAAAGAAGACAGAGGAAGATTTTTCTCAAGGGTACCCTGTGAGCACATAAATAGCAAATAGCACAAATAGAATTACAATGGATACCACTTNAACAATAAAAAACTCCCACACTTTTGCTGTGAGGGTGGTCAAACAGTTGAGNAGGTTGCTCAGAGAGGTTCTGGAGACTTCATTCCTGAAGATATGCAAATCCTGGCTGGTTATGGTCCTGGGCAACCTGCTCTAAGAGACTCTGCTTTAATGGATCAGTTAGTTGATCTCAGAGGTACCAGTCACAGAAATGCTGCAGTTCTGTAAATGAGCAACTTTAGATTAAAACAACAGAGATTTAGCAGGGGGGAGGGGGGAAGGAAAAAAAAACCCTAAAAACCAAAACACAGAAGGGAAATATGTATTCTAAGATTAAATTTCNTTTAAGGTAAAAAATGCTAATCTCAGGGTTTAGATTCCTATTCTGTCTTGTCTTATCTACATATGTGGTAGTGCTCATTGTAGGAAGAATATATGTGGTGGGGGAAAGACTACTTAAATGTGAGAAATGTAATAGGGAAGAAGGAAACAGGAGATTTCATGGAAGCTAACTATTTAGCAAATGTGAAGCAACAGAAGCTCTCCTGAGCTCTGAACACTGCTTGACACAAAGCAGTGCCACAGAGCTCTTTGAACATCTGTGTCTTTCTAAAAACAATGTCTTGCCTTGGAAGGGAAACTTTGCTGTTTGTCTAAGGCTGTGTCATTTGAAAATCTAATATATAGCACTGCAAGGATGGTATGAATAGAATGTGGGTAAAAGAGATCACAAGGGATGCACTGTGGATCANTTCTGCAAGCCTGTCTGACAAAGATTATGGGAATTGCATGAAGACTTTAGGTATCAAAAACAGTCCTTATGGGTATCCAAAGCCTGTAACTACTAATACAGGAAACTAGTTAANTTTTCAATTTTGTATAAAGGCTTTGCACTACTGATATGAGGTTAGCAGCTGGCCTGTTGAGATCTGGTGCACCCTCTGGTCTTTGTGAGCTTGCAGATCACTTTGCTTCCCCCAGTGTGAAACTGAGGCAATACCAAAATGATATAACACCATTTCCACTGATTTCAGAAATCTAAGCACCTGGTCTGAAGAGCCATTCTCTTTCTTTCTGCTGAGCATTCAATTAAATGATTCAGATGTTTTTCTACCAAATGCTTTAACATTAATTTCTTTAGAATCCCACCACCACTGGAGATGAGATGCCATTGCCTGTNGTTCATTATTTCCTAGGAACTTAGTTAAACTCAAATTAGCATTTAAATTAATAGACTTCATTCTTCACCTGTTTCCTTGGATTTCTTTATCNATGAACTGTATTTTTCTCTGACCGCAGTACTGCTAGTAGAAATAATTTTACCATGTGTACTAATTTTACTAAACTGAATCTCAGTGTTTCTGCTTCCCCTTGTTTCCAAGCAGTTTCTCTTTGAGACAAGCCATGAGGAAACCTCTTCTGGTTCAGACCCTGGCCAAGGAACTGGAGTGATGTGTCTCAATACTTTCTTTGGCCAACCATCATGGTTCAACTCATCCTTCAGTTTCATCCTTCAATTCACGTCACCAAAAGGGTGGGGATAATATGTTTTTTCTGCTGGCTTGTGCTCTTGCCTGAAAGGAGGACAAGACCTCTGCAACAAACACCATCTCTCTTGGTAAACACCACCATATGGCCTGTAAGGCCTTGAACAAAGGGACAGAGGTCATGCTGCAGATGTGTCANGCAGCACAGAGAGATGGCCAGTGCTTAACCAAGGCAAAGAAGGTCCCTGGAAACCTTTGTCCTAAGTTTGGGATCTGACAGCAGTGCTGAACAGGGTGATCTGTACACTAACCCATGCAGGCCAAACTGGTTTAGTGAGGAGTTGTTTTCACAAATTTTACCCAGTGATCAGCCTCTGCAAGGCTCATCCACAGCAGTGACCTCCCTGACATGANCAGGCATTTTAATTGGGCTGTGTGTATATAGGTTGCTTGGTCCAGTCCTTGAGTTTGTTCTTTGCAAAAGCACAAAACAGCCAAGGGAATTCAAAAACTTTGTTTGTGATACAATTATTTGGCTAGAAAATTTGTCTCTGTGTATGCATATATGAACAATGATAATAATAATTCACTTATGATTCTTTTTTAATTGCATTGATTTTAAATGGTAACTACATTATGTGGTGTACTCAGTTCCTGTCCCTTCCCTACACAAAGTATAATTAATGATCTTTCTTTTTTAATTATGAAAAACACAAGAATTTTTGCTTGCTTTGTTCTGCAATGTAATAATGTACAGAAGTCTAGTATAAAAAATCAGCATTTTTAATATTACATAGTGTTATTTTATAATTTCTGGCAACTTCTTCAATACACCAAGCCCAAAAGGTAAAAGCTTTCCACCCTCACACTGCATTGCAGTCTGGCTGGCACAAGTGAGCATTTCAGGAGAGGAGTTAGGTGATCATGCACCCCAGAAACACCAGTTGCAGAACACTGACAGGTCTTTACTTTGTCCAGCCTGCAGGGGTGAGCATTTGGACAATCTTTTTGCCCTATCAGAACCCAGTGCTATTCTGATAATCTGTATTTTAGCCACCCACTGAGCTGGAAATCTTGCCCACCTCTTTGAAAATTCAACTTTTCNGTGAAATGCAATGAAAGCATTATTGCTCCAGGGCTTGTATACTAATATGAAAAACTGAGTAAGAACAAAATGAGAGAGAGGAAGAGGGGTGCTGAAACTGGCACCATAGTGTGCTANCACAGTACCAGACAGGGCAGGNCATGATGACAAGTGCAGTGGGAAGAAGAAATGACACAGTCATGAAGAAGTCAAATAAAAATACTTAATTGGGAACTAATGAGATTAGCCAGACACTAATGATATAGTCAGAAGGATGGGAAATCAGTGGACATTAATCTCCTGTGAGGAAGAAGATGTGCATGGGCAGAAAGCCAAGACAAAGAAACATAAGGCCGTGGATGGGCAGTCCTCTGTGTACAGCAAGGTGAAGAATAATCCCTCCCCCTTGAAAATGCCTCCTGGGCTCAGCTCTTTCTGAGCTTACCAGAAAACACTGTCCACTCTCAGAAACTCCTAACAAGCTTCTGTTTTTCCCAAGACCAGCCTTGGAAAATACTCCCCTGGCCTGAACAGCATAACACTGCTATTCTCACACTTTCAAAGAAAGTGCCAACCCAAAGTGTGGCCAGGATAAAACACTGCTGTGACTGAAGTCCGTCTGGAAATCAGGTAAGTTATAGCTGTAATTTAGGATAAATGCTGGTAAATGTTATTTCTCTGTTAGATTGCTAAGATTAAGCTGTGAATTAAGGCATAAGTTAAATTAAAGTACTGTTAAGTTTAAGTGTTGTTACGCTTTAGGCTGCATTCTTTTTCACTCTTTTTTGCACTGTCTTTACACACAGACACACAAATACACTTAGGTAGTTTCAATTAATTTCTGCTTTAATTGCCTGGATTTTTGGGGGGTTTTTGTTGCTCGTAGTGCAATTGTTTNAAAAAAGTTTGGTTTTAACAATACCAAATGAGTCAAAATTCACAAGGGATGGCAGTAGAGCCCACATAGGGACTATATTGGACACAGGTAACAGAACTTCTGAAGGGCCATTGATGTATCAGGAGTGAGGACTGAAACCAAAATTATGTCTCTGCCCAGAGACTACTCCAGGATATAAAAAAAGAAGGAAAAGGAAAACCTCAGATCTCTGTGGAAAATCAGACAGGAAAGGAATACCCAGTGAAAATATACCAATGGCTGGGCATTTTCATTTCTTGGAACATGTACCATGTTTTCTTCCTCTTATGGGGTGAATATTTGGCAGGCTGCACTATCTGAGCTTGCTTAGGAGTAGTAATTATCAATTAAATAATTTGAGTAAGTAAATGAAATATTCACATTCCTAGTTTGCTTTCAGGAAATAAATTCCTTATCAAGATTTTTTTCCCTCAGTATTTACAACCACTAGTGGTAATTTGCATTCCCCTCAAGTAAACAAAAAAAAAAAAATAGAAAATACTCTTCTGACAATTTTAAACTACTGTGTAACTTATTCCCCTCTTTCAGAATTCATTTGCTATACTTTAATTATACTCCTCTGCTAAAATGTGTTTCAAAGTATTTCACATGAAGGCTAAACAAAACAACATCCTAAACTTGTGCCATTTATTGTGACAATCTGTCAACTTGTTGTGACAGGCGTAACAGATTGGTAGCAAAAGCTGAGCAGCCAAGGCTGGTTGACTGACTTTTGTTTTAACAGATGATACTCCTGCTTGGCTACATTTTTAAGAGTGATCAGAACTAGAAAGACCATTTTCAAAATAATTAAAATTTCCTTCAAGCTGTAGTGTTGCAGTCTTGGGGCAAGAAGCAAAGCCATAGCTTTATCATCCACATATGGCCTTAGGAAAGACATGAACTTGCTTGCATGAAGGAAATTTGGGATTCAGGTGTCTTCCTGATTCAGCACTGGTTGACTGTCACAACCCAAGGTTTCTCCTTAGACCCGAGATCACCTCAGGAGGACATGCAGTGGTTTAAATCCNGTGGTTTAAANCCTGTTTTTTCCCAAAGCCGCTGATGGGACACTGCAGATGATGGTTTTTCAGAGGCTTCAAGGATTGTTTATTATTTCTTATCTCAGCAATTCTTTGCCCAGCTAACGGCAGTCTGTTTGGTCGGGCAGCCACGGCGGAATCTGCCTGGTAAAGGCAGGACTTATCTTTATACCCTAAATTACACACTAGATATTTATAATAACTTTCCAATAAAATACAACTTTGTGAAACAGTCCAGCTTTGTCCCCATTCAATCTGGAAGTGCCAGCATGTCACCCAGCATGGATGACATGGAGAAGAAGGAGGAAGAGGTATCCCCGCCCCAAATTCTCCATCTTGGCAACGTGTCCCACATCACAAACATTCCCAAAAGTCTATTTATCTACATTCTAACAGTCTAATCTACTACTTTACTAATTTTTGTGGCTTGCTTCCCTTCCCTCTGTGTTGGTAATTTCCCCCAAGGGTTTGAATTCAGTGTCTGAAACACCTGGGTCTCACTCAGGGGTCTTTGAGACCCTCNCCAGGGGGGTTTTGAGACCCCCAAGGAGGCCAGGGGTACGCCCTGGGCTCCCAGAGTTGACTGGCAGCTTGAGTTGGGGCTGGGCTCAAGATGATGACACCAAGTTAAAAACCAGTTTCCCAGCCTCTCCTCCTGAAGGCAGTCTGTCAGGGCTTGGCCAAGAAATCAGATCACTGCTCTCATTTCCTGTGCTGTGAGGTGTGTGTTTGGAGCCATAGAATTATAGAATATCCTGAGTTGGAAGGGACACACCAGGACCATCAAGTCCAACTTCTGGCCCTGCACAGGACACCCCAAGAGTCACAGCCTGTGCTTGAGAGCACAGTCCAAACACTCCCAGGGCAGGCTTGCAGAGGCTGGGGAAAAAAACCCAAAAAAACCAGTACTAGATAAATATCCCTTTGAAAAGAAGAGGTGCTTTTGGTATCACTGCACAGGTGAAGCACTCAGACAGACATAGGCCCGGCAAAAAAATCACAATTTTGCTCAAATGTATGGAAACCACAAACCTGGAAACTTCTTGCTGAGAAACAGAACTGGTAGTAAGAAGATTCTGGAAACAAATTGACAGGCTGCCTCTGGCTGGCTCTGCTCATGACTTCAGCACTACCAATGGCCAAATCCATCAGACATTAGCCTATGACCATGAAGACCTTAGCCAAAACTCAAAGTACTTCTAAAAATGTCTGGAAATTGCACAGCAGTACAGTCAGAAGCACACAGAGTGTATTTGAAAGACATCAACAATATCCCAGATGACCAATCTTCCAGAATTCACTAACCACATACTTGACTGCACCAATAATAACTGTAGACTGAAGCAAGGAGATCAAAACAGTACTGGATATAAAACTCTCAGATCTGTTTTTTGTTTTCCTGCAAAAAAAGCAGCCAAACAGATTAAAGGTTAGTACAGTTCATAGCAAAAAGTCATTATTATAAACTTAAAGTACACAATACCTCTTAAAATGCTGTTTTCCAGTAAGCACCATATTTACACATTGTGACAGTCATGTAATCATTTAATCTGATAAAGATGGATCAATTAGTGATGCAGAGGCTGTAGTGGAATCAGGAAACATGAGCAGACTTAAGAAAAGAAGATAGAAAAAAAAGCTGCATATAAAGATAGGCAAGCAATTATGTCTGTTTTCATCCAGCAGAAGGAAGTGTGAAGATAGAGGAGACATTTTTATCTTGTGCTGTGCAAACATCACACAAGATACTTCAAGAGAAGAAAAATACTTCCAAAAATACCGTGAAATTCCACAGTTCAAGAAAANGGCCTTTCAAGTATCCTATTCTTAAAATAAATACAAGAGCAAGAAGTCATGAAATGCTATGAAAAAATGCAACCAAAGAATTTAGGGCTCTCTGAATGCTTTTTTTTTTTTTTTTCATGGACCCCAAAGCCAGGCAAAAGCCCAGCCCAGGCAGACAAAGAGAAAGGAGAAATAATTGTCTGACTAGTGTACTTTCCAGACTCAGTAGAGAATACCTAAAGTTGTTGGACACTCATCTGCAGCTGAGGACAAGAGCTGGGATTCCTAATGGTGCTCAGGGTACCACTGGCTCTTGTATCCATGCTCCAAGAAGGGTGACAGCACCCTCAGTACTTCCACCTTGCACAAAGCCCTTCTTAGGTCACATCAGCAACTGCCTTTACACCCCTGAGTTTTTCAAACTAATATGACAGAGAATCTGGAGTCAAGAGTCCAGAAGAGGAAAACTATAAAAAGAGAGTATTTTTGAGATCTCAAAAATATGCTAAAAGGAAACAAATATTCCTAACATTCCCATAAGGTGTTTTAATTCAGAAGGAGTGGCTTATCTAGAATTGCCTTCACTCTAACTCAGGTCTTAGGAAAACTCTGTCTTTGACTTCAAAAGAAATACCAGAAANACCTTTAGAATGCTTTCCATTTTAATTCCCCTGTATTAGGCCANCCACAAACTCTGTATCAACAAAAATGCCATTCCACANTTCACAAAGTCCGTAGAAATAAAACAATTCACTAGTAAATCTGAGAGACTTCATCAGAAAGACTGTAAGTCTATTTCACTATATCTGATATAAATTTATACATGCAAATGATCACTTAAATGGCATTTAGTGAAAATTCACAGAAGCAGTTGGTTCACAAAAAAAAATTATGAGATTCAGCTCAAAAGTCATACTGCTGTCCAAATGTCCTGTTACTATTACAAAGTTTTCTGATTCTGTTCTATATGCTACATTTTTCACAAGAGTTCCCTGCAGCCATAAAAGCTGCAAGGCTGCCAAAGGAGTTTCCACTTCAGCAGGTCTTCAGAGGAAACCTAAATATTGTTTATACACATACCAATGTATAGAGTCATAATCAGACAGAACACATCAGCCAAATACCATTACAATTTTGTCCATGCTTTCTCATTTTCNGTCTCTAGAAGGTATGATGCTGTGGAGTTCAACTCAAGGCATGGACACTGGTAGCATGTTTTGAGAAGACAGATGGCTGAAAAATTACTTATCTATCCTGATTTGTCTCTCTTCTCCTGAAAAAAGGTGATTTCTTCAGCTCCACATTATTTCCAGTGTGTATAGATGTATGAAAATAGCATACTTCTAGAGAAATTCTATTAATCAGAGATGCAATTTGGNCTATAAATAAAGTTGTCTTTAGAAAAAAGACTGGAAAATAGATTTTTTAGTTCCCTACAAAAAAAAAACAGCTTGCGCAAAGCAAATGCCTACAGATATTAGCAAAGTTTAATCTTGCAATATATCACTTTGAAAAGAAAATATAACCAGTTGGGTTATTATTACTCTGCTCATTCTCATCTTCACTCTGCATCTTCAATTTCATAGAATGGCTTGTGTTGAAAAGAACCTTGAAGATCACCTTGTTGCAATCCCTCTGTCATGGGCAGGGATGGCATTCACTAAATCAGGTTGTACAGGGCCTNATCCAACCTGGCCTTGACCACTTTCTGGGATAGTAAATCCACACCTTCTTTGGNCAACCTGTTACAGTGCCTCACCACCCTCAGAGTAAAGAATTTCTTCCTGCTATCTCAAATAAACAGCCCTCTTTCAGTTAAAGCATTGCCCTTTGTCATGTTACCATCTGCTCATGTAAAAAGTCCCACTCCTTCCTTTTATGCACATAGAGAATTTAACAGCTGCAGAGCAATTAAGCTGTATGTCTGATACATCCATATACTTCAATATAAAAAAAAGAAAAAACTGTCTGAGCAGACAGAGAAGAAGTACATTCAGAAGTGAATGAGCCATAACATGGACAAGTTTGAAGTATGAAAGAACATGGGAAAACAGGGAAAAGAAACTGTGCAGTAAAGTTCACCATTGCAGAGACATTAACTTCCCTATCCTTTTTAGTCAACCTGAAAGTACGGCAGGACTGACACAAAGCTGCTCTTGTGACAATTTTCCAGATTCTCCTGTTAATGTTTCAGGACCTGGAGGCAAAGCAGCACACAACCAGACTGAAGGCATGCAGAACAAAGCTAAGGCAGCTGGAAGATGCCTCCACCTCCACCAAATACTGGCAAGTGGCAACAGCTGGTTGCTTGGCTGAGGAGCTGGGAGTNAGGGCACAAGGATAAACCAGTGGGGCTGAGCTGATGCAAGGGTCCCAAGNGATGGGGAACCCCTGGCACCCCAACACCACAACCCTAGACTAATGGCTGCACCGTGCCAGAGCTGGACACCAGTGTAGGCAGAAAGGAACTGGGGAGAAGGCTGGAATGNAATGCCCTCAGGGCCCTGACATTAACTTCACAAGATCCACACTTCTCCCATATTGCCCTATTTGAGCAAATATCTGAGATGTTCAGGTACCTGAACCTGCAGAACAAATGGCAAAGGGGCTAAAAGGAGAGAAGCATTAATAAAAAGGAGAGGAAAGAGCAGAGGGAAAATGCCAATTCTGAGGCTCTTAGCCATTTTTAGAGATGATAATCATTGAGCTTCTTTCTGATGTTTCAATAGCGAGGAAGAAGTTCCATNCAATCCCTTTGCTGTTCTTTCAGGGATACTGTGTCTAAGTGCAAACAAATACATCCACATATTTGAAAATCACTACTAAAAACAAACAATCCAGGCAGGGTGATGTACCTACAACAGTTTTCANTATTTTCATTTCATAACTCTGTCTTGGAATGCTCCTGCGCTGCAGATGCCCAGGATACCATCAACTTTTCTCATGGAGGTTAGGCAACCACTTTTGGGAAGCATCAGAACTTAGACTATGAATTGTCATTTTATGCTGTTAAGAACACCATTTAAACACTCTACATGCATAGAACTTGCAGAAGAACCTAAGATGGTCTGGTAAGAAGTGGGGCTTTGCTGTTTATATTCTTTATCCCAAGCTCTGGGATGCANAGATGGCTTAAATTCCCAAAATGCAACAAGTTAATTCTTGTAATGAAGTCCNGATCTTCTGCAATAAACTTCCACTCAGCTAAAAGTTTAAACACAGGTATCCATCTAGAATCACACTAAACAGCATAGTATTCATAGGGCAAAGAGACAAATGCAGTCAGCTAAAAATGAGGCCATCACTCATCCTAAATTCACTTAATCTAATAAAATTTTGGCTCTCCAGAACACTTTGTTTAGGAAAGCGTGGTTTANCTTGTTGGCCCATGCTGTGCATAAGGAAAGAAATGTCCCATCCTACATTTACAGAAACTTCCCAGACTGACCATACAGAAGCCATTGTGGCAGTCACTCTCACACCACCTGAGCTGGAACCAAGATATTCCCAGCTACACCCTTCCCCCACATTCATACAGTCACAGCAGGTTTCCTTAATGCGCTGACCTCAGGTTTCCCACAGCAGNCTCAGACATCCAGATCCTCTTGGTGCAACAACTGAAAAACAAACCAGCAGCTCCAGCTGGTGCCTCCAAGAAGGGACAGAAAACAAAGCAACCCCAGGGCTTCCCCTCACAATCTAAGCATAGTGAGAGGGNGTAATTTTGTTTTTATTTAAGCCTCAGCACGTGCTACACATGAGGTGGAGAGGCTGCAAGGCTGCCCGTGTGCTGACAGCCCCATCCCGGGCAGCCTGTGCCTGGCAGCCGCCCAGGGCAGAGGCAGCTCCACCATCGGGCTGCGAGTGACCCCACTGCGGTGGGGCGGATGCCTGGGGAAAAGCGCCTGGGAATGGAGCCGCTGCGGGAGGAGCCTCGAAGGACGCATCGCAGCGATGATCTGCGGCACAGCCGGTGCCCTCTGGCCNTGGGTCTCTCGCAGCGATCAGGGCTCGCCCAAAGGCCAGCCGGGCTCGCCCAAAGGCCAGCTCGGCCCTCCTGCCCGCGCTGTGCTGCCGTGCCCGCCGCTCCCCGAGGCAGCGCTGCGGAGCTTCCCCGCACGGAGCGGGAACTGCCGCTGGCAGCAGCGCCGGGAGCGCCCGCGGGACACGGACACGGACACGGACACGGACACGGGGACATGGGGACACGGACACGGGGACATGGGGACATGGGGACACGGACACACGGGGACACGGACACACGGGGACACGGACACATAGACACGGACACACGGGGACACGGACACATGGACACGGACACACGGACACACGGACACACGGACACACGGGGACACGGACACGGGGACACGGGGACACACGAGGACACGGATACACGGACACAAGGACACACGGGCACACGGGCACACGGGCACACGGGGACGGACACAGACACACGGACAGGAACACACGGACACACGGACACGCCGCTGCCGCCGCTTGTCATCGCGCCCGGCCGCTGCCGAGCGCTGGGCATGCCGATTGATTGATTGATTGATTGATTGATTGATTGATTGATTGATTGATTGATTCCTGCTCGCAGCTGGCGCTGTCTCTTATACACATCTAGATGTGTATAAGAGACAGGCTGAGCTGCCGCTAACCGGCCGTGCCGCGGCAGCGATCTGTCCCTGCTTCTGCTTCTCTCTCCCACTCTCTCCTTCCCTCTCTGCTCTCTTTGCTGTCCCTCTTCGGCAGGAACACTTTCCCTTCTTTATCAATACACAGTTCTCACATATAGTATTGCTGCTGTGTTTTATTTTTATCCAAGAAATCCATCAATAAGGATCCTCCTCAACTCCCCTTTTACAGAAGGATGGGACGCATGGCTTGAGGTAATGACAGTTTAATAGGGAAAGTAAAAGTCACACACAGAAGCAAAGCAAATCAAGGAATTCATTCATTGTTTTCCATAGGCAGGCAAGTGTTCACCCATCTCCAGGAGAGCAGGGCCCCATCCTGTGTAAGGATGACTTGGCAAGACCAATGCCATGACCCTGAACTTCCTTATTTCTTCTTCATCATATGCTAAGCATAGCACCATAAGGTATGGGATTGGCATATCCCTTGGGTCATTTGGGGTCAGCTGTCCCAGCTGTGTCCCCTCACAATTCCTTGTGCAGCCTCCTTCCCTCAGCCTTCTCACTGGTGGGGTAGGTGAGGAGCAGCAAAGGCCTTGGCTCTGTGCAAGCACTGCTCAGCAGGAACAAAAACATAAGGATCACTTATCTTTCTTTATTAATCAACAGTTCTCAGATATAATATTGTCATGTTTGTGCTTTATTTTTGTCAGCGAAATCTATCAAAAGAATCCTTCCTGATTCTCCTTTTACAGCAGGATGGGACACATGGGAAAGTCTGGAATTGTTGGCTCCTTTCGTGTCTCCCTGACTGGGCCACAGGTCCCTAAGTGCTTTGTTATGAGTGTCTCTCTGCCCTGAGAGCTCAACCTGCAGCTTACACACTGTGCTACCTGCACCAAATATATTCTTCAATGCCAGTTCTCTACTCTCCTATATATGCACACCTGACTCAAGCTCGCTCCAGACAAGACCTAAGTTCTTTGAATTTGGAAATCCAGGAGCCTGATGACATGGGGTGAGGAGATGGGAGGACTCAGAACAACTGATTTGGTATTACAGAGTAGTTCTGCATGGGCAAAGGCTAACCTTCATTTTCTAATTTGCATTAATATTGTTGAAGGAAATATCTATGGAACTGGCACTGATCATGATNCTTTCTAATTGGTGACAACAAAGCATTTTTATAAGAAACCATCTCTCTGGCAGCTGTGGCTGCAACACTGATAATATCCTGCATNCTGTTTCAACATGTCTGCTCAGCACTGTGTAGGAGGTGAGCTCATTATTCACCTGTTTGGCCTGTGGAACACGGTAGGGGTATTCTGTGACAGCAATTTGTTCCTTGGCAGTTCTTCATTGTGGTGCTGGTTGTTTCCTGCATAAGGCTATTTTCTGACTGTACACCAGCACTGTCTTTCATCACTGCTCTGTAGCAATCAATAGGTTACTGAGTTTTTCTGCATCAACTTGCCATGGAAAATGTAGAAAAAACATTCTTCTCAAAAAAAAAAAAAAAAAAACAACCTAACAATATAAAGGGATTGATAGAATTTGTTTCCATTCATTAATGCCCCAGTATAAAATTACAGGTTTCTTCTGTAATGATCTTGGTGATGAGGTTTGGATCACAGGTNGTTGCCATGAAGAAACAACTATAGCTACAGGTCGCCTGTACAAGTTACCTGAACACAGCTCAATTACTAGCTTGTGATGATCCTATATATTTAATCATTAGTGTGATTTCTGCAGAGTTTTCACCTGTACCAACTGAAGCAGGAGTTATCCATCATAAATTACCCATCATAAATGAACACTACCTGAGAAAAAAGGGCCAAAAAAAGATNAATAATTCAATACAATCTTCATAATGACTACATATTTTGAGATCCAGCAGGATGCTCCCTGGTCTGTGCAGGAAAATGACAAATGAATGCTATCTAACATTTTGCTTGAACAGTTTTTCCATTCAGAAAACTATCGGCAATGCAATAATGAGAAAAGCAGAACTGTGAAGCATTTTATAAAGCTGATTACCTTTCTAGGACATATAATTTGATACATGCTTTGTTTATCCACAGTAAATTCAGTGGTTGAAAAGATTAATTGAACCTATTTTATGCTATTTGTACATGCTCTCANTGAGAAAGTAACTTATATATTTTTTCTTATTGACTCTTGCACAAGAGCCNGCAATACACCAGCAAGAGTAAGATGACTTTTCTAAATTTAGAAGTTCATAAATCTTACAAATACAAGTCCATCCAGTGGATTGTGGTTTTGGGTTTTTTTCCTTCTTTTGTATACCCAAATAAAATAGAAGTGCATGCAGGAGATGCACAGTATTTGCTTTTTCTTTTCTCCTCTCTCAGGGTACAGGAGGCATCTGTCAGCTTACTTGTGCTCTCCCCCCCTACTCTCTCCCTCTCTCCCCATAAACATAATATATGCAGGTGTGCATGTATGTACATTCATTTTTGACTCTTCAGGACTCTTCAAGGCACAAAGCCCTCAGTTTTGGAGGAACTTGCTCAAGTAATTGGCNGAGGATTAAATTTAACATCCCAGCTACTCTCACCAGGTGAATGATCTTAAAAAATAATTATGCTCTGAATGTCTTTTCCCATATGCACTTGATGTTCATCTCAATGCCTTGGACAGAAGCTTTTCATTTANTTGTGACTTGTTCTGTGCACAACACACTGAGTGGATACCTGATCTCTATCAGCTACAGGTTTTCAAAAGATAAACTGTGTTATTGCCACACACACTGGTTCACATGTTATTCATCAGGACTAAAGACTNCCTTAGATGTGCAGTTGGTCACTCCATATCTTGGGTAAAAAATTCTTCAGGACTCAGCATTCCNCAGCATCCTAAGAGGATTTTTCCTCTACTTACAGAAGGCTTGCTTCAGTTAATTCTGTTCCCCCTCTGGAGACCAACATACCTAGGTGAGTGGGTTGCCTAGCTAGGCTTGGGATGTTTCCAGGTTTTCTGTCACTCCATGGCCNTGAAACCTGCTGAATTGCAGACAGNTCCAGCTTGCTGGAAACCANCACTTGAAACTTCTTAAAACTGAGGCACTGAGCATCTGTGACACTGCTGATGATTCATTCATTAAAATGTTAAATAGATATGCATGACAGCAGCAGCAGCATTTTCTGCAGCCACCTTTTGGATTCTGGTCCAGTTTGGAGACAGAAACATTCTTCATCCCTGTAGTTCCACTTCAAGGTGATGAACCTTAGCAACTCNTTTGAAGCACAGCAGGTGTGTACAGAAGAAGCAGCTCCATGCAGAGCACCCTGACTCTTATTATGTATTTCTGACAGGATGAACTGCAAACAAGATCCCAGGCCTACATGAGCATGTAGAGCAAGACAGCTCTGCTGGGTTTATCTGCTGTCATGTCTCTTCNAAGATTTCAAGTTACCCCAGTGTAAGAGACTGAAGAAAATTATCACTCAATCAAAACAACTGAATTGTGTGTGTGTGTGTGTGTCAGGGTGGCAAGGCAAGCTCTGTAAAAAGTAAGATGATGCATTTCTCCCTATCCCACCTCTCTAGAGCCTGTAGTCCAGCTCCAGAATGGTTATCAGCTACTGGCACACCAGAAGCCCCNTGTGAAGGGGAGGGTCCCAAGAGGCCAAAGAAAATAAAAGCAGTTGCACAGACACACCCTCTCCTTTTGTAACTTCCTCTTCTTGAAATCTGGGTAACTTGAAGTTGGATGGGTTAGAGTTTGCTAAGTTTGTGAAATGCTTTATTATAGTGAATAAAACAGAGAGTACAATGGAATGATAAAGGGGCCTGATATCTTAGGCCTGATCGAGCAGAAACTGTGGGAGAGACAGACACAGATAAATGTTCCCTGGGCTAGAAGTGACCAAGAAACATGTTATGAAAATTTGTGATAAGATAATGTTACCAGGTGACATGATGCCAAGAAGAATGTGTAACCAATGGGATATTGTTACCAAAATTAGAACCGTATGTAAATGCCATGCAACTGAAAAAACCCCATAAAAGCATCCTCTTGGATACTCAATAAAAAGGGCTTCTGATCCAAGTTGGGATGTCCCCCTCTCTCCATCACCTATAACTGGTGCTCCATGTGAAGAGCAAGGAGCAGTCTATCTGCGCTGCAGTTGGCAAGCCCCCTGGAACNGGAAGTGCTGGTGCAAGAACGAGGAGTGGGCCTGAAATAACCTCTCCATGGAGAAGGGGGTGAGCCAGGGGAAACATGGGACAATATATGTCTAACGAAGAGAGAGGTGTTTCTGAACTAATGCTTGCTTTGCTTGCAAAACATAACAAATCCTTGCCAAAGCTGGCCTTGAAGCTTATTCTTAAATGGGGGGCTGTTAAGCGTCCCAATGTCACTCCTCCTCTATTTGTACAACTGCTGTTTGGGATGATGAGGGGGTTAAGCTCTATGATTTGGCTATTATGAGACACGAGCTGGCAGTGCATATGCTCCCATCCTGGAGGGTGATCTTTGAGACTTTAAGAGAGAAAGAGCAGTCTCAGGCTGTATCCTCTGCAGATACCGCCGGCTCCCTGCCTCTGACTGTCCCTGCCCACTTGAAACTGGCACCCCTGATTCTGGAGAGCGACCACAGCCATCGACCCCCCCTCTGCTCAGTCCAAGGAGGGGAAGGCATTCTGTCTCATGGTCACCAGCAGCCTGTATTGATGACTTTGGCCCTAGCAGTGAGGAGCAGGGGGTCCCCTTCGACCTGGGACCAGATCCAGATGCTGACCCTGACCTATTCCCTCCTGACTCCCATGAAAACTGGGTGTGAATTTTAAAAAAGGCTCCGAAGGAGGGGGATTTTGATATCACAGCAAAAATAGCCATGCCAGTCAGGCTTTGTGTCTCCAGGGGAAATACCTTGTGGTGGGAATCCCTCACTTATTTGGAAATTAAGGAACTACGCTGCACGGCTATAGAACATGGGCTGGGATCTCCCTACTTTGCTAATCCTTTAGAGTCTACATCGGTCAACTCATCCTATGACCNCTCATGACTTAAAGGGACTGGCGAACTTATTAACCCAAACTCAGTATGCCATTTTTGATGCTGTGGAAAAAGGAGTTAGAAGCTTTGCTTGTGAAACTTGTGGAGCACGCAAAGNAGAATATCACTGTTCACAGGATGGAGCACCTGGCCAGGGAGGAGGCTCACTCAGACCCTGCAGGGCAAGCCCACATTCCTTGAGAGGCCCCTAAGGGTATTACTGAAGCTGCATATACTGTATTTTTAAAGGTCCCTGATGCTGCAACCCCCAAAAAGTATTTACTAAGGTAACAGATCAGCTGAGCCTTATATACAATTCANTGACCGCTTCAAACAAGCTCTTGAAAGACAAATTGAGAATGACATTGCCAGAGAGATATCGCTTTTAAAATTAGCTGTTCAAAATGCTAATGAGGACTGTAAAAAAACTGCCTAAGGAGGAACCCACCTTCCTGGAAATGATTGAGGCATGCAATCACCTCAGAGTGCTTCAGCATATGGCAACAGTTACCTACGAAGCTGTGGAGACTCCTATTGCTAAAGCTAATGCTTTCCCAGCCATGAAGACTATGCTGGGGGACTCCTGAATGTGTTCTGGGTGCGGGAAACCCGGGCATTTGAAAAAGGATTGTTTCAGGAAAGGGGAGAACCAGATCCAAAGCTCCTGCTATTCNCCCTCGGTGTTGCAAAGGGAGGCCTTGGCAATTTTTTTATAGGTTGCAACTCCTTTTTTCTTAGAAAACAGAATATCTCCTTACTTTATTATGCATATTCGATCNCGNATGTAACCAANNGGAAATAGTTACCAAAACTAGAACCCTATATAAGTACCATACAAGTAAAACCCTATATAAATGCCTTGTATACTCAATAAAATTGGCTTCTAATCTCAACTCAGAATGTCTCTGTCTCTCCATCGCTGATACTTCATGTCAATTGAATGTTTTAAAACTTGCCATTACCCTCATTTTCTAAAGTTTGCCTGTAAAAGTTTGTTTAACCTCTTGAGAACATTGTGTTTCTCCCATGTGCCTGTCACAGGGAATTAAAAACCTTAACCTTAAAGAAACACATCAAGAGAGTCCAGGACTTTACACCCCAGGTCTGGTAAATAAGACACCTTCTTTTCAAAAGGCACCTGGAAAACAGGCAGAATATCCAGGAAAAGTCAAATAGCCCCAGATAAGGTTATGTGGGTTGCTAAATCCAACACCAGTGCTGACTGAAGTCTTGTCTAANTTTACAAAATTATGCCAGGGGAACTCTGGAAGAGGTTTGATAAATCTCATTTCCTCCCCGAGCTGATTAATGCAGGTCAGGTTTTGTCCCAGTTTTGGCTGGAATTTGAGTTGATTTTTTTTAGAAGCTGGTACAGCNCTGTATTTCAGATTCTGTATGAGAATGATGCTGGTAACACACTCATNGTTTGGTTGCTGCTAAGAGTGCTTACTTTGAGTCAAGGACTGTTCAGTGGCCCGTGCTCTGCCAGTAAGGAAGTGCATAAAAAGGTGGAGAGGAGCACAGCCAGAACAGGGGACCTGAACTGGTCACTCCACAAAATAGAATGTCATACCCAGTACATAAACTTGGGGAGCTACCCAGAAGAGGGCCTATCTGGGTTTGGCATTGGCCAGCAGGTGGTGAGCAACTGTATTGTACATTACTTACTTTCCTTTTGTTCTCTCTCTCTTTCTCTCTCTCCTTTTTATTACTATTACTAATACTACTATTATATTTTACTCCAGTTCAATTATTAAACTCTTAACCAACAAGTTTCACTTTTCTTTTTGCCCCAGTTCTCCTCCTCATCCACTGGGGTAGGATGCTTTGAGTAAGCAGCTGTATGTAGTTAGTTGCCAGCTGGGTTAAACCACAATGCTTTTTCTGCACAAGCAGAATTCTTAGTAGCAGCTGACACCAGGTCACATTGCTTACTNACACTTTGCAGGTAGGTGCAGCAGGAGTGATGAGCCAGTTTCCACAAAGCAGCACTGGAAGCAAGGGCTGCCTGTAGTACACCAGTTTTCCTCAGATATGCTCACTGCCCTAGACACCCTTCATGTTTTAATGACAATTTCCTAGTAATGAGTGTCATGAAAAACAACCACATGAGGTTTCCCACACGGTAAATGTCTTTGAAGTATTGAGAAATGACAGCTTTCTTTCNAGCATTTGCAGCAGATCCCTGACCATGCAACATGCAGGTCCTGAGCACTCAAGGGTAGATTCCCAGGGGACTCCTGGGTGGTGCAATGTTTCCCCTCTCAAAATAGAGAAGCAATGCTACAGCTCTTTTTTCTCATTGCATTGACATTTTAAAGCTCATTTTCTGATCACTGTGGCCAAGACCATGCCATATCCCACCAGACCTTGTCCATTCCCAACTAGCAAGTCTAGGGCATCTTTCCTAGTATTCTCTGAGTACTTATAATACAAAGTTCTCTCCCAAAAACTTAAAGAATTTTTCAAATCTGCTCACCACAGCAGCATTTCCAGCTGGTCTCTAGAAAGCTGAAATCTGCCATAAGGACAAAGGCTGCTGATCCAGAGGTTTCTCCTAACTGCCTCTCAAATTAACTTCTCAGCACTGGTGTCCTAGCTAGGCAAGTAATAGAAGACACTCATCACATCTGCTTTGCTTTCCCTCCCTTCATCCTCAAACACTAAAGGCCCCCAACCACATCATCACCAACTGTAAGGGCTCTATCATCCAACCTTTCCTTTCTGTTTAGCACAACAGCTCCACCTTGCTCTGCCCTGTCCTCAAAAGTCTGTACCCTCCATCCCAGCACTTCAGGTGTAGGACTTATGCCAAGGATACCCCAGCTCTGTGAATAGACCAAGGCTTCCAAGTCAAAGGCACTTGCACCATCAATCCCTGAGCCATCTGCCAGAGACACCCCAGTCCCTGCGCCACTACCCTCCAGGAGAATTTGGAGGGGCTGTNGGGGCTAAACAGAACAAAGGCAGGCACCACATTCATTCTTAGGAGATGTCAGAGAGCTCTTAGCAGCCAATAGCCAAACTGGCAAGACCAACACTATGGTTCATACCATGTGGCCCCTAGGCTTCCCAGATCCTTAGGCTTCCTCTAGGCTTCCCTGGCTCCCTCAAACAGTTGTGCTCTGTGAAACCTAATCCCAAGGTACGGACCAACCTGACCGCTGCAGCCCCAAGATGCTCTCAGAGGCAGGAGTGGAGGTGACTGACTGTCATCACTCCTGACTCTCTCTCAGCCAACCTCAGGCTCAGCCAACCTGCTGGGCAGGAGAAGCCCTTCTTCACAGCCTGGACACTCCCAGGTGATGAAGACCACGGTGAAACAAGCTGCCCCCTCCAGCCCCTGGATAACCACAACAGAGGAGAGACCAACCTCTGTGGAAGCCTGTGGAAAAGCCCCCCTTCGGAGCAGGTAGCAATGCCCTGATGGAAGCTATAGCCCATGGAGATCCCACACAGGAACAGGCTCCCATCAGCAACTGAAGCCTGTGCTTAGGAGTACACACAAGAGCAGGTTTCCTGGCAGCTGGAGCAATCTGGTTCAGAAGTACTGCACACCTGAAGAAAGAGCCTATGTAAGAGCAGAGGAACAGTGTAAGGAGCAAGAAGCAGCAAGACTGAATGTTATGGACTGACCACAAAACTCACTCCCCATTCTTCTGCACAGCTGGGGAAGAGGAGGTAGAAGAGCATGTAATGAAAGAGTGAAGTTGAGAAGGAAGAGGAAATTTGTTTGCCATGTCTTTCTTATCCCCCTATTCAATTCTTTATTGGCAATAGAACTTATAAATTGTCCTCAACTCTATCTGGCTAGTGACAATACTCTCCAGCTTTCCCATCTTAC
Organism: Saxicola maurus maurus; assembly: GCA_900205225.1. NCBI lineage: Eukaryota > Metazoa > Chordata > Aves > Passeriformes > Muscicapidae > Saxicola > Saxicola maurus. The sequence goes on from OAMK01000716.1 coordinate 183,293, forward strand.
TTTCTCCCCCATTCTGTGGAGAAAGGAAAGTGACAGAGCAGCTTGGTAAGTATCTGGTGGGCAAGGTTAAACTCATGGAAGTAATGCAGGAGAAAGAGAGAAGGTATCCTCCTCATTCAGCTCTCAGAGCTACTGCTGTGCACACAGAGAAGGGCCAAACCTGGAAAACAAACCCTGCCAGAGCCCAGTGCATTGCACATACCTGCAGCAGGACATCTAGGATGTGCTGAGCTGGGTAAATGTTGGTTATTTCAAGGAGGAAGTGTTTTATTGCCAAGGCTAGACAAGACAGATGTCTTTAAAGCATGTAGCTGTAGGGTATAAAGAAGAGGAAAAGACTCCTTGAAGGCGGCACAACTGCAGAACACAAGGCAGAATGCACAGGCTTCAATAAGTGAAATAAAAAGAAGAAATCTGAAAAAAAAATTCCTAAGGGAATACTCCTAGGTTAAGAGAAAGCAGCCACTGAGCTTTTGGGAAAACTCAATANCAAACCAACCCCATGATCAAAGTTCCTACTTTCCGTGAAGGCTTCTACCAGCTGATCTCCAGGCAACCATCCAACCTGGAGTACTCCTGACTGCACAAATATCCAATGGTCTGGATACATGAGACACTCAAAACCAAAAGAAAAAACTTGCAAAACGCACAGTACACGTGTAAATATATTTAAACAAATAACAAAAAAAATCTTATTGCTTTATTCAGATTCTGACATAGCTGATCTTAAAATTACTCNAAGTTCTTTGAGAATTTCCGTAGAAATCACTGACTACTTTTTAGCAGAGATCAGCTTAAATAAAACAGATTGAAATGATGCTGAAATTCAGACTGAATCACATTTTATAAACTAAACAATGTTTCCCTTGNCTAAGAAGAGCAATCCCCATAAAATGCATTTCCTGGCTCTTGTTTTAGGCTCCTTTCTGTTGTTTGGTTTACACAAAACTTTGAAATACTCTGTAGATGGCTTTATGAAATTAAAACTTACAAACAGTCCTCNAACAAGCTTTTAGAATTACCTACTAGCAATATTCTATCCTCTTTGACTCAAAGAGTCAATACACATAGTCATATGCATACACAGTCATAAGTTTTATACATTTCCTAGACATCTTTTCAACAGACACCCTATCAGACATTTTAGTTCTCAAGGGAAAAAAAAAAGGAGCCAAAAAAAAAAATTTCACAGCTTTAACAAGAGTTCCAAGGAAAGCCTATTACATTTTTTCTTCAGGGAAATCAAACCACGAGGATCTGCTGACAAGTCTCTTTGGCAGTCTTAGTATCAATGGCTCTCTCTCTGGACACTCTAAGAAGGAAGTCCTGGGGGAAGGCAGTTGATTGGAAGGCGATGCTGGTGCTTCCTGAACATAACTGGTTACAGTTTCTGCGTGAGAGGTGTTACTGCTGGCATTCGCTGTGGTAACACTCTGATCTACTGTTTCCTGAAGTTTGACATCAGCATTTCTAACACCACCATCTAAGTTTTCCCTTGTGGCAGGGATACCACACTTCTTGTCTGCTCCTCCAGTTTCCTCACANGCTGTCCTGCTTAGAAATGCAGATGGAGACTCATTTTCCCTCTCATTTATCTGAGTTGCCCCTGCCCATGTAATACTGCTCTCCCATTCAATACTTTCTGGCTCCTTGCTACTATCACTATCAATCGTAATCACCACTGGAGAAGAATGTACAGAGTTACTCGTGTGATGTTTCCGGTGTTTCTTCTTATGCTTTTTCTTTTTCTTTTTAAGATGCCTCGTTGTGTCTGTTGCTTTTCCTTCATAGACTATCTCCACACTTGGACTCCTCATTTTCTTCTTCCTTTTCTTACGCTTTGTCTCACTGCTTGCACGATTGTCTGACAGGCTATCTTCATTTTTACAGCAGTCACTAAATTTTGAGGAAGCTTTCTTGGAGTCATTTTCTCTTTCTAGACTTGTGCTNTCCATGAATGCATTCTCAAGGTGGCGAGTTTTGTACTTCCTTTTTCCACCAGGCTTTTCACTTTTCATTCTGTCAGTTCCTCCAGAAGGAGTCCTTGATCTGTTGCTGGACCGACTCCTTGACCTGCATCTCTCATAACAGTAATAGTGTCTCTCATGGAGTCCCCTCTGGCTATGCAGATCTGTCCTCTCAATAAATGACCTTATCCTGTACTCTGGACTAGCAGATTGCCTTGAGTAAAGAGTGTTAGACCGGGTCCTCCTTCTGCTGGAAGATTCATAGCTGTCTCCAAACACCTTTCGACTGCAGAAAGCAGAACCCCACTGGTGTCTACTTTGATAACTGTCTCTTACATAATAGCGATCGCTATCTCTACTTCTTGATCTCCTTTTACCGTGGCCTTTGCTACGTGAGCGTGATCTACTCACTTCTCTGGATGGAGTGCTCTCACCACTTAGAGAGCCCCTCTGGCTTTTCAGAGAGGCTCTGCTGTCATGAGCCCTTGACCTTCTGCTGCTTCTTTTGCTCCTATGTTTGCTACTATCTCTGCTTCTTGATCGTCTCCTTTTAAGCTGGCTTTTGCTATGGTGCTCCCTTCTAGACCGATGGCCATGACTGCCTCGACTGTCCCGTGAACAGGACTGTGGGCTCCTGGACTTTCCCTTTTTAGACAATCTGTGATTCCAAGGGGAGCATACCGTGTCACTNCCTGGAGATGGGCTCCAACTCAAGTCCTGTGGAGGCAGATCTTTTCTTTTACATTTGTTCTTCTCATCCTCTTTTGATTCCGTCTTCTCGATTGCAGGAGATAAACAGCTTCTACAAATTCCTACATCCTCCCTATATGTTGGAGAATGTGGTGAGAAGCTCCTACTTGGTTCACTGTCACTCCAGCTGTGACACTGAACCGGTCGCTGCTTCTTGACNTCTTCCATTTTCTCTTCCTTGATGGAATCCTCAGAGTCAGAGGACAGCTCAACCACTTCTGGTGTCCTCTCAGCTAACGGCTTCACATACCCAACAATGACACAGTTGTCTGAGGAAGAGCCACTGTCGTTTGAGTCAGCATTAGCCTGTAACTCAGTCTGCAGTTTGGCTCTTCGACTCCCTGCAGCAGAGTCCTCATCAGAACTTTCTGATGACTCCAGAGGAGAAGCTATGGTTGCACGAACCTCTTCTGAAATGGAATAGGAAGGCCCAGGAGTTTCGTCGTCCCAGGGCGCTTGAGCAAGCCCAGGCACAGACAAGCTATTATCTGGCCCTTGTGGGAATGCCACGTCTGGAGATATTGTAATAATCGAGGAGTCTGAGTGGCTTCCTTCCTCNTACGATGGTGCAGGACAGTCGTAATTGGCATGCTGATCATACGCTTCTAAGTTAAAAGGGCAACGAGCAAAACTGATGAATTCATGCAGGAAATGCTCTGTGCGATTCAGCAAAAACGGCTTGATATCATCAGCAAAGGCCTGACTTTCCAGATCGTACCTAGTGACGTTACTCATGATGATGTGCTGCACAATATTGATCAAAGATCCGTGGGCACCAAACAGGACTGTAAGCTCTCGCTTCAGCCAAGGGACCAAGCGGTGAAGGCAGGCAGGGTTGCGGCGGAAGAACTCTGCCGAGATCTCTCGGTACCGGCCGCCGTCCTGAATGCTGCGGATGCGCACGCCAGTGCGGTACAGAGCCCTGCGGAAGTTGATCATGTCCTCCTCCTGGATCTGCCGCAGAGATCTGCCCTCGGCGCTCGCCCTTCTCCTCGAGGCCAGCCTCCTGATCATCTGCTGAATCTCTCTGTGCCTGTGTCGCGCTGGCTCGCTTGACAAGCCTTCAAACAGCATCCCGTTGTCTGGAGGGGACAGCATCCCTCGGGAAGGGGAGCTGCGCGTGCGCCGTTCCCTGGTTAAGGTGGTGCGGTAACGAAATCTCCGGCCGTCAGGGCTGGCAAAAGAGCTCGTTTCTAAAGGGCTGAGGATGTACTCCTTAAAGTCATCTTCAGCACGAATGGTATGGAAAATGGAAAAAAAGGGCTGCTTGCAGAGCGGGCATTCTGCTTTGTTTTTTGACCACTCCTGGACACAGCGGAAGCAGAACCTATGCAAGCAGCGATCTAGATATGCAACGTTGTCAAATCTGTCCAGGCAGATGGGGCATTTGGAGTCGGGAGATGCATCTGTCGGCAGCTTACTGGTGCTGGCTTTTGGCGAAAAATTGCTATTTTCTGCAAACTCCTTATCTGTAGTCATGTTCTAGAAAAGACAGAGACAGAAGGTCATTGCTATCANGGAGTGGCAAAAATCTTACCCTCTAGAAGCAGAAACCCAAAACAATTGCTTTTAAAATTGCAAAACCCAGCAGTGGCTCTGAGAGAATGATGAACAAAAAGGCAGCACGACCTAACTGCTTTGTTTGGCTTCTCTTTACAGTGAGATCTAGCTCTTCAGTGCTGAAAGTTTTACACAGCACTCGAATCATGCTGGCACAGATGAAGGTAACAGGCAGGCCTGTCTTTCCCACTCTTAAATAACTCCTTTGATGTGGTATCTTCCAAAACATAGCTTAAAAAATCTAGCATTTTACATTAAAATTATAAGAACAGTTAGTTCTGAACTTTAAAACAAACCAGCCANAAGAAGTAATCGCACTTGAACTGTATTATCGCACTTGAACTATATTATCACCTTCCAAGTTCTGCTGGACCTGTTCTGTTCCTGCACACTCTGCCCCTCTTTGTTGGGCATTCATGCTGGACCACACACAGCTTGTTGGATTAGACAATCTCCAGGGATGTGCTCCTGCCAAAATAAGTATTTTTTTTCAAGACTGAAGAAAAAGAACCAGATGTCATCCTCAAGTACACANTGCCTTTTATCTAATCAGGTTGTTGTGCTGGTTTTGCCTGAGATAATAAATTTTCTTCATAGTGGCTGGTCTGGGGTTAAGTTTTAAATGTGTGTTGAACACAGNATTGATAATACAGAGATGTTTTTGTTACTGCTGAGCAAGGCTTACACAGAGCCAAGGCTGTCTCTGCTTTCNGTACTTCCATGCTGATAAGGAAGCTGGAAGGAGAAAGAGCTGNNACAGNTGACCCAAATTGATCAAAGGGATTTCCAGATGATGTGACATCATCTTCAATATATAACANAGGGAAAAGAAGGAGGAAAGGTGAGACATTTGGAGTGAGGATGCTTGTCTGATCAAATCACCNTCACACATGATAGGGCCCTGCTCTCCTGGGGATGGCTGAACACCTGCATGCCCATCAGAAGCAGCNAATGAATTTCTTGTTTTACTTTGNTTGTGTGCATGGCTTCTAGTGTCCTTATTTAACTGTCTTTATCTCAACCAATGAGTTTNTCAGCTTTTACCCTTTCATTTTTCTCCTTGATCTCACTGGTCAGGGGTTGTGAGAGTGGCTGCCTGGTGCTTGGCAGCTGGCTGGGGTGAAATCACGAGAGATGTCAAACACGGTCAACCAAAAAATCCATCTGTTTAAAAGTTACTTAAGTTTTGGCGTTACCCAAAGGCACTGCAATCCAGAAATAAATTACGAGCCTGCTCCAAAAGCTATCAGCCCATGTTTTGCACCCGGTCCGGCAGCAGGCCTTCTCCGCCGGCAGGACATCGGGCACCATGCGGCGGATGAGGCAGCGGCAGCACCAGCGCTCGGGTGCCAGTGGCGCAGCCCGGGCTCACAGAAGCAGGCCCCGG